>BSYO01000002.1:18183218-18783218 GCA_033239525.1 Nepenthes gracilis
GGGCCATAACATATATACCACCATATCCCCATGGCTTAGAGGCAGTTTTCGTACTTTCACAGCAATATCTTAAGGCATGTCAGGGATTATTACCATCTGAAATACAAATTCTTTGTCGAATTCCATAATTACTTATTCTTAGAGAATTCCCTACCGATTTGTAAAATATTATTCTTACTCCGAGAAAACGGTTTATCAAACATAACATATTATGGAATTTCCTTCATATACTTATCATGATTTGCATGATTCTTTTGAGTTGAAATCTTCACATGACATTAGTTATATGCATAAATAATATAAAGTATGAAAAAAATAAAAATTCTTACCACTGTGAGTCAAACATTACTTTAGAACTTTTGGACAATAAATCTCATCATAAACATATACAACATAATTTCTGAAATATATAAAATTAAAATATATAAAATCTATGTACATAATACCAAATATATGAGTACCCAACTGTCCCTAAATTTAATACAAATTTCTAAAGCCAAATCATAAATAAATTATAATTAATTATTATAAAGCTAAAGGGAGCACAGGTTAGGATTTTCGGTGAGTATAATACCATATAAAACTATCAAATTAGACATCCAATCGATACATATTCTTATCCAAGATATGGGTAACAATTTTCTAAAACCAATTTATGTAAAAATCTCAAAATAAATAGTAAAATCATTTGGGGCATGGAGTTAGGGTTCCACGTTTGAAAATTGGTCAAAACTAAGAAATCGGACATGGAATCAACATATGTGCATGCTCAAGTCATGGGTTTCATAAAATATAAACTCAATCGGGTATTGGGACGAGAACACCTAAAGAAAATGGAACAAAAAGTGTAAAGAATGAAAAAGAAAGGTATGGGTGCACCTACTTTGACCCAATCTATTATTTCTTCAACTAACTCCAAGTCAGATTCAAACCAGAGAGCCTCGATCGCTCTTCTCTCTCTCTTCTCCCTCTCTCTCTCCCCTTCACATTGGAAAGCCGAAAATGCCGCACACAAAACCTTCACAGGTTTTTATCACAAAGGCCGGTGTTCGAGTGCCAACCCGACGCCTGGTAGGCGCAGGCCTACTAGACCCTGCGCCTGCCGCAGTGCCGCCTCGGGTGCCCTGTAAGCTTCCTTAGCCACCTCAACATACATTTCCGAAATTTAATTTTTTAATGTGTATTAAGCCTAATTTGATTATATTACCTTAATTAGTCGTAATTACAATAGACGAAATCTAGTGCCTTACAAATCTCCCCTACTTATAGAAATTTCATTATCAAAATTTACGAAATCTCAAAATTTAACAATTGGGGAGAATGCTTTAGATTCCTACTTCACAATGCTATGTCATATCCTTGAAGAAAAGATTCTTCCTAAAAAGCCTTAACTAAGTGAATCATTCTAATTTCCAATATCTTATATTTCCTATCTAAATCTAGGTTGAAACTTTATTATAGGATAAATTCCTAATCTCCCACAAAAGGCTTAATTCACTCACATACTTATTTCCTCAACCATCGATGAAAAGAAGAATTTATGATAACCCACCAAATTTAAAGGCAACCCAAATTTATTAATTATTCCTCCGACTTAATTCAAGACCTCAAATGAACTAATGAATTTCCATTTCCATTCACCCTAGGCTTCGAAAAGATCATTCATTTCAAACTTTAAATTGAACCTTAAAATATATATCCATCTGCTCCATTGCGCAACTCTGATTAACCATTTATCAGCACACTAAATATCTTCTTACAACTCAAACTTATTGATCCATACTGGATACCTAGATTACATAAGAAAATCCTAGATGTATCAATATATCTAAAGCAGAACCCACAGCTCTCAAACTATAACCAATTAAGAAATACAATTGAAATGATCACCCAAAAAAGTTGGCATAACCTCAAATCACCACCTAAGCCTTAAAACCTAAATATTTTACAAACTTATTATCTCGTTGGCATACTAATGAGCCAACCTATTGATCTGCACACATCATCAAAATTTGCAATAATTGGACCGTTCTCGATAACTAATCCACAATTATCAAAATAATTCTTGCCGTTCTAACAACCCCGAAACAAAACCACAAAGACGTCTCATCCCATAATTTCATAACTTCAATATTTTAAATACGATTCTGTCTCCTAAATCAAGAGCACAACATCCCATTAGCTCAAATATTAGAATCTGCTCGCGGTTCACCTTTCACATTTCCTATAAAATATCAAAAACATCTTAAATCTAAAGTCTCCCAACATCATATTATTGGTACTAATGCTGGCCTTCCTTAAAAGACACCGAGATTGATCTTCATAATCCTAAAGCAAATTTACCCGCTTTCTCTATTATATGATCACCCTTTCCTTATGACAACTATTCAGACTCCTAGAATCATTAGGTAATAACTATATCCAAATGCAACACCTATAAGTTTTTAAGGTAGAGACCTCAATTACTAACTCCAAGGCAAGAGTAGAGTAACCCTGATCATAGACTTCTCCTCCACTCAATCCAAGGGTAACCACCCATATACGATATATGAAAAATATAATCTGAAATCTTCCTCAAATGTATTACATTCTACTATAATTTACTTGATCCATCAGAGATCAACTCAAACAACGTGGTCAACAATTATCCTCCATTCCTAAAAAGCTATTCCTACATATTTCACTTTAACGAATACCGATTGTGACTGACCATATTTTTCTGTTACAAATTCGGTAAAGTTTCGTCTGTAATATGGATATCCACCATTATAAAAACCTATATAATCTTCTGTACAAAACAAAATACATCCAAATAATCCCAACATCTGACATCATACAACAACGACACACAAAATCACACAGGATCAAACAATTCCTCACAGGATCCAATTGTCACATATTATTTGTGACCTCAATGCTGTGTACCTAAACACAACATTGGCCAAAGAAAATCCCACTAGGTACCTATTATAAACCACGAAAACTTATGAAAATATAAATAAATTCAAACACATTGAAAACTAAACTATTTGATCATCAATTATATGTACAATATATATTAAGTTTTCCAATCGAAATATAAATATATATAATTTTTTCATGACATATATAAAGCTACAAATTATAAGTTTTTGATATGATCTCCTAAATCTAGAGTCTAGTCCACTTCAAATCTCTATACTGTTCAATCGGATATAACAGACCTATGCTAATTTGGAGAAAAGGAAAAGTAATGGTGAGCCAAAGTTCAGCAAGTGTAATATAATCAAGATGATAAATAATATAAGTAAAATAAAGTAGAAAAGGAGTATACAAGTATAACAAGGATGCGTAAATATAAGATGTGATCGAATACACTTTTAGAATACAATTAACTTTTCATGTTTTCTCCTTTTCTTTAGGATCTAAATTATATATAATTATTTATATTTACAGACCAGGGCCAACAAACCTTACTAGCTAAAGGTACGAGAGAATGGGGAAAGGGTCATGTCCTCCAATGGCCTAAGGGCGTAAGCTCCTATTATCGATCCAGAGGCTGGCTATCTACATGTCATCCTATAGATGGGCCATACACATATGTCCCCAATGTTTTCGGGGCCCAAAGGCAATCATTGTCCTTCCATAATAATATCCTGAGACTTGCCAAGAATATTACCTACTATAACACACGGTTAAGATAATCCTTGAGTCTCTATTATAACACCAATGGCATACCTAGGAATATTATCCTCAATAACATAAATCTGTGATTCTAATTTTATGATTTCTTATTCTTTGAGAGAAGGCCTACTATATTTCTTTTACAATATCTCCATCTAAGAGAATAAATCCATCTTATAATCCATTATGAATTTTTTTTCTAAATACTTGCATGATTTTTATCTTTCTTTTAAATTTAAGTCTTCTCATGACTTAATTTACATATACGAATATTATAAATATAGGAAAAAATAAAAATTCTTACCATCGAGAGGCAATTATAACTTTAAAGGCTTCTGGATAACATTTCTTTTACAATTGATTAACTAACATAATTTCTAAAATATACAATTAAACACATACTAATATATATAACTCAATTAACAATTAAACCATATGAAATCATGTAAAATTACTTAAAAGCCTCTGGTGAACAGTATCCAATTATGCATATCGGATGATTCTCGAAATTTTAGGCATCCAATAGATAAATTACCAAATTCAAGTTATGAGTAATCATAATCTCAAGCCAATTTATATATAAAATTCAAAATAAATGCTTAAATGAGGTTCGGGCACATCTTAGGGTTCCGACGAACAAAAATATACATAAAACTACCAAATCAGATATCCAATCGATAAATTAACATATATGAGATATAGCTAACGACATTCTAAAGAAAATTATTACAAAAGCCCCAAAAATTGGAGGCCGAAGCCACCTGGGCATGGGGTAAGAATTTTAGTGCAAAAATCGATCAATTTCTGCAAATTTGGATATGAAATTTATATATAGACATAATCAAGCCATGAGTATCACAAATAAATGCATGGGTCGTGTATCGGGATAGTAATACCCAAAGAAGATTGAACAAAAATAAAAAAGAATGGAAGAAAAAGGTATGGATACATTTGTCTCGACTCGATCTACGATTTCTCCAACTTACTCTAAGCCGGAATTGAACCCAAGAGCCTTTGTTTGCTCCTTTCGCTCTCTCCTTCCTCCCTCTCTCTACCCAAAACCCTCTGTTTTTCCTCAAATTCCCTGCTTCCTCTTCTTCTATTATTATTATTATTATTATTATTATTATTATTATTATTATTATTATTATTATTATTATTATTATTATTATTATTATTATTATTATTATTATATACATTTATCCCTTTTGTTTTTTAATTTTAAAACCCAAATTGATACTCGGACGATTGAATGGGCACACTTTGGGCACAAGACAACAAATCTAAATATCCTCCAAAATTTTATAATATTTAATTAATTTTTATCATACTCAAAATAATAAATAAACTCAATGAAATCGAATAAAAATTCAAAATATTATATTCTTCCCTACTAATAAAAACTTTCGTCCTCAAAATTTAACAAATATCAAAACTTAACAATAGGGGATAGTCCTTTCAAATTTCACCCCCACACTCCCAAAACACCTTCTTAGCGAGAAGATTATTCCTAAAGAACCTTAATCATTTGAATCGTCCTGATCCTCAACGTCTAATACCTCTTATCAAAAATTGAGATTGAAACCTCGCTATAAGACAAATTCCTAGTTTCCCACAATGGTTAAACCTGATCATAAACCTATTTTCTCACTCATCATACATGACAGACATCACAATAATCTACCTAAATTCAAAGGTAAGCCTAACTATTGACTACCCCTCCAACTTAATTCAAAATCTCAAACAAACTAATACCTCGATACTTTCTATGTCTCGAGAATGATCTTCCATTGGAACCTTAACCCTATTCAAAAATTTCTGAGCCAAGGACCCACATACTTCTAATACACTATTCTAATTAATCATTTATTAGGATACTAAGATTCCTCTAACAACTCATGTCCATTGAACATATTAAATTCCTAGGTTACTTGCATTGATGAACCTAAGGAAAAATCCTAAGGAATTCGACACAAGTAAGGCAAAGCTTGAAATCTTTAAATTACAATCAACCTAGGCAACATAATTGAAGCAATCACCCTAGGCAACATAATTGAAGCAATCACCCAAAAGCCTCGAACTCGAATACTTACCAAACTTATCGGTTTGTTGGCATACCAACGAGCCAAGCTATACATCACGATCGAATCATCTAGATTCACGATAAATGGGCTATCCTAGTCTACCAATTCCACAATATCCAAATGGTATCCCTAATTCTTACCACTCTTAATATCCTTGAAATTGAAATGGTGAGGGCTTCTTATCTCATAATTCCATGACCTTACTACGTATGAGGCAACTTTTCCTTTTAAAACCAAATGCAGAGCAACCCCTTCACTTAGATATTAGGAACCACTCGAAATTTACCCTCCAATACCAAGACATACCCAATCCGAAGATTCTCATCATCTAATTATTAACAATAATATTCTTCTTAACTGATGATACACCTCATAAGTATAACCCCTAACAATCTTACTGATCTACGCTACCACTTGATCAACCCTTCATGGCTGATATCGAAACTCACCATTACTATCCTCAAGTGAATCTATCCGCTTATATTGTTGCATGGCCATCTATTCCTATGAGACCACCTCTCAGTCCATAAGGTTCATTTGACAATAGCTACCCCCGATAAGCAACACCTATAAATCCTCAAAATAAAGACTTTAATAGCTAACCCTAAACTATGGGTGAGATAATTCTTATCATAGACTTTACATCCTCTTAACTAAGGGTAATGACCTAAATAAGTCAAGAGATATACAATCCTAGAGATTCCTCAAAAGGGTCACATTCTACCGTAACTTATTAGACCCATTAGAGGTCAATCCAAGTAATAAGGTCAACATCTAATCCTTAATTGCTCGAAAGCTACTCCCGTATGACCCATTCCGATAGATACTGATCGTCTCAAGCCAAATGCCTCACGGAGCTGCAACCCTTAAGAAATACTTATCGAATTACCCTTCCGTGTTCGGTAATGTAATATCCTGAATATTTTTATTCGATTTAATTGGGTTTATTTATTTATTTTTAGGAAATTTAGGTATAATAAAAATTAAATTAATATTATAAAAATTTTAAAAAATATTTAGAATTGTCATATATATTGTTGGTTCCGGTGCGTTGGAGAGTGTGCGGCCCATTCAATACTCGGATATCTCGGGGATTTAAATTTTAGTGGTTTAAAAAGGTGTTCATATATTTATATATATGGAGGTGATGGTGGGCATCTCTCGTTTTGTGTTTATCTCCTAGGAAACTATGCGGTCGGGGAGCTTCCTTGCGGTGGCTTTGGAAGTCGGAGGTGGTACCCGGGGAAGTGGTCTGTTTTTGCGTATTCGTCCCTCTCCCCTCCTCTCCCTTGCAAAGTGGCTTTGCTGTGTATTTATAGTGGAAGCCGGGTCTGAATCCATCCAACAAGAAGCGCGGCGGGAATGGCGGCGGGTGGCCGTGGTGAGGGGATTTGGATATCTTCTCGATTTGTGTGCGGATAAAGGCGGTAGGCATAGGCTTTCTTGAGGAGAGAGACCGTCATGGTGAAGGAGAAGAGAAGCAATGGAGACTTCTTGACTTCTTGGCCGTCCGATTCGGGGCTCTCGGCCCTTGGACCAGCTCGCGGGGTTTGCAGGCCTCTTCTATTTGGGCCGTGCTTTGTGGGAGAAAATGGGTGACGGTGGGCAGAGCGGTGTGCGGTGGCGGTGGTGGTCGGCGCAAGACAAGCGGGCAAGTGTTCTCATAAACTCGTGAAGGAGAAGAGAACTATTTATTCTCTCTTGGGGACGTGAGCACGCGTCGAGGCAAGTGTTTTATTCATTTATTTTTATTCATTTTTCTTATGATATTTTCATCTTGATACCCACCCAAAATGTCAAAAATCATATAGTCCATAGTTAATGTTCAATAAATATGTAACTATTTGTCTAATTTGTTATCCGAATCGTCTGGTTTGGTATCACCAAACCCTAATCCATGCCCAGATTCGGGATTCCTATTTTTTCTCACGTATTATGGTAAATTGACCTCAAAATATAAATCACCACATCTCAATTATACATATATATCGACCGGACGTCTAGTTTCACAAGAATCGACTCATTCGCGGCATCCGGATACTCTAAAAGCCCACTATTACTGTTCACCCGATATATAATGAAACATTTGCATGCTTTCACCCCATTTGATTGTTATGAAATTGATGTCTAATTATTTAAGTGTAAATGTAAGTTTTGGAATAAGTGTTTCAGTACTACTTGTAAAGAAAAGTGTTCTGAATAACCCAAAGATGAATTTGCTCATCGGTGATAAGAAATTCTGCTCTTCTCTACGAATTATGATAGGTGGCTACCCTTGAATTAAGTGGGGGAGGATCCATAATTTGAAATTATTTCACCCATAGTCAAGGTTAGTTGATGAGGTCTTTACCTTGAAGGTTTATAGACGTTGCTTTTAAGGATAATTATTGTTCAATGATTCTAAAGGTTTAAGGAGTTGCGTCATGAAGAAGAAATGAATATTGCGTAGTGTAGGTGGTAATTTTACGATTGTAAAGGTGGACCTCGGCGTCTTTGAGGAAAGTGAATAGCATGATCGATAATTGATATCAGAAGTCTTTGGATTTGGTATGTTTTTTATGTTTTATATGGGATGGTTTACTTTTGGTCTTGCGAGGAAGAATTGTATCTGAATTATTAAGACTATGAAACTATGAAGCGAGAAGTCTTTATGGTTTTGTTTCAGAACGATTAGGACGACCCACTCATCTTGATTATAAATGACGCGTTCAAGTTTAATCAGTTGGCTTATCTGTATGCCAACGAGATCTTACAGTTGCTAAGTAATTGGGTTTTGAGATTTTGGATGATGGCCTAAAGTCATATCGAATTCTTGGGTGATTGTTACAATGGTAGTTTCTAATCTGGCCGTAGTTTGAGGATTTGTGGGCTTTGCTTTCGTGGTATAGTTATCTTGGGACTTTTGTTATAGTTGCTGAATAATCTAGGTATTCTATATGAACCCATGGATGTAGGTTGTAAGAAGATCTTGAATTCACAATTAAATGAGTAGATAGAATAGCGGAAGTGTATGTGGACTCACAACTTCCATAAGTCTCAGGATATAATTGAGAGGCTAAGAGTGGATGACCATGTATTCCAAGGATATGTAGGTAATTGCCGATTAGTTGATAAATCACCCATTATTATCAACATGATTTATGTATTTTAGAGATATGTCAGTTTATAAGCATACCAACTAAATAATGAAGATATAAAGTATTTTGACTTTGAGGTTTGATTGTGATATAAAATTTATGCCGTAATCTTAGTTAAACTTGATTAGAGAATTTTGGGCGTCGAGTTAAATTAGATATGGTGGTGAATTTCAAATGGATGATTCATAGTTAAGAAATTAATTAGAGTTGCGCAGCAAAAATAAGGTGAACCCATATATTTTAAGGTTTAATTTAAAGTTATGAATGAATGATTATTTTGAGGTTTTGCGTAAATTAAAACAAGAATTATTAATCGTTTACGGTTTTAAGCTAAGTCGGAGAAGTAGTTAAGAAGTTTGGTTTGCTTTCAAATTTGGTAGATTTAGAATTCTGATAGAACGAACCAAGTAATAAGAATCAGAACGATTTGGATGCTTAAGATCTTTTGGGGTAATTGCTTAACCGAGGAGTGACTTTGGAACATTAGGGAGGATCTGGAAAGATTACCTCCAATTAAACAATTTTGGGGTTCGTTAAATTTCAAGGATCAAAGTTTTTTAAGTGGGAAAAAATGTAATATCTCGAATATTTTTATTCGATTTAATTTGGATTATTTATTAACTTTTGGATAATTTGGATGTAATAAAAATTAAATTAATATTATAAAACTTTTGAAGAATATTTGAATTATTGGGCTGATGCCCGGAGTGAGCCCATTTGATTGCTTTAGTATCGATTTAAATTTTGAGAATAAAAGAAAACGTAATAATAATAATAATAATAATAATAATAATAATAACGATAGAAAAGAGAAGTAGAAGGAGAAAAGAGAGAGAGGCGTTCGGGGAGAGTTAGGGTTTTGTGGGTGACGGTGGGCATGGCCGGCGGTGTGCGGTGGCTAGCGGTTGTTGGCGCTGGCTGTCCGGCAACAGCAACAGCGGGCAAGGCGGTGGTGGCCACAGGTGAGGTGGTTGCGTGCATAGAGGCTGGCATGAGGAGAGAGATTGCACAAAGGAGAATAGAAGAAATGAAGACCTTCGAGTCCGATTCCGAACTCAAACTAGTTGGAGAAAACGTAGAGCACGTCGAGGCAAGTGTTCTTGTTCTCACTATTTATTCTCTTTTGATTTTTATTTATTTTTCTTTGGATATTTTCATCTCGATACTCTCCCAAAATTTAAAAATCATAAAGTCCATAGTTAATGTTTAATAAATATGTAGTTATTTATCCAATTTTTTTATCCAAATCATCCGGTTTGGTATCACCAAACCCTAACCCACGCCCAGATTCAGGATTCCCATTTTTCTTCACGTATTATGTTAAATTGATCTCAAAATATGAATCAACATGTCTCAATTATGCATATATATCGATAGGACGTCTACTTTCACAAGAATCGACTCATTCGCGGCATCCAAATGCTCTAAAAGCCCACTGTTATTGTTCACCCGATGTATAATGGAAAATTTGCATGCTTTCATCCCATTTGATTGTTATGAAATTCATGTCTAATTGTTTAAGTGTAAATATAAGCTTTCTAATAAGTGTTTGAGCTCTACTTGTAAAGAAAAGTGTTCCAAAGGACCCAAAGATGAATTTGCTCATCGGTGATAAGGAATTCTGCTCTTCTTCACGAATTATGATATTTATAAATATAATTTGAATTGTTAGTTTGCAAGCAAGATAATAAGCTTTTGAATATTTGGAGGGAAATTTTACATTTAAAAATTTGTTGGATTTGATCTCCTAAATGGAGATATTTGTAATACAAGTTGGTGGATTCTCCCTCAAAAGAATGATGAATCTTGAAACTAGAACCATTGACTTATATTCTTTGGGTAGTATTCTCTGATTGGCCATTAACATCACGGTAGAAGCCCGAGGGTTACTTTGGCCGTTTATCCCAGCCGCTTATATAAGCGGGTGATGTTCGTGACATACCTTAGGATAATATTATGAAAGAATGGGAATTGCCCATGGACAGCGGGATGTTAGGGTAGCGGGTGATTGGCACGCCACTATGCCACGTGGTGTTTGGCCTATTATGGGCGATTTGTTTGGACATAAAATATGTCATTTGGACCTTAGATCATGTGGGATATTATGATCCTTTCCTCATCCTCTCACATTGTTTGCTAGTACAACCTACTAGTACTGATCTACAAAGATTAATATAAATAATAAATGAGGTAAAAACATGATAAATGACAATATGCATTCCTAATAGCCCTTTTTCCTCATTCCCCCTTTCTATTATTATTTTCATTATTCTTTACCGTTTAATAGTGACGTATGATTATATTTGCTGAATTATACGCTCATCCTTATTATTTTTCCTTCCAGATTAGAACATTGAGCTGACATCCGGTTAGTTAGAGTAAATAAAGGGATTTGCTTGAGGAGATTAGTTGGACGTCAAAGGCTTAGAGATTTTGATATATCTAATGTATTAAAATGAAAATAGTCAAATTTGATTAACGTTGTGTATTATATTGTGGCTTGTTATTATTTGATGATTATTGTTATGCTTCTACAAATTGTTTATGGATTTAGTTTTGCTTCTGCAGTTTTGACATTGGTTTTGTTTAGGCCTAAATGGCATCTCTCTTAGTTCCAACGTAGTAGTTAAAAAATATTGTGTTAGAGTTATGAATGATATGGCAATGTGGATCCTGTGTTGTGAATATTGTGTGGAGTTTTGGATGTTTATATATTTATGTAGGTAATTTTAACAAGTTGTACTTTTACTTTTCGTCCAATTATAGAAGGGATTCTGCTAAAATTTCTATAAAAATTTATAATAATAGAAGATGGGCTTTATTTATGTTTTTATTGATGATGGTTATTTATAAAAAAATAACCTAGTCTGTCACAGATTAGACCCAAGAAAGTCATACATCTTTGAGACATCCATCAATCCTTCCTAAATAAACCATCGCTCCAAAATCTAAGGAATCGTATTCCTGCTATCGAAGAAACCACATGCTCGATATAACATTTTTTTCCAAACTTACATCCCTTTCCTAATTGAGTACACGACTAACCGTCTTTTGCAATCCATGATACGATCCTCAAATGGGGTTCTCACACCCTATTGACTCTAAGAATTCATCAATGAGGCTATCACAAAGTATTGAAATTCCTCACAGCAAAACACTCAGTCGATGTCTTATTGATTCAATACAAAGTCCTCAAAATCTTATGCCAATCTTAGCATAACTCCACAACAATCATCAATTTAATGATTAGGAGATGATTTGGATTGATCATTTCCTCTAGGAAAAATCTTCAAACACTTACACTACCCAAATACCTTAACGACCACAAAATGACTCCCAAGTGTGGTATTATATGTTAGCTAAACTTGGCACCAATCCTAATCAAATGATTTGAACGTGAAACAATACTAGTTTCGTCGCCACTCGAACAACTGTAAAGACCGCAATCCTGAAAACAAGGAAAGTAATTCGGGACGACTTATGTAATTCAAATTATGTTGGAATTAATCCAAAATAGTCTTTGACAAATATTCTAACCCCCTATGTCTTAGTTTTCTTGCATACTCAAGCTCAATTCCTTTAATTTAAGTTTTAAACCTAAAAGCCAGGAATTCATTCAGGATGTGTTAGGCAATTCGGATTTTGAGGTAAATAATCTCAATTGATCCTTGACAGGTAGACTAACTTCCCATGTAGTCATTTCCCAAAACCCCGACACCCGATCTTTTAAATTTTCCTTCAAACCCGAAAGCCAGGGATGTAAATCGGGAGATGATAAGAAATTTGATTTGGGACAAAGTTAATACTAGACGATCTTTAATGTCTATATTAAGCTTCCATGTCCTAAATTTCCACAAACACATGCCCGAACACCTTGAAATAAATCCTTCAAGATAATAGGCAAAATGGGAAAATTCGGCAATCAAGGGGGACTTGGGAAATTTGATTTGGCAGCTGTACCAACGGGGAAATTTGGTAGATTTTTCACTCCATGTTAGACTATAGTAAGTATTAAATATAGTAAATTAAGGATATATTATATATTAATAGGAAAAAAATGGAAAAAAGAGGAAGGAAACCAAGAGAAAGTAAGGAGAAGTTCAGCTGAATTATTTAATTCAGATATGTACACATGGCGCCAGCATGCACAGCCACATTAGGGAAGAAATTAAGAGTGACACAGGCAGCACACATTAGCTAAAAATTTGCCAATAGGTAATCAACAAATGGAAGGGTAAATAGCTGCCAAATCAAGTAGTGATTCAACAATCCATTAGCCACATGGCAGGGATTCAAGAAAGGGAAATTGAGGTGGCAGCTGAGCTGATGACTCAGCCCCTCAATTCTGAAAATTATAAGTATGCATGAGGAGAAAAAGGAGAGGCTAAGTTGAGAGAAAAATTTGAGAGAAAATAAGGGAAAAAGGAGAAGGAAATCAGGAACAGAAGAAGGGAAGAGGAATTGCTGAAATTTGGCAAGTGTACTTGACCATTACTCTCCCTTGATTTTTAAGCAATTTTTGGCTACTTTCTTGAGTATTGTTGATCCAATACTTGCATATGCTTCCTTAGTTATCATAAATTCATGAGGAGATGCAAGAAAAAAATTAAAATGGGTGAACGGCCCCTGGACACATGATAGTGTCCAAAATCGGGTTCTCGCTATGGCGCTTCCGATATTTGCTTCATATCAACCACTAAATGGCCGAATTAGCCAACGACAAAAAACTGGTAAAATGATCCTTATTTAATGAAGTAAAAGTGGGAAAAAAATGAGCCTCTAGAGCATTCAAGAAGGGGTTCAAAATCGGACCCAAACTCGGCTGCAGAATCAGCTTACTGGCTCTGCTGATGCTGAATTTCAGTTTCTAAAATTTAGCCACACACGCCCCAAAATGGATTGATCTGGAGTCCAACCTGACTCAATTTGCTAGTATTAGGTGTGGACTGTCACCATGTAAACCGGCGGCCCAATAAAATATGGGCCGGATACTGAACCGGACCCATGAACAGCAAGGGTCTTACTGAACTGCTTCTTTAAGTAGTTGGGAAAATAATTTTAAATAAAATACACCCCGAATCCAAAATGGGCCAAATCAGTGCCAGAAGTTAGCTAAGGTCTTGGAGGTGATATCCAAGTATTGTCTCGTAAAAATCGGATCAAAATTAAATATGATTCGATCCTCAAATTTGAAACAAAATCTGTCTCGCATCAGCTGATGCCGATGCAGAACTCGCTTCTGGGAATTTGTCCGAACAGTCAATATTTTGACTTGGACCGGCCCTAAACCAAATTTATTCTCAAACTTAAGTCCCTTGGCTACAAGAGGAAGCCAAGAACTGATCAAAAATAGGCCCGATCGAACCATAAAAAAATTAGGGAAGTAGAACTATCTTGGACAGTTCTGCTGAAACCCGAATGGGCAGTGTGTGTTGGCAGACTGAACCGGCAACCATCCGATCACCAAACCGGCTCAAATTTTGGCACGAAATAGCTAAGACCCATTTTCATGTTGTGTGAAACTTTCGCTTGAAAATGGGCTATATAACTCAGTGAATTGGTCCCTCTAAGTCTTTCCCAAACCGATTAAGCTTAAATGGTAATTTGAGCCATTTATTAAAAAGGGTCTAACTGGGCCCAAATTTGACTAAACTTTGACCGAACCAATGACCAATAGACCTAAAAACGATATTGGGATACTTATGAAAAAATTCGGGCACAAATTAATTATGAAACCCGATCCCAAGCCTTAACCGAACCGGTTCACATGAACTGGGAGATTTTCGGAATATGAATAAAATATTCAGGACCTACCCCGACTTGACTTACTAACATCAATAAGTATTGAATTAAGTTATTTAAGCTCCGGTAAATTAATTGGCCACCAAGTAGATTGAAAGACACTAAGTATGGAATAAAGTTTCATATGTATTTTTCTGCTTGTTCAAGGCCTATGAAATATTATATTTGGATATCGTTTGCTATGTTAAACTATATTCACAAAAGTTTAGAAGGGACTCTATGAAAATATGAAAAAATTCAGTTACGTCTAGTAACGTTCAGTTAAGTTCTGTTAAAGTTCGGTTATATGAGATCCCTTCAAAGTTGAAAAAGAAAAATTGGACCATGGATCTTTTTTCAGATGGTGATATTCCCTGGCATGCCTTAGGATGTTACAGTGAAAAATTAAAGAATTGCTTTTATACAGTCTCTCCGTTTTGGCCCCGTCTACCGGGATTATAGATAGTACCGCCCGCCTCGCGGTGTAAGAAGGAGGACAAGAATTGGATTGTGAAATTAAGCACAATCATGATTGTGGAAGTAAGCACAATCTATCCTATTGCTAGGATATTTTCCCTAGATTGTGTGGGTTAACACAATCCTTTTTTTAATTTATCTTCTCCGTTAGCTAGTGAGGCCCACTGGCCTTGGTCCCTAAAGATAAGGGAAAATAAATATAAGCAATAAAAGCTTAGAAATAAAGAAAGGTAAATGCATTGCACTTCATGTATCTGCTCCTCTCTATATATGTTTATGTATCTTCTGTTTAAAATGCATACCTTTGTATGCTATGTACACTGCTGAGTATTTGGCTCACTCACTTGCTGTTTTCACTTCTCTTCAGACGAGTCACAAGAAATGATGAAGGACGAACAGGATTAGGAAAAGAGTTGAGGTGGCCATAATTTTGTTATGACACATATGTTGTACTTGGGATGATGAAAAGAAGAAAAAATATATATGTGTATTGTATAAAGTTGTATCTTAGACATGTTGTATTTTGATGATAATGGAATTACTTCCGTTATGATATAGAATATATGCTTCCGTTAAATTTAAATTCTTATGGATGTTTAGTAAGCTTCTTCCTTAATTTAGACTAATATCATGAATAAATAATATGATATTAGAGCCAGTATAAATTATGGCTAATGTTAGAATCATGTCTATGATAATAATAATATTAATGATAAGTACAATGACGTATGAGAAAGCTAATGTATCCTTCCAACTCTGCCTTATACTTAACATTCCACAATCCAATTGTAAGACATAATATCCTTACCAACCCAATTCATACTTGGCTTGGTGACTCACTAACCAAAACACTACCAAATTCAGATCAAGGTTTGGTACCACAAAATAATTCAAATCAGTCTAACCAATTATACCAACAGCCGAAGAAAATATTGTAGACATCAACATAACTAGAACAAGTCAATGGTCCTCAAACAGACAAATAAACTTAGGAAATACAATATGAAAATATAAATTTAGAATTCTAAAATAACACACATATTGAAATGTCAAAACTTATAGATCATACCTTCCACCACTGTAGGCAACACCTCTATGCCTTGTGCCATCATCGCAAGACCTCAATCCAAGGCACTAGACTTCCTCACCGTTCGACCCATAGAATAAGGACCATCCTCGATCATATGGCCAACTGTCCACAGTTAAAATCATGCTCCTAGAAACTAGTTGGAAATAATATTTGTCTATAAAATCATCCACAAACACAATTCATAATGTCTCATTATCCTCCCGACCTATGACTCTTTTCTCATCAACCGTCCGTGGTTAGCTTCGCCTTCTAACTTATATGAGGTAAATATTTCCTGTGACGGCCCGACCTTATTTCACTTCATAAAGCCGCCGTCAGCCCATAATTCTTGCCTTAAAATAAAATAATAAATGGACATAAAATTTTTCTTTTCACTCATACACAGGATCTCGTGAGGCCGGACTATATAAAGCTGGCCCACCGGTTTGATTTCAAACTTGTCCAGCCAACTCTAATGTTTTCGGACCTAATTGCTCTGAGATGCTTACTAAAAATTATAACTTTTATTCATAATACCGAAACAAGCTAACATTGATAAGTTAAAACAGCGGAACAGTTTTACAAGTCTCCACAAAATATCAGAGAAATTAAACAAGCTCTTCACTTAGTCAACTCCGGTCAACCGGACTATTTGGCTACACTATGAGATTCTACTCTACGTCATCCTCCATGAGCCTTTCTTCATCTGAAAACAACAAGAGTAAGCACAAAGCCCATCAAGATACTCATATGCAGAAAACAGAAATCATATATATATAAGCGGATAAAACAGAAATTTGAAATCATCATGTCTTTAGTTCGGAAGTTCCTTTCTTATTGTCTTGTCTTGGAAACTAATAAAATCATTGAAGATTCTTATCATCTTTAGGGATCTTTAGGGATCGGACGGGAGTGAACAATATCGAGGACGGGTTGTGTGTAACCTCACAACCTAAGGCCGTATCCCCTCATTATGCTCCCCGGGGCGGGAGGTGATGTCTTTAACCCGGCATACGGGGCCGTAGTCCATAGTTCTTATGCCACCAGAAAGTCCCCTCCCGTGGCCCAGGAGGTAATCCTCGTGTGTCACTCTAATATCATTCATCTATCTTTAACAGCAAGTTTAAGGGAGACTCGGTTCATGGTTCATATCTTTTCATGGCCATTCATCATAGTTCGGATGTCGGAAGTCATAGAGTCCACTTGCTGTCCGTGTTACATGCATTTTCCATGTTCATTAAAAATAGGTCGGAGTTCTTTTTCATACAGAGGGCCGGACTTCTTAAAGCCGGCGTTTTTTTGTCAAAGCCGGAGTTCTTTACAAAGCTGGAGTTCCTTGCAAAAGCCGAAGTTCTTTTGTTAAAGGCCGGAGTTCTTGTATCATGAGTTGTTATCAAAAGCCGGAGTAAAAAGTCAGAGTTCTCTTTTGTCAAGGCCGGAGTTCATTTTTAAACAAAAGGACGGAGTGCTTCTTAAGGACGAAGTGCTTCTTTAAAGACGTTAAGGCCGAAGTTCTTTCTTAAAAGAATGGAGTACTTTTTCTTAAATAGACGGAGTGCTTTTTCATCAAAGTCCGGAGCTCTTTTTCTAAAGAGGACGGAGTACTTTTTTCTTTAATCATCTTAAAGCCGAAGTCATTTTATTAAAAAGACAAAGTTCGAAAACCGGAGCTCTTGGCGGCGTACTTTGCTAAAAAGGCGGAGTTCTTCTTCAAAGGCGGAATTCTTTCTCAAAAGGGCTTAGCTCTAAAACCGGACTGATTCTTTCTTTAAAATCCGGAGTTCTAAAACCGGAGCGTTTCTTTCTTTAAAATCCAGAGTAATTCTTTCTTAAAAATTCGGAGCTCTAAAACCGGAGTGTTTCTTTCTTTAAAATCCGGAGTGATTCTTTCTTTAAAATTCGGAGCTCTTTTTCTTTTAAAAGTCGAAGCCCTAAAATTCGGAGCTCTGTTTCTTTAAAATAAGACTCTCTAAAATCCGGAGTTCTTTTTCTTTTACAAGCCTAAGCTCTAAAAGCCAGAGTTCTGTTTAAAATTTGACGCTCTAAAATCCTGAGTTCTTTTTCTTTTAAAAGCGGAAGCTCTAAAAATCGGAGTTCTGTTTCTTTTAAAATTCGACGCTCTAAAATCCTGAGTTCTTTTTCTTTTAAAAGCCGAAGCTCTAAAAGCCAGAGTTCTATTTCTTTAAAAATTCGACGCTCTAAAATCCGGAGTTCTTTTTCCAAAAGGGACGGAGTAACTTTCTAAAAATGCCGGAGCTCTTTTTCTTAAAACCAGATATCTTTTCGATAGAAACCAAAGTTCATTTACAGGAGTTCTTGTTCCATCTTAAGGCCGAAGTTCTTTACCTTAAACATGCATTTATCGAAGTTCATATCAGTTGACAAATAATCATGTTTCCAAGCAGAACAAAACCAAACATCATGAATAACGGGACTTCTTTTTAAACATGTGAATGATTCTTCCTTAATTCGAACAATGTAACAAACATCGTATGCACAGTAAACATAAGTCGATCAAAATATCGGATATAAAGGAAATGAATAAACATTCATACATTCTAAAACATACTTTCATAAAAATATCAGATTTACTCGTATTGCAAACATGCATAATAATCATGAACTTTAAAAACAGGGTGAGTACTCTTACCTGAATCTCTTTATTTTGCCTTGAACTTTTGGTCAAGCCCTATCGAGTGCCCCTTTTTCCCGCTCTCTAAAGTCTTATTTATAAGCCATTGGGCCTGGTAGCCGTCGTTAGGGTTTGGCAACCGTCGGGGGAAATTCGCAGGGTTTTCAATTTTAAACTTTCCTTATTATTTATTATTTCCTTATACTCGGTTTCCTTATTTTAAAATTTCCTTACTGGTTGTTTCTCTTTGCTCAGTTTCCTTATTATAAGGATTTCCTTATTAATTATTATTTCATCGGATTCGATTTCCTTATTTACGCATTCCGGTCAACTAACTGGCGTTGACCGGATCAACAACTTCGGCTTTACCAACCACAAATACACTCCGGCCCTCAAGGCTACTTCGGCCTTACCTGGTCTGACTTGATTTTCATCAAGGAAATCCAGACCTCTTTTCAAGGGATATTCCGGACTCCTTTTTCAAGGGAATCCGGACTAGATTATCGTAGAAATCCGGAGTGGGTTTTCATTAAATAAGGGCCGAGGTTGATTTCATCTTAAGGCCGATTTACTTTCCTATTGTATTTTTCGGTCAACTGGCGTTGACCGGACTCGACGACTGGGATTTTCTATACTTTTAAAGTCTGGGTCGTTACATTTCCTTATCTCCTCTGGGACATTGGGTCTTCCATAACATTATTTTAATCCTCATGATTCACATTTCAACTTCTACAAGATTCGCGCCACCTAAAAATTCAAGCATTTGATTATTATTATTAAATTGGGTATAAAGTGACACCCTCGAGTTTGCTAACACTGAAAATTGACTCCGAGTTATCCTAATCTTGAGTCTTCAATTTCACCTTTTTAGTCTCACCAGCTATGCAAATCAAGCATCCCCAATTTTAGTTCTTGGATCAGGATTAACCTAAGTTAATCCTCAAGGTATATTTCTTCAACTTTTCTTCTCCCGATTCTTACCCGGACTAGATCCTTTAAGATTTTCAAGTCCTATCATCCTTCCGAGTAGATTCATATGCTCTGTTTCTCAATCTCGTGGCTGGCCACCTACACGCGCAATTCTTTATCTCGGAACCATGACTCAGCTGCTAATATCTTTATAAAACGAGACGATATGGGTTAGATTGTAACTCAACTCAAATATTTACTAAGATACTATACACTATACGGTCAAATATAACTAACATATCCTAACTTAGTCCTAACTTAAGTGAATTAACATAACTTAATCAACACACTAACTAGAACATCGCAACTAGACAATTGGACTTAACTACTAATCTTGACTTAATTCTAGTCTAAGTTATTTAAGTTAGGATAATAGAACTATTCGATTTAACTTAATCATCCTATATCTTCATCCACTTATTTGATCTATCTTATTCTAACCTAAACTTTCGCATAAGATTCAAATCAAATATAAGATATCTCAATCTCGGATACCAACTATAATGGATCGCATTTTTAAACCGAAATCCAATAGAATTTTGACTGTAAAACAGCTGTAAAACCAGTATAACCTGTATAAAATTTCTGTACAGCATAATACAAATAGCCACAATATCATAACATAGGATCTAAATGCCACAACAAACACATAGCACCGATGTCATAATTTTTAGTTACAACGTCGGCTCAAATAATATGTGACTAGATACCCCAATATTGGAGAAAAGAGAAAGACGGTCGGACACTTGAGAGGAGAGAGAGATTTTGAGAGGACTTAAGACGTAGTGCCCTCTGAGTCTCTTTTCTCATTTTCTTCTCTTCCTTCTTTGGCCACTTCCCTCATGAACTTTCCTTCTCTTTTTCCCGTGTCCCTTTTTATGCTAGGACCATTGTGATATTTATAGAATAGGTAGGCGGTTAAACTGCTTGCTGAAATGTCTCCAACGAACAACTGTTGGAACCGCCCGTATGAATAAGGCAGAACAGTTGGGCGGTTTTTCTTTCCGGGTTGGGTTTACCGAACCTATCGCTAGTTATTATTGAAAAAAGTGTTATAGATGCTGTCTGTTGTGTTATTTCTTATATGGGATGATATATTTGTTGTTGACAGGATATCTAGCGCAAATTAAAGGAAGAAGAGCTGGCATTTTGCGTCCCTAGGACTATCGTTGAATTTCTTAAACAAGTGCAGAAGAAAATAGCCGATCCATGTGAATTGGTCTCTTTGTTTACTTCAGTTATTTATGGTTGAAGTGAATACCACTCAAAGGAGGATTAGTAGTGGTGGCAATGGAAGAGTTTCATGCCTGGATTAACTATGCTTGAGAATTCATAATCATTATTTTTGCAGAAGTTTGTGTGGAGTGGAGCTCTTGTCGATGAAATAACTTTGAAAAAAAAAAAAAAAAAAAATCAGTTTATTATTGGTAAAATTCAAATGCTGTGCCAAAAGTGAAAGTGATGGATCGGATTTTCGTTGTAATTATCCCAAATAAAATTTTCAATGACTGACGGAGGTGATTGTTGGAAGTAAAGTGATTGTTGTTGCAGATGAAGTTTCGATGGCAGATGAAGTTTCATATAATTCATCCCGTTAATTTATACATATGAGATCTACTTCTAGAATCCTATTGGTAGACTATTAAACTGCAAACATAAGTGTGAAACTGTAAAGTTATCCTGATGTGTATGCAGAACTTGAACTTTTCCATCCAGGTTTTGGCTGGATGTCATAGTATTCACATTTCATCAAAGTCAAGTGTACCTTTTCACCTGATGAAATTGTGAATAAAATGGGAGAAAATTATGTAAAAGTGAATTATTAAATAAGAAAAATAAAATGAGTACTAATTCAAACGTGAAGTCCACATGAAGACTAAAATTACTGACGGAAATATTATTTTTTATACATCTAATTTTTATTTTTGATAATTGTCAATGTTCTATCCAATTTGATTTTTTTTTTTTAATAATTTAACTTTGGCGTTGTTGTATAATTTTTATGAATTTTAATAAAAATATTAATTGATAATATAATAAACTAAATAAAGTAATTTTTAATATAATATAATCCGCTTGATAGGAAACAGTTGTTGAGAAGAATGTGAAATAATATTTTTTATATCTTTTTCTCTTAATAAGGGTAAAAAAATCATTACTACAAATTCTCACCTTATTCATCCTATTATTACTACATACTAATTCCTAATTTATTCAATTCCAATAACCGAATGTAGAAATAGGAATTTTTAATTCTACTCCTACCTTATTCTGTTACCAAAGATAAATATTCTATTTTTACCTTACTCTATTTCAATGAAGCTCTAATAGATCATTTGGTTTTGAACACGGAATTAAAATCCCTTGTGTGCAGTTCGGTTATGGGATTAACATAATGCGAAAGAAAGCCTCCACCCACGCCCAGGCAATATACCAGTCGTGCGGAATCAAATTTACAAACTGTCAGTCTACGAAGTCAGACAAAAACAAAGGGCATAAGCCACCTCGTTTAAATAGTAATATCAGATAAAGCCTTACATCATTAAAATTACTCTAATTGTGTTAGAAAATTACGGATTCAAATGATAAGAACAACCACCTATCTACTACATAGAGTAGTAGTAAGAGTGTACAAATCTCAAATTCCGTGACACAAGCCTCCGACAGAGTCCATTTCTAGCGATCGGAGACACTGTTGCTCATCATATCCCATTATTGTTATCTATATTCGGAAATCATCTCTTTGCTGACCATGTTCTTCTAAAATCTCAAAGAAATTCGACAGCAAGATTCCCTCGTACTAAAATAACTCCTTATGGTTACCATACTTCCCGGTCAATTAAAACTAAACACCCCATCTCCCTCTCCCATTATTCAGTGCCCTTGCACGGATGACATTGCCGCCTGCCGATGTCCATGTCCCATGTCTTACCACAAGAGGGGACAGCTCAACCTTCTTGAGAACCACCAATTTTGTCGGAAAGAAGCCAACAATATTTCATGCACGGTCAATATTTCAATGTCTGGTAACAGATAAAAGAGGAAATATTACTACGCAATCTACCCTTCAATTTGCTCAAGATAACTACCTCGTTCTACCACAAAAAATAAAAATAAAAACAAAAATAAAAAAAATAAAAAGGACCCAGCTTCTAACAAAATTGCAACTGCATAGAGCAGCTGTTGCCTTTTAGACGAATTCACCTCCTTGTGGCCCGAGCATTTGTCAATTCCATCTCCAAAAGGAGTCTACTTCTCAATGTGACGCCGCCTCCATCCATACCGTCCAGAAATGAAGAATAGGAAGAGAGCAAAGAGCCAGTGGCATACAGAACACATGTGGAACGGACACAGAGAAAAGCAAGCACAGAAGAAAAGCAGCCAAGCTCATTCCCTTTGCTTCCGGTCTCCAAAAGCAGCATCTCCCATCCGCTCCATGTTATTCTTGCCTTGAGATTATTTGATTTTCTACAGAATTTCAAAAAAGGTGGATTAAAAAGGAGCACAAAGCAAGATAATATCACGACAACAAATAGCTCAAAGTCTAATAGTAAATGCAGCATTTATCGGATGGATAACACTACCAAAAGTGCCGCAGCAAAAAAGCACACATTTTATTCACTGATTAGAAAGAGAGAGAAGGGAAAAAAGAAAGGAGAAGTTTGAAGCCAACCATAATGGTGATAACACCACACCACAGAGACTGGAGTTGATTTTAATCCTTCACGGAGCAGGGGAAGATGACATTTCGATCACATCTGATAAATAATCAAACCAAACACTGGGTCTCTTTTAAACAAGCTTAATGAATCGTCATACGGAAACTTCAATTTCACAGAATCAATTTCTTTAATTAAATTCTTATTTTTTCTTATTTTTCCTCGGAACAGAGAAATTTATGGTGGACAGGATAGACCAGCTACCCAAGATGATGCTCCCTGGGTTTAATCATATAGCACAAAGTCACGGAGGAAACAATGCTTACAAACCTTGACGCTCTGCTTGGTCCATGCGAATTGGATACATCAATGAATCTCTATGTTTTTATACCTAATGATGACGGCTAAGTTTTATGCAAACCTTGATATGTATTGAGAAGTGTTGACAGAAGGAAATCCCATATTATGGGTACATGATCCACTTGTGTAAGGTACACTGAAGTAGACATGCTTCCAAGTTCAAAATTGTGTCCCCAATGGATGGGTTATATCCAATATGGGCATGGAAGGGATATATGCAGGTTTGGTTGGCACTGGGTGTTTCTCAGAGTTCATGCAATAGAAAGTGATCTTATGGGAAAAGGTTTAGTGATATAAAGTTTAAGAATTTCATGCCTGCCCAATTACGTAAAGACAGGCTTCTACCAACGGCATATGCCACCCTACCTCATCCTGATTCACTAATGAGATTGCAACACCTGATCTTCCAGCATGAACAGTTCTTCCCATACAATGTATGTAATCCTTGAGGCCATTTGGAAGTCAGCAAATAAGGCACGGTAGCACTTAGCACACAAAAAAAAGGCATTGTAGCAGCATCATAATGCAGTGTGTTTTTCAAGTAATTTAATAAAGGAAAATAATTAGGTGCAACGACATTTAACAAGTAGCTTTCGAAGAGAATGCTAGTCAGTATTCCTGTAACTACATAAATATAGTAACAAAATACATGTCTTTGAATGTGGTCATAGTAACATGAGTCAGCAAGGGAGAAAGCCAAGGATTCAACTCTCCATAAACATAAAAAGACATAGGTTAAAGAGAGATATTTTCTAAACCAATCGCTTATAAGACAATCAATATACAACTGCTCATTAATAAATGCCGAAGAAAATGGTCTTCACCTAGCTCTTTCTTCTCGATCTATATTTAACTCCATTTTTTCCCATTTAAGTCCCAAAGCAATTTGAGGTTGAAGGAAAACTAACCTTGGAGCTAGAGGGAATGCCATAATTCATAACCAAATCTACAGAAGGAATATCAAGGCCTCTAGTAGCCACATCAGTGCAAATTAGAGTATTACATTCTCTAGCTTTAAGCTTGGTCAAGGCTGCAACTCTGTTAACGTGTCACATAACAGAGACAAAAGAGAAACACATACCATATCACAAAGGAAACACGCATACAAAAGAAAAAGGCAAATGAAACCCTTTCTTCAGCAATAATGAGTTTGGTGTGGGATTTGGAATTGTGAGGACTGAGGATATGATGGCGTAATTTCTATTAAATAATGCTCCAAAAATTTATCAAATTCCATATCCACCCTTCCTAAAAATGATTTTTCCCTGTATTCGAATCATAAGAACCCCAATCCGCCTAATTCAAAATCCAGAGGTCTGGACCGTTAGACTGAAACAAGAATATTCCCAGATCATCATTAGAGGACAACATATTCACAAACTGCTTGTGGAATTAGTCATTTGCATCTCCATCCATCACAAACAACGGGAAACATATTTTAATTGAGCATCAATGTTTTCTATCCATTAATTTTATACAAGGAGTGGGAAAATAATTATGTTAGCAATGCAGACCTGGCTCATTTTCCCACTAAAAGGAATTTCCTGTAGACCAAGGTTTTGAAGCATTAAATGCTAGAATGGGGGTTGCATCACACGTGCAAGTGAAAACCATAGATGTGCCTCCAGACATCTTAGTTAAAAAACACATGAGATAGCATCCTGAGGACACAGGCATCAACATGAGCTGAGAGAAACTATAACCAGAAATAAAAGTAAATGCTAACCAAGACAGGGTGACTTGACAATAGGGGATGCAGGAAAATTAGGTAAGGTAGAGGTTCAATATAATTAATCAAGGTGTCCTGATCATGCTACCAATGATTGCCCCTGGGTCACCGGGGAACTTTTGGTGGCAACTTTAGACTATAGCCCCGTTTCTCTTCATTTTCGTTTAAGTACTGATTATACATGTCTTTGTTTATTTGTGTCTTGCTGAGTATTCGGTTCACTCATTACTGTTTTCTTACCTTCAGACGAGCATGAGTTAATGCCTGATGAGGAAGAGTAAAGGCAAAGGACTACTTAGGTTTTGAAGGCCGACTTGAATTCATGTAGCAATCGATGGATTGACTTTGAATGTATTTTTAGTTATTTTACAGACACGCTTGTATAAACATTCCACTGTGTATATTGATGGGAAATTTAGTGAAATTTTGTATGCTTTCACAGGGCATTATAGTGTAGTTATTTTGGTCCCTAGTGGCATCTCTTAGTATCTGGGTTCATGATATTGGTTCCACTAGATGTGGCCGACTTAGATATGGCCGGCCTAGGCATGGCTGACCTAGATATGGCTAGCCTAGAAAGGGTCAACCTAGTTGTGGCCAGCCTGAATATGGCCGACTTTGAATATAGCCAGTTTGGATCCTGTGTATATAATTGTGGTATATTGTATGACTATTTATGTTTGCATTGTTCATATTAGTTATTGACAGACGTGAATAGTAGCCTATCATTGTCCGGTCCGTCACAGGTGGTATCAGAGATTGAGATGCCTTAGGTTTGATTTAAATCATATGCGGAAGCTTAGGATAAATTAAGATTGATTAAATGAATAGATGAAGGCGTAGGACAATTAAGTTAGATCGGTTAGTCCTGATCATCCTAGTCCAGTAACTTAGACTAGCACTAAGTTAGGATCAGAAAGTTGTGTTTAGGAAGAATCGTGTCCTAACTGAGTTGTGAAACTAACCGAGTTGCTCTTGTTTCAAAAGTAGAAGGGGTAGCTGAGGGAAATGACAGATAGAAGAAGGGTTGCCCGTACCGGTAATTTGCAGAATCTGGAGGCGGAATATTTGAGTCTGTTAGGCAGGATGGACGATATCATAGAAACTATGGGGCAACGAAATTTAACTCCAGCTCCGGCCCCAACTCCCGTTGATCCAGGAATATCGGCATATGATCGTTTTACTAACGAACGAGTTCCAGAATTTTTGGGAGAACCGGATCCAGCGACTTAAAAAGGTATTCGCAGTTATTCGATATCCGGCCGAAGATAGTATTTGTTTGCTGCTCATAAATTGAAAGGAGAAGCCAATCATTGGTGGGAGATATAGAAGAGAGTATTTGAGGTACCAGAGAATGAAATTACTTGGGCTATGTTTGAAATAACTTTTATGGAGAAATATTTCCCTACCAGTCTCCGTGGACAGAAGGAAAAGATTATGCGATTAAGGTAACGCAACCATACAGTAGCTGAGTACGATGCTAAGTTTATAGAGTTATCTCGTTATGCTCCGTTTATGGTAGAGGGGGAAGAAAGGAAGGCAAGAAAATTTTGGCAAGGATTGAGGGATGATATTAGAAAACATTTATCGACGTTGACATTGCTGACTTATGAAGAAATGTTGGATACAGCTCTCATTTACAAGAAGGTTCTTCAGAAAGAGGAGTTGTTTAAAAAGAGAATGTCTAGCCAAAATAGTTCAGGAGCCAGCTCCAATGTGGGATCGAGGAGACCATCGGAAAAGACAAAGCAAGAGGAGTCAAGGAAGAAAACTAGCCAGTCAGCACCAAACTCAAGGGTGTCAGCAAACCCGTGTCCCCATTGCGGGAAGCTACATGGGGGCAAGCTTTGTTTCAAGTTGATGGGAGTCTGTTATAACTGTAATGGACCGATTTTTGAATATCTTCGATAATCAAAAAAAATATATATATTAAGTTATGAAGACGTGATTTTCATTAATAAATAGCTGATATGAAAGTGACAAGAAGATGGATATGAAGAAGAGTCCGGTCAACTCATGTTGATCGGCTGTTAGGCGTCAAAAAGGCCGGCCACCCAAAGCATCGGGATGCTCAAATGACCAGTATGCATCTTTGAGGCTAAACGCCCGGTTGCCAAAATATCTAGTCAACTCGTTGATCGGACAAATTGGCAAAGAGGCCAGTTTGCGCACTGAATGAAATTACCGAAATTGATTTGCACCAAGGATGACCGGTATGCGCAATTCGCTGGAATGCGCAAATTGCCGGTATGACAATCTGCCGGGATGCTTGTGAGGAACTAGCCCGGTATTCATGTGAAGAAAATGGCCGGTTAGGATAAATGGCAAGTTGACGGAATAAGAGAACGTTGACCGACTCGAATGACAATTCTTCCGGAGAAATTTTCCGGACAGGATTGAACGAGATTTTGGAGGCATTTTTCTAGAGACCATGATTTCCGGAGACCATGATTCTGAAGACGATGATTTCCGGAGACCATGCCAAATTTCCGGAGGCGCTTGAGAAGATTTTGGAGACGATTTCTAGAGACAATTGGATGAATTTCCGGAGGCCAATTGAGTAAATTTCTGCAGACGATTTCAGGAGATAATTGGGTAAGTTTTCGGAGACGTTTTCCGGAGATAATTTTTGGGTAGGATTAAACGAATTTCCGGAGACGTTTTTTGGAGTAGATTGAGGTGATTTCCGGAGACGTTTCCAGAGTGAATTGAGGTAATTTCTGGAGACGTTTTTCGGAGTGGATTGAGGTGATTTCCGGAGACATTTTCCGGAGTGGGTTGAGGTAATTTCCTGAGACATTTTTCGGAGTAGATTGAGATGATTTTCGGAGACGATTTTCGGAGTGGATTAAGGTTCTTTCCATAGAGGATTTCCAGATAGGTTGAGAAGAAATTCCGGAGACAATTTCAGAGAAGATTAAGTGAACTTTCCGAAGACGTTTTCTAGACAGGATTCGAAGAAAATAACCAGAGTAGATTGATAAAAGAGGATTGGCCTATTAGCCAAGGCCGGAGATGGTCCGGTCGAGTAGGTGAACTGCTTCCACCTACTCGAATAATCTGGAATAGTATGTAACCTTCTACAATAATGTATATGAACAAAATATTGGTATTAGATGACCACCCTACCTACTCTCACCTACCCCCATCGCCTATAAATATTGAATGCGGGGTTTGAGAGGAGAGTAGGAGAAGCAGAGGAGACAAAGATTAAAGAAGGGATAGGAAGAATTCCAGGCCAGATTTGGGGAAGGGAGTTCACAAATCAGGCAAGTTTACCCTACGATTTTATGCATTAGTGTTTTTTTTTTTCATGTTCCACTGGATAAGTTTCTTTGAGAATATTGTTATGTTAATTGCTTTCGGTGTAATGTCAATGTTTATGAATGCATCATTGAAGAACTTTGGTTATTTTCTCTTTCATGCAAAGCCTGGTTATTTGCTTATTTGCTTGAAGTCTAGTTATTTGCATATCTACATGTCTAATTTCGGCTAGAAATTTATTGGATAATTAAAGAGTTTGCATGTTGTATGATGATACCAAAATGAACAAAAGCACGCCTTAAAAGATCTCGAACATTTGCTCATAAAGATTTTCAAAAGCACGCTTTAAAGATCTCCGAACTTTTTCTCATCGGGATTTTTGAAAGCACGCCTTTAAAGATCTCCGGACTTATGCTCGTTAAAATCTTTGGACTTTTAGAAGCTTAGAATTTGAAGAAATGAACCATGACGGCCGAAAGCTGCAAGCCTTAAATATAGCGGTTATGGACGGCCGAGAGCTGCAGACCTTAAATATAGTGGTTATGGACGGCCGAGAGCTGCAGGACTTAAATGTAGCGGTTTTTGTTGGTTAAGACTACGAACCTTAAATATAGCGTTTGATGATATATGATATAGGATATGATGGCCGAGAGCTGCAGGCCTTAAATGTAGCAATTATGGACGGCTGAGAGCTACAGGCATTAAATGTAGCAGTTTTGGTTGGTTAAAAGCTATGAACCTTAATTGTAGTGGGTTTTCAGCATTTAGTTTCAAATCTGTATATACTTTGGAATGCATTCGCATGAAAATGATTTCGGCTCTGTTTTAAGATTTCCTGCAAATGACTTTGATTCATGAATTATGAAAATGACCTTGACCCATGCTTTATACTTTATATGCATTCTATTATCATGAATGACAATTGTTTGAAGTTGTATATTTAAGCATATGGGTACCTTGCTGGGCTTCTGTTCACCCCTCTTCTATTTTTCTTTAGACAATGATGAGATTATGCCAAACGAGAAAGAATGAAGACTGATGGACTAGCTAGGCAAGAAGACTGATTAGGAATTTAGTAGCAGTATATAACCAATATTGATGTAAATCTCTTAGATCTGTTGGAAAATTTTGTAAAACAGTTCTGTTATATCAATGGGTAATTTATGCTTCCGCGAAATTTTATTTGGGTAGAACTTGTGTTTCCTAGTGGTATCTCATGTGACTTGGCCGACCAACCTTCGTTCTTGGCCAGAATTTTATTTGGGTAGAACTTGTGTTTCCTAGTGGCATCTCATGTGACTTGGCCGACCAACCTTCGTTCTTGGCCGGCCAAGATTAGGCCGGATAAGTTAAGGTCGTCCAGCCAAATTGCAATCCTGTGTGTGTAAAAGGAAAAGAAAAAAATTTTTTAGGCCTCAAATTTATTTGCTTTTGTTTTGACGGAAGACATTATGTATGAATCTGATGACGGTCATATAAGGGAAATATGGCCGTTCCATCACAATAATTGTGGTCAGGCGGGGCACATGGTAAAAGACAGTCCTCATCCGAAGCAAGCCCCGGCGTCTAAGCCCACTATCCTAGCCAAGGTGTTTGCAGTCACTACAAAGGAGGTAGAAGTTTCGACAAACATGGTGGAAAGTTATTTGTGGCATTTCCTGCCATGTACTTTTTGGTTCAGGATCCACTAATTCATTTATTTCGCCTCGATTTGCACATTATCATGCATCATCCCCTAAGATTCTTGATTATTCTTTGATTATGTCAACACCCATGGGGTCATCTGTGATTATCGATATTATGTATCCGGGGTGTATTGTTGATGTAAATGGATCTAAATTGCCAGCAAACTTAATTTTGCTGGAGATGTGTGATCCTGATGTGATTTTAGGCAAGGATTGGTTGGCAAAATATCATGCCAATATTGATTGTTTTCGGAAGAAGGAGGTTGCAAGGAACCAGTGTGTTTTCAAAAATTGACCTTCAATCGGGCTATCATCAATTGCGAATTAAATCAGAGGATGTCGCAAAAGTGGCATTCCAGGACGAGATATGGCCACTACGAGTTTATAGTAATGCCATTCGGTTTAACAAAAGTTCCTGCCGCTTTTATGGATTTGATGAACAGAGTCTTTGACCATATTTGGATAAATTTGTGGTAATTTTTATTGATGATATCTTTATTTATTCTAATAGTCACGAAGAGCACGAGATGTATTTGAGAACCGTGCTCCAAACTCTCTGAGGGCATCAACTATTTGTGAAATTGAAGAAGTGCGAATTTTGGTCGGAGGAAGTAGGACTCTCAGGCCATATTATTTCTAAGGATGGTATTTCGGTCGATCCAAAGAAGATCGAAGCTATAGTAAATTAGAATCGACCGATAACAGTGACTAAGCTTCAGAGTTTTCTTGACATGGCCGGATTTTATCGCAGATTTGTAGAAAATTTTTCTCAATTAGCTATGCCGCTCACCCAGTTGACAGAGGAAGCTAAATTTGATTGGACCAAAGAATGTGAGCGGAATTTTCAAGAGCTTAAGGACCGACTAACCTCTGTGCCGATTTTGAGTATTCCTGAAGGATCCCGTAGTTTTGTGGTTTATTGTGACGCCTCTAAAACCGGATTGAGTTGTGTCCTAATGCAACATGAAAAAGCAGCTGCCTATGGATCTCGGCAGTTGAAAGTTCACGAAATGAACTATCCAACTCATGACCTGGAACTAGCGGCCGTAGTTTTTGGATTAAAAATCTAGATGCATTATTTGAACGGTGAGAAATTTCTTGTATATTCTGACCACAAATGTTTAAAATATTTATTTTTATAGGAGTTAAAATATTTAGGAATAGAAATTGCTAAATCCCAAAAAGGTGTAAATCTATATCAAAAGAAGTATGTACTTGATCTATAGAATGAGACGGGTCTACTTATCAAAAAAGAATGAGATGGGTCTTTCTTGGTATTTGTCTAGTAGACATTCCATGGATCTTAGTCTGAAGCTCCTAAACGATGGAAGACAATTGCTCAAAGATCAAAATCAGTATAATTGGCTAGTTAGAAAACTAAATTATCCAATTATCACCAAACCTAATATTTCATACATATGCAGCAGTGATTTAGTTCTCAAAGCTCCTTGAGTTTTTGATTGGGAATCTATTACGAGCATCATTAAATACCTAAAAAAGGGTCCAGGATGGGGAACATTACACAAATCAAACAAACATCTTCGAGTACAAAAATTCATAGATGCAAACAATGCAAGATCTCATCTGACAGATATTCTACTACAACGTAAGGTACATTCCATGGTAGTGACATTGTTTCATGGAAAAATAGGAAGTAGTAAGATTAAATGTGGAAGCATAGTACAGGGCAATGGCCCATACTATTAGTGAGCTAACAACTTTATAACATTTTCTTCAAGAAATTGGTTTGTATCCCATTGTTTTGTTATAATCAAGCCGCACTACACATAGCATCCAAACCAATATTTCATAAAAAATTAAACACATCAAAGTTAATTACAATTTCATTCCGAACAAAACCATAAATTATGTTATATGCAATAATTCATAAAGTCTGGAGATCAACTCAAAGACGTCCACCAAGTCTCTTCGTGTAATCAATTTGAGTTTATTTGTTCCTAGTTGATTTTAAATGATATTTATACACCAGCTTGAGGAGGTGTTAAGGAAATTAGGAGATTTGGCAAAGACATAATTAACATAAATCAAGCCAAGATGCATTAATATTATATTTCGTTATCTTCTATCTTCAACCTTATTGTACTAATTTATTATATAAGGGAAGGGAGGAGCAATTGTTATCTTCCTACATTCACAGAGACCATAACATTAACCAAGAAAGAAAAAGAAACAGGAAAACTATCCAAAAGCAAAAAATAGAAACATTATTGACTTTTTACTAAACTAAAGTTTACTATGACATTTAATTATAGAAACTTCCTTGTGAATTAATTAATTAAGTTCAATTTTTTTCAGTTACATCTCTTCAAGTCAAATTGGAGCATTTCACATCAAGGTTCAGCACACAAAACCATCAGTGATCGTGACAAAAAAAGCCTTCGCTGGCAATAGGTCACACCCACTCGTGGCCCCCTCTCGAAGCCCCCCATGAATATTCTGCCTTTGGCCCCTGCCTCTCAGGTCAACTGTTGGAGGAGCTGAATGCTTCTAGTGCTATCTAATTGGTTGACCTAGTGCTTCTAGTGCCCCTGCCTCATCAGACCATTTGGTTTCTTTCTTGGCATTCTTCTGCCTTTTGCAGGGTCAAAAATTTATTCTTACAGAATACTAAAGTACCTGGATGTCCTGTCTTAACGTTATAATAATCCTCCATTATAATAATCCTCCAGACAAAAGATATTTTTTAATCTTGTACTATAATGTCAAAAGTTCTAGTCTTCTCTAAAAGACAAATGGTACCTAAATGTCCTATCTTATCAATCTTCAAATCAAACAAAATTCCACTGCACACCTGAGTTTCATTATCAACCACAGTCCTAAATTAAGATAGAAAAGAAAAAGCAATCAGTAATGGCATCACTAGGACATATATAACCTCCAATGACATTTCCATACAGATATAGGGAGGGTGAAAAGGAATGGCATCAATAAAATAAAAAATATTATGCCAATCACAAGAATGCTAACAACAATGTGCGACTTTTTGTGAGGGCAATTTGCTGCTGAGTCATGTATATTCCACCAACATGCAACAAAAAGTTTCAATTGAATCAGGCATCAGCATCACAAATTGTTGATTCAAACTTCAAAGAAACATAGAACTTGCAGTCCAGCACTGATATCAAAGCAGCTTATTTTGGCAATCTTTCCAAATTGATCTTTGAATATCTCAGCACCAAACAAGAAAAAATACACTCAGCTAATCATTATTTCGTATGAAAATTTTCCTTAAAATAGCTCCCTCATCTTAAAGAGCTTGACAAAAACAGCACAATAAAGACAAGCCATGCCAACACACAACGTAATCATCACGACAAGCACAGTTAGATTTACATTCTACATGGTCAATGAATACAATAAAATAAGATAACATTTATTGCTTTACTATAGAATGTCAAGCATTCAAAAGGATATTCTATTGTACAGAAAGCATACAACTGCAGTCTTTGAACCAAAACCAGAACCCAGAGCTTCAAGTTGTTCAGCAATTTGAATCGCAAGCTCCCTAAATGGAAAAATGGGGCAAAAATAGAAACCAAAAGCTGAATTATTTTATCAACATTACTGAAGGTTAAGTGATTGACACATCAACTTGCTTCTCATAATACAAACACTAAAGTAGGTAACAATTTGTTATGGCTACACTGGATGCAACAATGTAACACACCAAGTTATAACAAGGAATGCCTCATCAAATTATAATTGATAATGACCCTCATCCAAGAACCCAGTAGCAAGCCAACCCAATTCATAAATTACTCATAAATCAAACAAACAGTGAAAATGACAGAATATTGAGAAGCAAAGTATGATATTTGAGTCAATTTCATAAATGATAACAGTGATGGTAATGGAAAAATATCATGAACCACTTAAACAGAATCACATGATTGACTCTAAATTAACCCAAGAACAGTTAGAGCACATTCTAGGTTAGCTGAGAAAATCACCCCAAAGGGTCCCAAGCTTTCAGCTGCCACAGTACACAAATGTCAAGATAACATAATAACCCAAATGTGGTTTTTAGGACAGCTTATATAAACACCAAAACCTTTACAGTGTCAATTAGCATAATTAAATCAGTGCTCTTTAATATAATTACACATACCCTTAGTAACAAGGAATTGCTAGGCCACTGTTCATTTCCCCACGTTGGCCACTCTTGATGCAACTACTCAATAATTCCGATCAACAGAGATTCAGCCCAGTCCAAACACAATAACACTAGGTGATTTGATCAGTTAAGGCACCAGCGATTCGGTCCTTCAGATCCCAGCCCCATCATTGCTGGGAAGCTCAACCCATTTGGTCCTACTACTTTGGCCTCTTTGGGGTCAGGCTTTTGGGCTCTGGTCCCAGTGTTGCTAGGAGAGACAATCTATTGGGGCTTGGTTAGTTCAGTTTCTAGGGTTTTCGCCACAGCTACTATGGGCCTACCATGAAGTATGATGCCCAATCATTAATCTGAAGATGTAGCCAATGCCAGATCCACGGAAACATCCATCAGAGGCTCATGATAGAGTTAACCCCTTCTGAAGCTCATGGCCAATGCACAATGGAAACTCAATATACTAGACACCATTTTTAAGAAATAGAAGTAAAAGATCTTGAAAAAAAAGTTCAACTGTGACTTTATAATCGTCATATTTTAAGCCCAACAACCCCTCACTTCAAAATGCCAATGTTGTAGGCTTAAAATAGAGAGAATATAACTTCAAGTTTGAAATATTCCAAAATTTTACTTTCCATTTTCTGCGAAGTGTGGAGTTCTGAAGAATATCTAAAAAATGCATCACCTCCTATTTTATGTGACATACTAATTTTGAATATTCATCAAATGTCTCACCTTGATGTCAATTTCCAGATATATTTCCTGTATCTTTTACGCCTAACTTCCATCCTTAAATACGAACCCTTTTTTTTCTCTCTGAAATCACTGCCCTCCGATATTATATCAGATATGATATCCATTCTCAGATAATAGGATAAAAAGGGAAAAGGCAAAAGAGATTTTTGCGAAAGAAAGCATTTCTGATTTCTTAAATGATTGAGTTCCAAGCAACGATTACATAAAATCTACAGAAGTTAAACTAGAATTCAACCAGCAATAAATTACTTCGCCTTCCAACTATGAACACAACCTAAAATCAAATGGAGGGGAGAACAAACAACTCCAGGATCCCTCGAATTCCTATAATCATTAAAATCAACAACTTAAAGGTTGCCCTTTTTCTGCCACTGATTTAAGAGTCAATCTCAGAACTAGTGTTAAAATTTTTCAAGAATCTTGGACTAACTATTTTACACATGCCCTGAAAAGGGTTTCGCCAGTGCAAATAGCATAGGGAAAAAACAAATTTGCAATCATATTAACGCTGGTGCTCATCTTCATTAATTAAAAAGGAAAGATCGCCTCATAGGATTTCCTCACTAAGCACACGCGAAATCTTGGAAAAATACCGAGAGATCTCTAATATATGGAAAAAGAAAGGAATAAAACACAAACTTTCATCGCTGCAACTACGGAACTTAAGTTTCACGCAAATTAAGAACGAAACATGAGAATAGCAACAATATAGGAGGAGATTCTGATAGGAATGAGATTTAAATAGTCAGAAATCTCGTGTGGAAATCGACGCTCATTGCACCCATTTTAACTGATGCTGCGTGCTTAGAGAGATTTCATCATTCTTTCGCTGAAAATCAGACTAAAAGGATGACAGCCAACACGTCCCTCAAAGATTTAGGAGATGAAACTTCAGAACGAATAAGATCGGGGTGGAGCAGCAAGGAGGCGCTGCTGCGTCGGTCAAAGTTAACGAATGTACTCAGGCTGCTGCGGTTGCCCAAAAGTCTGTGCGGCTCTTCCGTCGTTCGGGAAGCTAGGTCGGCAATTTATTCCATTTATAAACACGAAAATAGGAATATATGAGGCCTCATATTAAATATGGAATTGGGACTGAAATTGGAAATCAAAATAACAAAATCTAAAATAAAATTTCTGTGAATGTTACTCCACATCAAGTGTCATGGAAGAATGAAAGAATTGTTATGACCCAAGACATTATATAAGACACAATCCGTATTTTTCTAAGTAATAGTACTATTTTGCAGCAACTACTATAAATATAATCTTATATTTTACTAATTAAGTTTCACAATATGAATTCTTTATTATCATTGTATTTGATCTCGTACAATGTCAATCGATAGTACAAGTGACTTTAAATTATTATTTATATGTTATCATAAGTTTTTATTAGTCTTTCTCTTTCTTTTTATTATACAATCACAACTACTTATATATTTTTACCTATATTAAGCAATCAAATCACATTAATATCATTTCCTAAACTTATCTTTTATAGATGTAATTTTTAAATATTTATATTTTAACTTTATATTTCAGTATGACTCTAATTATTTATTTTTGATGGAGACGTTTGGAGTGGGCCACGAGACCCAACATAGAAGGTGATCATCGACATTTGGTATAAAAAAGAATCGCAACCCGGGAAAAGGACGCGAGAGAGGCAAGAGTATGACCCAAAGAAGGTCAAAGTCCCTAAAGTTGATCCCACTTCCTCGGAAGGTCTTCCTAAGGTAGCCGGTGTGGCGCAAGGCGCCTTGGGAAGGATGTTGCCCAAGCCAAGAGAGGCCCATCAAGAATATTTAAAGCCCTCGACTCTCCATGCGCATTTATGGTCATTTTCTTCGATGTTCTTTATTGGCCATGATGATGCTAACGGAATTTCTATGAAATGAAACGGTAACCTCATTACCATATATGAAACGAAAACTCCCAAATCAGCGAAGGACTTGGAGTTCCTTTTGCTAGGCTTCAACCAAATGAAATTTGTTTTCTTTGTGCATTTTCTTCCAGTGTCATAAGATGCTTTTGAAGCGTTCTTATGGTCAAGGTTATGTTTCACTTCACACATAACCTCGATTGGATCACAATGAGGACTTTTCCTTGATGTGGGGGAACAATCATAGGAAGGATAAATGTCACATATCCGAAGGAGGAGAGGAAGAAAGTTTCTCCCCAACCTTAGGGACTTCCACTTGAATAGCTCGCCCGAGAACCTCGAGAAAGAAATGGCGCTTGCATCCTCTCGATGGATGAAAATGATCCCCTCAAGAAGAGCTCCGACCGAGAGATGGAAACAGCGTTGTTGAGTTCCCTTGCCTTTGAGGATTTTGACATGATGATTTGGATCTAATGGCTATAAAAAGCCCTAGGGACATACTCCAAAGACACCATTTTCAGTACTTAAACTCACATAAGTAATCCATTCTTTAAGCAACCAATTATTATTTTCTTCCCTACTGCTAATTTTCAGCAAATCTAGTAGTCTAAAAAATTACTTTTCACGAGCGCACTATGACCTTAAGTCACTCCACACCGAGTGCACCTCCGAACTAGACTCACAAATCCCCTTCCCAGCTTCAACTTTAGCATACTCTATTTTGACATTCTTCATTTTAGAAGGAATATTATTAAGATCGCCTCAGTATTGGAAGATAAATGTGGAGAAACGGTGTGGAGTCCTACCATTAAGCCAGAGACTTTACACGTTGGCCGGGAGGCCCCGGGTCTTTTGTTGCAATGTGTAGGATCAAAGTGGCCCGGGAGGCGACAAGGGGCTAAGAGGGGCTCGTGACACATTGTCTCTTTTCTTTCTTTTTTTTCTTTGTTATAACATTGTACATAATTTTTTCTTTATGAATAAAACGTGCTCTCCGCAATCGTGAGCTTTAGAGGAGTATGGCTTGAATCCAGAATTCAATCTTTTAAGATTCGAATCCAGTTTTTGACGCATCATTCATGCTAAGTAACTTGTCATTAGTCGAACAAAAGGCCTAACCACTATTTTATCTACATCTATCTCATCAATAAACATGGTGAACATGATAGTACAAGCTAGCGTTTACGACCTCTAGGGCCGATCAAAAAGAAGTCACCTCCCGGACACGATGACCACTCCATTTGCGGGGTAGAAGCTTTGGGCATGAGTGATTGGCGAGGTTTTGGAATACGATCATCTAGCGATGGCGAGCAAATAAGAGGGAGATGTCCCATAATGAAGGGCTCATTCAGGTGATTGTGGCGCCATTTTGAAAGCAAACAAAGGCAAGGAGCTCCCTCCTCTTCAGCCCACACTCTAGCCTCTAAGCAATGTGGCCAAAGAAAGAAGAAGTTGACCAAGAAGGTCATCCTCGGTGTCATGGCCATGGACAATGGTAACTCTACCACTTTGTTCCAACGGTGGCTCAAGAACTCTTCGTCTCGAATCGCCGGGATGCTGGGTGAGTGACTTAGTGAGGGCAAGCCGTTCATCTCCTCCAAATGGCCTTTAGCGGGCGCGGTGAAAGGGTCTTCTTCCTCCCGAGTAGAGCCCAAAAAGAAGGAACCCTCTCTACTCCCAAGAAGAGCAGAGGCCACCAGTTCAAGTAGGAGCCTCTCGCATCACTCGACTAGCAAGTAGCATCAGCCGACCAGCGCCACACCACTTGGTTGGACACTCGGAGTTGAAGACCTACCTCAAATGGCGAAAGGTTTGCAACCTCCAATGAAACTCAAGTGTTTGGGAGTGGATGAGAAGGTTAAAAAGATATGGAAGCCTCCTCTTAAATGAGGAGGAAAAATCACGTGTTCTTTAGAAATGGATAAGGGGGCGAAGTCTTACAAGGTACGATTTTGGGAATATCTTCCCTTTTCTTTCACCAAATGGAGATCCTGGGAAAAGAGGAAGAAAAAAAGGTCTGAGGCAAGAGCTTGGTATTTATAGAAAAATTTAAAATGGTAGGTGGCGGGTCGAGAAACCCTACGACATAGCGCCTGCGGGAGCCGATCCCATGGATCATCTCGATCACTTCCGCACTTTGCTCAGCTTTTAGGGCCTAGAGGAGTCTTCTATGTGCCAGTACTTCCCCCTCCTCATCCTCGAAGGGGATGAACCCGTTGAGGGATAACTCTGGTTCTATTGGCTCTCGGTGAATTTCATCCGGAGTTTTTGGGGCCTTACCAATAGCTTCCTAGCTTAGTATGTTTCCAACATGTGAGCTCCTTTGGTTAAAGGGACCTCTCGGCAGCTTCTTGGGCATCACGCCTATGTTAGCGTAAGGAGGCTTGGTGAGAACTTGGGAGGAAGTTCTTGGGGTGATTTCTTTTGTTGAAGCCCTTCCGGAAGATAGGCCCCTATACTAGGCCCAACAACTATGAAATGATTTTACTAATTAAGTTTCAACGTGAATTTTTTTTCATTTTTGCTTTAAATGTCAATTGATAGTATAAGTGACTTTTTTATAACATTTGGTCTTTCTCTTTCTTTTATTATACAATCACAACTACTTATATATTTTTCCATAAGCAATCAAATCACATTAATATCATTCCCTTAAACTTATCTTTTTATTGGTAGAATTTTTTAAATATTTATATTTTAACTTTATATTTTAGTATGACTCTAATTATTTATTTGATCGGGAAGGGCCAAACTAAGAAGGTTCAACTAAAAGAATCGCAAGCCCGGCCCGCAGATGGTCAAAGCCCTAGCTGACCTAAGAAGGGAAGCGGGTGTGGCAATGCTAAGAGCAACCATGAGCCCTTTCGCACAATGGTTATTTAGCTTTAATTGGCGATGCTAAGACCATCCTTGCTCTTTGTTGGAAAACTCTCGGACAAAAAAAGGAAGAACAGAGGGCCATGACAACCCTTGAGCGGAAGGTCTCGATGGCTAGCGGCTATAAAAAACGGGAACATACTCCAAAGACACTATCTGTAAAGCACAAGGAGGAACCTTGTAGGCATATGCACTATGACCTAAAGTCACTCCACACCAATGACTCAAACTAGGGTAAACATCCTCATGCAAATCTAAGAGGTGAAGTTTATGAAATGGTCTAAGTTAATGAAGAACCCGGAGGGAGGAGATTCGATCGTCCAAGATTTGAATATAAGACGCCACTTCCATAGATCTCTAAGTCATGAGAGCACAAGCTAGCTGCCCAGCCAAAAAGTCTAGGACTCTACAAAGAGAGATTGGGAGCTAATGCTCTAGGTGATGGGGCCACCTCACAAAGTTTTTGAGGAACTCGGGTCAAAATCTTGGTCCCTTGGGTAGAGCCCAAAAAGAAGGAACCCTCGCTTGAGATGAGTAGAGGCCATCAATTCAAGTAGAGGACTCGACCAGGGTCACCGGTTGGGATGGTTAACATGGTGATCTTTTGTCATCAAAAATATAAAGACAAAATTCTTTTGTGTCAAGAGAATGACAAAGAGGTGTAGGGAAATTAGGATTCAAAAATATAATGCGGCTCACAAAACGGAAAAGCCAACAATGCTGGGCATAAGAAGCAAATGGTAGGAAATGATGTCATTAGTTTTAGTAACGATGATATGACACATATAATCTCTCCCATATTATTTTAGTTGTATCCGCTCTTGTTTCGGAGACTCCGATCTCGACAAGTAGAACAATGATTTCTAGAGACCTTGATCTCCGGAAGATAAGAGACTATCGGCTCCTGACCCCAATCTGAAAAAGTTTTTGAGACCTTGATCTGAGATGATGATATTTTAGGAGATCTTGATCTCCGAACAGTAAAGGAAGAGATAACAAAAGTTCCTATTATTTGCTTTACTTCGATACTTATTTCAAATTGGGATTAAAAAAGAGACAACTAAAATCGGTCGAGGACTACTATATGGATTTGATAATGAACTGGAGACGGTGGCCTGAGGTCAAGACTAAGGATCATCCCATTCCGGGCCATTAAAGAGTTTTACCTTTCGAGGCCATTGAGGACGTGATGCCGAGACTCTAAGATAGACAAGCCGGAGGAGATATGCTAGAAAAATGTAATATCCAGAATTTTTATTCGATTTAATTATGATTATTTATTATTTTGGATAATTTAGGTGTGATAAAAATTTAATTAAATATTATAAAATTTTGAAGGATATTTAGATTAGTTAGAGCTCCTGTTTTTAAGTTCATGAAATGCAAGTGTACTCACCATTTTAAGTTCATGTTTTAATATAAATCATCATTTAAAGGGAAGATTTTGGGTTTGGGATTATGAGAAAAAGGCATAATAATAATAATAATAATAATAATAATAATAATAATAATAATAATAATAATAATAATAATAATAGAAAAGCGGGATGAGCGGAAGTGAGCCATGCCTTGTTATTTTGAAGAGAGGGTAAGAGGAAGAGCCATGATCATGTTTTAAGAGAGGAGGTGATAAAAACTTAAAAGTCCTCGAGTTGATTGATTTAAGACTTTAAAAGAAACCTTATGTTAATTGCATAATTTGAAGTGATAGATCGAGGTCGTTATTGAGAAATGTAATTTGGTCATAACTAACCTTAAAATGTACATCCATACTCTCCTCTTTCGTTTTCTTACACTTTTGTTTAAATTTCTTTGGATATCCTCGTTCTGATACCTAAATAAGTTTATATTTTGTATTACCTATAACCTAAGTATGAGAATATTTTGATTTCATATTTGATTTGTGAGATTTGTGCTAATGTTTGCACCCGAAAATCCTAACCTGTACCAGGACCATTTTCACCAATTATTTTGGATTTTATATATGATTTGGTATTAGATAATTAATACCCATAACATTGGCAATCACATATATGAATTTCATGCCCGATTTCGAAGGTTTTGACCAATTTTCGGATACAAAACCCTAATTCCACATCCCAGATGATTTCACTGGTTAAATTGAGATTTATACATAAATTGGTTTTAAAATATTGTTACTTGTACCATAAACAAGTTAATTTATCAATTGGGTGTCTGATTTTGTACATACAAACACCTATGTCCCCAGGGCCACCTGTTTTTGAGTAGAAGTAGCCGAGGAACTTGTTCACATGGTGAGCAATTTTGATAATTTTATATGATTTTATTTTGTTAAATTGATATCTAAATTATATATAATTGTGTATACTTAATTGTATATTCTAAAAAATATTATTGTTAACCATATTTGAAGGATTATTCGTTCAAAAGCCCTAAATAACGTTTGCCCTGATGTGGTAAGGATTTCCTAATCGTTCCAAAGTATTATGTTAAATTATGTATATGTTTAAAATCACGTGAAGAGTTAAGTCCACAAAAAATGATTATCTATATCTGTATATAATAATTATATAAGATATGCAAAGTAATTGAAAGAAACTCCATAATTTGTTATATCTAATGAACCGTCCTCTAAAGAGGGAGGGCTGAGTAATAAAAACTAAGTGTGGAAGTTTCCATAAGATAAGAAAAGAAATTGAAACTCCAAAATTTGTTATCCGATATTCGTTATCTGATATTTGAATCCGTTATCTAATCCGTCAGTACCGGTATTGTCATTTATATATGTTATCTATTTCGTCAGTACTGATATTGCCATCGTGTACGTTATCTGATTCGTTAGTATCGATATTACCATCTTTATCTATAATCTGATCCGTCAGTATCGGTATTACTATCTGTATCTGTTATCTGTTTTATTAGTACCGGTATTACCATTTGTATATGTTATCTATTCCGTCAGTACTGGTATTACTATCTGTATCCGTTATATGTTCTGTTAGTACTAGTATTGCCATCTGTAACCGTTATATATTCCGTCAGTACCGATATTACTATCCGTATCTACTTTTGTATGATTCTATAGGCAAATAGGGAATCAATAATTTGAATGTAATATTTGTATCCATAGAAAATCAGAAACAGGATATGAAAGTTATTTGTGTTTCAAAAGTGTATTTGATCATGTTTTATTTTTATTCTTGTTTATTATAATCTTATTCCCTTCCTTTGTTTTATTTTATGTATAGTAATTATTGCCTTTGATTATTATGTCTGATTGAGCATTTGACTCATCCTTACTATTTTTTCTTACCTCCAGATGAGTATAAGCTTACACGCGATAGGCTGAGGTAAAGGATTAGAATTCAACTAGGCACGGAAGACTTGGAGGGTGTTCTTGTGGACTTAGATTTGTGGATTTGCACCTTATGGAATCTTTTGTATTATTTTTGATGGTCATGTATATTGATGTACGCATATGATAATGATGATATATCTGGTATATAGTTTCTGCTGTGTTTGATAGATGTATATGCTTCCACAGGTTGTTATAGAATATTTGAGTACCTAGGGCATCTTGCCTAAGCCAACATTATACCCAGAGTTATAACGTCGGTGTCATGTATTTATTGTGGCTTTTGGATCCTGTGTTGTTAGATTGCGGTTGTTTTGATGCGTTGGTTGTTAATTTAGATTGATTTTTATTATTGTACAGGCTTGTTGTACAGGTGTTTGTATAGTTCGACATCCGTATTATAGCCAGAACCTTATCGGTTTTCAATTTGAAAATACGGTATGTCACACTTACCTTCCTGGTTGTCAACTTGCTTTTCGTGTACAACGCTACACTCAACTGACCATGCTTGATGGCATTCAGGGTCGTAACATCGATATGTCACCTGAAAATAAAATTCCTAACAATATGCGGAATTAGTGAAGTGTTGGGCGACCAAGTAACCAGTTGAACGTGTTATCTGTCCCAAGTTGCGCTAAATGACGTTGACTGGTTGGCAGATGACTTGGACTATCGAGAAGAAACATTTCTGTAGCAGGCACAATCCGGTGTAGCCACCGACCTCGTATCGTTGGATCCAGACAACAAGGATAAATGCGTACAGATAGGGGGCTTTCTCGCCAACCCTTGCGTAACCAGCTAATCAGTTTCTTAAGGCATAATGTAGATATTTTCATATGGACGTCCGCTGACATGTCTGGAATCCCGGTCGGAGTTATGGTCCATAAATTGGGTCTCAATCCCAATTGTAAGCCTGTCAGGTAAAAGTGGATGAACTACTCCATCGAGAAGCTCAAAGCCACCCGGGAGGAAGTAAAGAAGCTGCTAGATACCAAATTTATTAGGGAAGTCTAGTACCCACACTGGCTCTCTAACGTGGTTCTCGTCAAGAAAAGCAACAGGAAGTGACGGATATGCGTCGACTTTACCGATGTTAACAAAGCTTGCCCAAAGGACAGCTTTCTGTTACCGAGAATCGACCTGCTAGTGGACTCCACTTCTGGGCTCGAACTACTAAGTTTCATGGATGCTTACTCGGGTTATAATCAGATTTGGATAAGTTCGGAAGGCAAGGAGCACGCTTCCTTCATGACCGACCAGGGGACTTATTGCTACAATGTTATACCCTTTGATCTTAAGAACATAGGCGCCACTTACCAAAGGTTTATGAACAAAATATTTGAGAAGCAGATCGGCCGAAATATAGAGGTATAAGTAGATAACATGCTCATCAAAAGTAAGATCATCGATAACCATATTCGCAATCTTGTCGAAGACTTTAAGATGTTTCAAGCACACTAGATAAAGCTAAACCCCTCTAAGTGCATCTTCGGGATATCCTCCAAAGAAGTTTTGGGTTTCATTGTCTCTCAATGGGGAATCAAGATAAACTCGGAGAAGATAAAAGCCCTCATAGACATGACCCCACCTTGGAATGTGAAGAATATCCAGAGGTTGACTGGAAGATTGGCAGCCCTATCCCATCTTTTAGCCAAGTTTGGAGACAAATACTTTCCTTTCTTCAAGGCCTTGAGGGGATGAAGGTGAACGGGTTCCAATAGATGGTAGAATATCATGCCATTTTTTATGAATTGAAAGAGTACTTGAGTCATCCCACCTCTCCTAATGTCACCAAGAGAGGGTGAGAAGCTATACCTATACTTAGTTGTTTTAAAGGTGGCACTAAACTCCATCTTGATATGTTAGGAGTCTGACACGTAGCGGCTAATTTACTACATCAACAAAATATTGACCGGCATTGAGACTCATTATCCCCATGCTAAGAAGATTACGTTGGCACTCGTCTTCTCTACCGAAAATTGTAGCCCTACTTCTAGGCGCACTGGATAATTATCTTGATTGACCAGCTGTTAAAGGGCATCCTGCAAAATCCCAATGTTTCACGGTGGCTAGTTAAGTACACCATCAAATTGGAAGAGTTCAATATTGAATTCAGGCCAAGGCCGGCCATCAATGGGTAGGTGCTGGCCGACTTCATTGTTGAGACTACGATCCTAATCCCCAATATGAACTATACCAACAATGCCGACCACCAAGCTGAAGCATCAGATTGGGTTCTTTATGTGGATGGCTTGTTAACAAACTCGGACGGTGGAGTCGGAGTGATCTTGAGGACCCTTGATGGGTTCAAAGTGAAGTACTCTTTGAAGCTTGGGTTCCTAGCTACTAATAACGTGGTAGAATATGAAGCCCTGCTCGCAGGATTGTGGCTTGCTAAGGAATGCTTGGCTAGATGCTTGACCGTCTATAGTGATTTAGAGCTGGTGTCAACCAGATTCGTGGAAGTCTTGAGGCGTCCAACCCTTTGCTGGCCAGATACCTAGATAAGGCAAAGGGTGTGATTCAAAGATTCGACAAGCTGAACGTGGTTCACATCCTAAGGGCTGAATATTGGAAGACCGACCAACTTGCAAGGGTGGTGGCGGCAGAGAATCCAGAACAGTACTCAAGGAACATATGAGAGATCTTGAGCACTCTTAGCATAGATGAGTAAGAAGCGATGCAGGTCTCCGACGATGAAAACTGGATGTCGCCCTACTAGAGGTTCCTTATGAACGGATTCCTGTAGAAAAATCCAGACAAGACCAAGCGCATAAAAAAGACGGCCAACTAGTATACCATCGTGGATGGAAAGCTATACTGCTAGGGGTACTCGAGCCCTTACCTTTGGTGTCTTACACCGGAGGAGGCTGACTACGCATTAAACAAGGTCCACCTCGAAATTTATGGGTTACATATTGGCGGTAAGAACCTCGCCTTTAAAGTGATGTGTCAATGATACTACTAGCCGACCATAAAAAATGACACCGTGGAGTTTATAAAGAGATGTGAGAATTGCCCAGTCCATTGCAACCTTCACCATCAACCGCCCATGGAGCTGAGAGCCCTCGAGGCACTCTAGCAGTTTGCACAATGTGCACTTAACATTCTCGGCCAGTTTTCCATTGTGTCAGGACAGAAGAAGTTCATCTTGATCGGTATCGACCACTTCACGAAGTGGGTCAAGGCCGCCCCGTTGGCCCAAATAACCAAGCGAAATGTTATAGAATTCGTTTGGTAGAACATAGTATGCAAATTTGGGATTTTTGAGGTTATCATAACCAACAATGGAACCTAATTCATTAGCAATTGCTTCACCAAGTTTGCACCAATCTAGGTATCAAATTGTCTACACTTCGATAGTGTATCCGCAGGCAAATGGATAAGTGGAAGTCACTAATTAGACACTGTTGCATGGACTAAAGACCAAGCAGGAAGACACAGGAGGAGACTCTTGAGTGGATGAGCTGCCCTCCGTGTTGTGGTTGTACCTAACAACTCCCAAAGAGCCAATCCGCAAAATGTCTTTCAGTCTGTGCTACGGAACTGAGGCTATAACCCCGATTGAGATTGGTCTCCCGAGTCTCCAAGTCTAGGCCTTTGACCCACTCAGCAATACTCAATGGCTTAGAGTGCACTTGGACCTATTGGAGGAAGCACGGGACGTGATCAGGATGCGTACGACCACCTACCAACAGTGAATTGTCTGATATTACAACAAAAAAGTGAATGCGCAGCAGTTCGAGGTGGAAGACCTAGTCCTACAGAGCATAGAAGACATGAGCAAGATAGCCAACAGGAACAAGCTCTCCCTGAATTAGGAAGGCCCGCTCCTCGTCTCAGCTGTTCTGCAGAACGGAGCATACAAGTTTCGAACCTAGAACAGTAAGCTGGTTTCAAGGATGTGAAATGCCATTCATTTGAAAAGGTCCTACCAATAAGGTTTGAACTCGGCCAAGGTAGGTCATGTGTGTGTTAAAGATTGCATGTAATAATATACCATGTTTAATAAAATAATTCATTTTTTGCATATTTTTATGTTTTCTATTTCTTTTTCTTTCTCATATGAATGCTTGCATGAAATTATATGAAAACAGATGATCTAAACTGTCCCAAAGTCAGGTAGGCTTTCGCTCACCTGTAATTAAACCTTGGTCCTGTACTAAGCGACCCGTAAGTGGTTGGATTAAACATCGGTCCCGAACTGAGCAGACCATAAGCGAACGGATTAATTCTTGGTCCCATATTGAGCAGCCCATAAGCGGTTGGATTGAACCTTGGTCCTATACCAAGTGACCTGTGCACGATCAAATTAAACCTCTGTCCAAAATCAAGGGACCTGTAAGTGGTCAAGTTCAACCTTGGTCCTAAACCGAGCGGCCCATCAACGATTTTATTAAACCTTAATCCCATACCAAGCGGCCTGTTCACAGTCGAACATGAAACCTTAGGGGGCTTTTACAGCATGCGTGCAACGACCTCCTCTCATAGGAGACAGCACTGTCAGTTTGCAATGGTCAATAAATCGAAGTTAAAGTATAGAAGAATGTCGCACGCTCCAATAATGAGTAGGATGCTTGGAATTATGATCTAGATGCCGCCATTCGAAATAAAAGTATTATCAAACCAAGAAAGAGATGTATATGCTGCCGATTTATATTCACAAAAATATACAACGCACGAGGCGGCATCAAACGACATAGATATGCTTTTAGGGGCATTCAAAGGCCTCGTGGGCACAAGAAATTATCTACACCTACAATTGGTCTAGGTGACTGCCTTAAGATGGAGGATCCCTTAGAGGACGTGGCGCAGGCCTCTAGCCACACGCCGACCGGGTATCCGATCAGCTCCGATGGATGAGAAGCTCCGACATTCCTCAAATCCAAAAAGTTGATAGGGAAATGGGGGTCTGCAAAAGAAACAATCTTCCTACTAAAATGGATCCCCACCTGGAACTCGCTCTTCTGGGGACGGAGCCACATCCTTAGGTCGAAGCCTTGTCCTTAGTTCGCCTTCAAGCACTGCAATCCTCTCCATGGCCCAGGCGTGAGCTCTAAAGACTTCCTGTAGCCTGGCATCAGACTCCAATAGAGCCTAGTCAAGGTAGTTAGCCCGCGCTTGACTCTGTAGCACGTCTTCCACTATAATGTTAACACGGCGCTCCATCTCCTCTGCCACATGCTCAGTCTGAGCTCGCATCATATGGGCAATTTTGTCTCCCTGGGAAGATAAAAAACTTGTCCAACCTGAGAGGTATCCTCATAGGCTGGCAAGAGAAAAAGGAGTCAACAAAGGGGGACGACCAACAGTTATCGGTGTGACCACGTAACGAAACAGACATACCTGGCGAGAGGAACCAATAAACTCAAGGCATGGAGCTGCCCTTGAGACACCCTGGGGTTCAAGTTGTGGAAGGCCCGGGTGTTGCCATTCCTCAATGACGACCCCATCAGCGGAGTCCTCATCGTTGTCCTCAGTCTACACCCTCTCCTTGCTACTCCCCTCTTCGGAGGAGGGTTCTGGTGAAGGAGATGATGATGCCTCCCATCTCAAATCAAACAAAGTTGGAAGATCAATCATGTCTCTATTAGCCATAGCGAAAAGCAGAGGGATTGTGAGGGCACGTGGTGAATTAAATTATAGAAGATGCCACTCTTAAATAGGTAAAATTTATGCCGAAAATGACACTACAATAGAAATCGAATGGACGCATCTCTTTTGTGCGAAGCAATGCATGTCCTCACCCGGTCAAATCCATCTACAACACTATAATAACAGATGTCACATCACGTCATGGAGTAGTGCATCGTCAGTCTGTGATGGTTAAAGACAAAGTCGCAATTGGCCCTATCAAGCGTCGACCCAAACACAACATGGGTCCCGAATATAAAAGTAAGCATGCTTGACCAACCGGCCAGCACGAAAAAACATGACAACATATAAGTAGAGAAATTAGCACATTTATGAAATGATTTTCTTTTCATTAATAAATATTGCTATACAAATGACTAACACAAGGAAAAAGAAACAAAATCTAAAAACATAAAAATATCCCGACTAGGTCAGGGGCTTCTAGGAGGACGCGAGGAGGGCTCCCCTTTGCCTTGGGAGAAGTTGGTCAGGTGGTCGCACTTTAGAGCCACGTGATTCATGGGGTCTAGGACACTAATAGAAAAGTCGGGGACCACCATAGTGATAATTTGTCTACAGAGGTGAATGCTTTCCCAAAGTCTGGCATTAAGTGCCTGGCTTACCTTCTCTAGATGTAGACAAGTGGTCATCTCGCTTTCAAGTTTGGCGTTCTTTATTCAAAGTTCGTCCACCAACTTCTCAGCTTTGATAACTCAAGTCTCCAGCCTTCTCAACCTCTCATTCAAATCAGCCAACTCTGACCTGAGGGCAGCAGCCTCCTTATGTCTTGTTGGGTATGAGCAATAGTAGCCTCGATTGGCTTAGAAGCCTCTCTAGCTAGAGAATTTTCTCCTTCCGCTCATCAATCATCTCGGCCGGCTGGCGCAAGCCCTTTATCATGATGCCTATAATCTTCTAGTCCTACAATTCCAAAAAACAGAAAGAGAAGAAAGGTCAAACCATGTCGATGGAATAGAAAGGAAAGAGGAAGTCTCCTTCGGAGGAGTACCATGATGAATTTGTGCTTCTTCTTCCTAGCTGGATCGAGCGCCTTATGGCTCTAATGTGGGAGGTTCTTCAATGGACCAGCTAGAAGGCTAAGCGTGGTAGCCTCCAGGACTAACTACACCGTGGCCACCATTTCCTCAGCAACACGTGCTTCCTCCACAGACACCTCCACAGAGGCGGCATCCAAGAGGCCCGTTATCGCAGGAAGCAAGGCGGAAGAAAAACTGATCTCACCGACATCCATCGGCCCAGCTGGTGGTGCTACTGCTAACTTTTCCTACTCTCCAGCAACTGGTTCTGCCGGATTCTCAATGAACGGCTCCACCAACCCTCCGGCTCTCCCTCCATCGACACGGCTTGTGCCACAGATGCACCTGATGGCAGTGGCTCGATGATAGGCACCCCGGTGGAGATTCCCGTAGTGCCCAAATCCAAAAGAATGATGGAAGTCTCAACCCAAATCTACTCGCCAATGCCCTCCAGGCGCCCAACCATGCAAAAATCGGTGGTAGTGGAGGACAAGGATGAAAATGAAGCTAGTGCAACCCACTTTCTAGAAGGGCTACCAGAAGGATCCCAAATAATAAGTGCCCTAGCTTTCCTCTTAGGCATGGATGGAATTGGGGGAGGAGCCTTCGCCTTCTAGACCGGCAAGTATAACGGAACGAGTCCTATTCCTTAAGACCCTCCATTAATAACATATAAACACTAATGACTCAATAATTTAGACATAATAATATGAAAAAATTTTGACAGAGTTTTCTCTACAACTGGACGAAAATAAAAAATATAACCTGCTTAATTAAAACTTGTACAAGCATATAAAATCCTCCGACTTTAACATTCAACACAATATACACACAAGATCGGCAAATACCATATCATCCATAACTCCAACACAGTATTTACAACTACCACATTGGATCTAAATAGAGATGCTATCTAGGCCTAAACAAATCCATAATCAAGCAATAGCGGAAGCAAAACTAGATACATCAACCACCTGTAAAAGCATAACAAAATCTACAATAATACTTAACATATTATACCATATTCCATTATGCAATAAATATCTGACTTAACTATTCCTATTCTGTTACACTAAACATATACAAAACTAAAAATCCTCCGAGTCCAGCTAATCTCTTTAACTTATCCTCTGCCTTACTCTAACTAATTGGGCGTCAGCTTGTAACTCTCATCTGGAAGGAAGAAGAGGCAAGAGCGAGCTAATAGCTCAACAAGTACATCATAACAAACCACTAAACAATGATAACAAAACTAAACATAAGAGAGATATATGAACATCGAAGGCATGCATAAACGAAACTAGAACAGACATACTTGGAGAGTAATTTACTTCTTTCTTTGTTCTTATTTTCTTTAGGATGTAGATTTAAACATAATTACTCATATTTACGGACCCGGGTTAGTAGACCCTACTATCCAAAGGGAGTGAATAATCGAGGATAGATTGTATTCACTCCACACAATCCAAAGCCAGAAACTAAATAGAAGTATCCCTTCTAACGGGATTAGAACATAATTATCTCCCGAAGGCAGGTAAGATATAGAATTTCTATCCTCCCAAATTAACGCCCCGAGGATAGGCGGACCACATATCACTCCATGGACGGAGTTATCCTCACCGCCTATACGTCTAAGTCATGTTCATAGTATGAAGCGACAACAAACCGGGAAAAATAAATCTCCAACACTAGTGACATGCTGGGGACATTCCAATCCCGGGTCCTAGTTTCTTGGTTACTTATTCTTCTGATGGAGGTTCTTTTATATTCTTTTTACAGACATCTCCATCCGAGAGATCAGATCAGATTCCTTTTATGGCTATCTCCATCTGGGAGATCAAATCAGAATCCCTTTTACGGATATCTCCACCTGGGAGACCATATTCATCAAATTTCCCTCCAGTTATTTATGTACTTATTGTCTTGCTTACGAATTTCAATCTTTTCTTAATTTAACTTTCATACAGATATCATATGTACAAAAAAGATTTAGAATTTTTACCATCGAAGAGCAGATTAGCTTTAAGAGCTTTCGGATACACATTTCCTTTGTATTTGCACGTTCCAAAACTTTCAGATTACACAATTGAATTTAGACTGATACATATCGATCAATTAGCATTTAAGCACGGGAAATTATGCAAAATATTATTCAATGACCTTGGGTGGAGGGTACCCGCATGAACAGTGCACATGAATAGTATCCGGATGAACATATCGGCTAATCCTCAAATATTCAGACTTTCCATAGGTACATCATCAGATTCAAGACATGGATAATTACATCCTAGAGCCAATTTATCCATAAGCCCCAATTTAATCGGTTATTTCCCCTGGGCCGTGGGTTTAGGGTCCCTTGTCCAGAAACGGGTCTAAACTACCAATTCGGGCATAGAATTCACACAATTACTTGCCCATGTCATGGGTAACAATTATCTAATGTCAATTTATGCATTAAACCCAATATAATTGATCAAACGTGGCCCGGACACACCTTAGGATCCTGACGAACAAATTCACCTAAAATCACCCAATCAGATATCCAATCGATAAATTAATATATCCAAGTCATATATAATCATATTCTAGTCCCAAATAAATCAAAAAATGCGCGGGTAAAATGGGCTCGGGCACTAGTGAACAGTACCCACGCGGAACCTAGGCTCTTCGAATCGCGATACACTACTCAAATCTTGATATTTGAATATGATTTTGATGTATTATCATATTTAGATTATGGGCAACACAATACATAAATTTATTCGGATATCGAAACGAGAATACTCAAAGGGAACAGAATAAAAATACATGAAAATAAAAAAGAAGAGTATAATCGTACTTGCCTCGATCTGATTTACGACCTTTCCAACTAGCTCAACCTCGGAATAGGACTCGAAGAGCTTCGTTTGGCTGCTTCTCCTTCACACGGTTACTCCTCCTTCACCAGCTTCCTGCGGCCACTGCCACCGCTCCATGTCGCCGATAGCCGATCACAACCACCCACAGCCGTCGCCGACACCGCAGGCCCATGCACCACCAACCTCGGCGCCGTTCTCCTCCCTCTCTCTTTCACAAAACCCTCGCCAGACGCCGCTGCTTTCCTTTCTCCCGTTTTACCCTTCTGCCTTCTGTTTCCTCCTGCTTCTCCATGTTATTATTATTATTATTATTATTATTATTATTATTATTATTATTATTATTATTTTTATTATTATTATTATTACATTTATCCATTTTCTTTAAATTTCAAAACCCGAATCGATGCACAGGTGCACTTCGGACGCTGACCCAACAATTTCGAATATTCTCCCAAAAGTTTTATAATATTTAATTAATTTTCTATCACATCCAAATTATTCCAAAATAAATAAACCCAAATTAATTCAGATAAAAATATTCGGGATATTATAGCGAGCGTGGGCCCCAACGGGCTCACTTGATCTCCACGGGGGACACAAGGTGGTCCCTCTTAAACTCGTCCAGACACGCCCGGACCAATGCTACAAGTGGCTCAACGGCCTCCACCTCCTCTTGTGAAGGCCTCCCGTGAGGTCTCGGAGCACGTTGCCTAGTTGACAAGGGCCGCTTGTCAAAAATCCTTACAAAAAGAACCGATCCTTCTAGTTCTTCCATTTGCAGATAGCCTAAACTGATGCATAACTCCCGTGGTGGATATCATTAAATTCTTATTATGTAAACCTAAAAATAAACATTTACGGATAGCATCTTCAAGTGGTAACGGAAGAATATGCACAAGGAGCAAAGGTAACGCACGACATTGGCATAGAGCCTAGCGACAGGGACTCTGAAGGCTTGAAGGATGTCAAGCAGCTTCTTAGGCATGGGGACGCGAAGCCCACTCTACTAGTGAGCCTTATAGATGGTGATATATCCTCCCGGTGGGGAGCAGGCTCTGTCTTGTTTCCTTGAAACAGCAAACAAGATTGACTAAGGGATGTTATACTGCACGTACAAAGCCTTGACATTGTTAGAGTCGAGAACAGAGGGTATCGCATCGACAAAGGGAGCAATGGAAGCAAGTAAAGGAAAAAAAACAGGCGAAGGAAGTTGAAGGAATGAAAAAGAGAAAGCAGAGTAAATTTCAAAGCTAACTACTGAGTTTCATAAACAGAGTCGCCACCAAAACGAAGCAGCGCCTCGAAAAAGTGCGGCAATCATGGCCAACCACGTGTCAACACCAGAGATCACGAGGTCAAGTTGAAATATTTTAAATTTTTACCCAATTTAATTGAAATTATTTATTTTTATTTTTGCTATTTTGAGCGTATAAAATTTTAAAAGATATTTGAATTTGTTAGACCGGTGCAAGAAGTGTGCCTATTCAGTCGTCTGGGGTTTTAAGATTTAAAGAGAAAGGAATTAATATAATAATAATAATAATAATAATAATAATAATAACAGTAATAATAATAATAATAATAATAATAATAATAATAATAATAATAATAATAATAATAACATAGAAGCAAAGGGTTCGGGAATCAGAAACAGATGAAGGGAAGAAATAGAGGAGAGAGAGAGGGCTGACGGGTAGAGAGAGAAGGAGAAAAATTGAGGTTCTCGAGTGTGATTCCAAGCATGAGCTGTAATATTTCGGATCCCAATTGAATTATTTTAATATTAATTGTGATTTTTGGGTATTTTGAACGTGGTAAAAATAATTTAGAATATCGTAAAATTTTTGGGAATGATCGGAGGTGCGGAGTGGTGCCCGGGGTGCACCCGTAATGTTGTTCGGAGGCCGAGTTGGAATTTAAAATAAAAGAAACTTATATATATATATATATATATAATAATAATAATAATAATATAATAGTAAAAAGAAATTGGGAAAAAGAGGAGAATGGGTGTCGGGGAGAGAGAAAGTGAGGGGGAAAAGGGGGTTTAGGGTTTTGCCGTGCAAAGAAGAAGAAGGAGAAGGAGGAAGCGGCGGCGCGATAAGATCGGCGGCGATGGTGGTCGGTGGTGTGAGAACAGTGGTGTGGGCTGAGGCGATTGTGGGTGCGGTGTGGGTTGGACAATAAGGCGAAGGCGACGGTTGCGCGGAGAGCGAGGGGGCGAAACGGCATCGGCCGCCGCCGGTGGTGCCGAGGAGGTCAATGACGGCCACGTTTTCTGTGTGGTGGTGGATCGGCTCCGCAGGAGTGGCGTCGGCGCCCACTGCAGCAACGGGAGAAATCGGGCGTGGAGAAGGATGGAGAGAGGAGACGGGCGCGATGGCTAAGAGGGAGAGCTCGCCGGGGGGCCGACGGACGGGGTCACCGGGAACGGCGGCGGCCGTTCAAGGCGGCCGATTGCTGTGTGGCGGAGGTGGCCGTGCGTAGAGGAGAGAAGAGGAGCTATGCGCGCGGGGTGTGTGGGCAGCAGAGAGAAATGCCAGATTGGAGTGCTTCGGGACATCCTTTCTTCAGATTTGCAGAGTATGATGTTAAGGCAAGTATCTTCTAGCCCTATTCTTAGTCTGATTTAATTTCCGATGCATTTTGACTATTATTGGGAGATTTACTAACATGCATGTATTTTTAAATACCCTTAATTTATCAATTGTGTACATGCATGTATATTTTAATTGATTTGTGCGGTGGTTTTGTACTTGGTATTTGTGATTTGGAGGATTTTGGACACCCGCACCGATATATATGTACATTTGTATATCCATATATTGTGGAGCCATTAAACCAGGCCTTGCACTAACCATGCATCTTTATAGGGGGTGGGATCACTACGGGACCAAATGGTCCAAGACCCTATGGGTCAATTTGTGATCCAAGGCATAAAATTTGTGGCGCCGCTCCCCGACGGGAGGCTGATATTACGGGAACGTATATGATTGGCTATACGGGCCGTAAGGAAGGTTGAGACTCCTTAGGAAGGAAGATATTTAGTGACCCCACTTGTGTATTTAATTGAGAACCATCGTAAGGAATTGACGGAAAACGAATATATTCGGACGTCCTAATATATAACTAAAGGAGAGGTTGCACCCAAAGCCGCGGGTGGTAAAACATAGTGAGCAAGTTCCTAATCTATGGGAGGCTTACATGGATGGCCTTGAGCTGCGGCCTAATTGGGGCCGATAAGCCGTAGTTCTACGAGGGTAACCCTTCCTCAAGTTAGTATCATTGATCTTTGGTTCCGATTGGGGAGCATGCTTTGTATTTCGCACGTATTTGGGTGTCTTGTGTTTTGAGATACGTGGTTTGGCCACGGATGGGCGATAGGAATGTCTATATGCGTCTTGATGTGATAAACCCTAACGTGTTTTGATTTATGTTTTAGTTCCTGGTTTTCTCTTGATTTTACGCATTATGAGTTTTAGATCAGGACAGAGGTATGTGTCCCCATGTGGATTGGTGAAGGAAAACGTATGTGACCTCGGATCATATGATATGACATCGTCTCAGATTTTTAAGGAAAGTGGTTTATATGATTTTTGTCCGGAGGGACGAGTTATTAGAGACGACGATTTAGTACGAGACATCTCCTCGATTTTCAGGGATTTCACGGACATGGTGTTTTGTTTTACGTGATTGCTATGCGATATCCCTACTTCGATTTATGTTGAAATATTTTACAATGATTTTATCCGAGATCTAGGCTCATTTCATGTTTTATCCCTTGAGTATTTAGTGGCTTGGATACGCTTTAGGATTAAATCGGGCTCGGATATTCGTTTTTGGAGGAAATGCTATATTTGGTGTATTTGGTCTCGAGGATATGGTATGGTTATTATTTATGGTCGGATGATGACCTTGATCATTGTTTGTAAAATATTGATGTTATGGATGAGTTGTTGTAAATTAATAATAATGCGATTATGGATAGAAGTCATGTATTATTTGTCCTAGGATTCATATCCGATGAGATCTTGTGCGGGTTTATTTATATAGTCCTGCATGTGTTTGATTGTCACACCGGGTTGGGTTATTATGTCTCGATGGAAATATTATTATTGATTTTAGTTTTGACTCGCGAATATTGTGTTCCCGGGCCGTGACATGAGCTAGTTAGAGAAGTTGTAAATCGGATCGAGACAAGTACACCCATATCCTTTTCTTCCATTTTTTAATTTTTGTTCGATCCCTTCGGGTATTATGATCTCGATACTCGACTCATGCATGTATTTGTAATACCCATGACTTGAGTATGCATATATATATATTTTATATCCAATTTCGTAGATTTTAACCGATTTTTACACCAAAATCCTAACCCCACACCTGGATGATTTCACCCTCCAATTTTTGGAGCTTTTACATAAATTTTTCCTAGAATATCATTACCCATATCCTATATATATTAATTTATCAATTGGATATCTAATTTGGTAGTTTTAAGTGAAATTTTGTTCGTCAGAACCCTAACCCACACTTGTATCTCGTTTAAACATTTATTTTGAGTTTTATAAATAATTTGGCTTAAGATTATGATTACATATATCTTGAACTCAGTTAATTACCTATTGGATGTTCGATTTTTGAGATTCGTCCGATTATGCACAAACGGACACTGTTCATGCACGGGTACTCTTCACCCAACCTCTTTTCTAAATTTTGCATAATTTTTGCGTTGTTTAATTATTAATTAAAGTTGCATATAGATTTGTATGTGTTTAATTGTATATTCTGAAAAATATGTTCGTTAACCAATTGTGAAGGGTTAATTGTTCAAAAACCTTAAAGTCACGTTTGGCTCATGGTGGTAAAAGTTTTTACTATTTTCATACTTTATGATGTACATGCATATAAACTAAGTCATGTGAAAACTTAATCCAAAGGAAAGACGAAAATTATGCAAGTATACGAAGGAAATGCCACAATTTGTTATGTATGATTCGTTCTCATGGAGTGAGAACTATATGAAAAAAGTTTGATGGATCTTCCTTCAAAGAATAAGAATCATGAAACTAGGACTACAAAATTATAATTTTGGAGGGTGATATCCCTTGACATGCCATTAATGTTATAATAGAAATTCAATGATCATTCTGACCGTATATTACAACGGATGATACTCTCTGGAAAGTCTTAGGATGTCATTCTGGAAGGATGAGGATTGTCTTTGAACCGTGGGAGGTTAGGGTAGTGTTTTATTTGCCCTATGTACCGGGTGATAGGTATATTGCTATGTCGCATAGTATTTGGCCCATCTATAGGCATGATATGTAGATGGCCCACATCTAGGTCTAAATAAACGCGTAGGACTTTAGATCATGTGGGACATCATGATCCTTTCCTCGGTCTCCCGCATTTTTAGCTAGTAAAAATTACTAACTCTGATCCGCAAAGATAAATATAATTTAGAAAATGTATTAAATCATGTTTCATTTCTTCATGCATCTTTACATATCTCTCCTATCCTATTCCCTATTTCATTTAAATATACTACTTATTATTTGTTTATGTTACACTTGTTAAATATTTGGCTCACTCTTGCTACATTTCCTAACCTCCAGATTAGCACACGCCTATTATACCTATGGGATAGAGTGGAGACTAGAAGTTGACTAGGCACGGGACTCGGAGGATCATACGAGCATTTATATTTTATAGTTTTGTATATGTTATGGGGGAATAGTATGTAGTTATATTTTCAGTTAGGCATGTTAATGTATATTGTGTATATAGCTAATGATAAGATAGTTTAATTTTCACTGTATTTGGATGTATTTATGTTTTTACAAGTTATTATAGTCTGTAATAGGTACCTAGTGGCATTTCTTTTTAGTCGATATTGTGTTTAGATATACAATGTTGGAGCCACAAATAATATGTGGTAAATTGGATCCTGTGTGGTTTTGTATGCGGTTGTTATATATTGTCGGATGTTAGAGTCGTTTGGATGTATTTTATGTATTGTAAAGAAAATCGTACTAGTTTTTGTATCAACTTGACGGCCATAATACTGACAAAATTCAGCCAAATTTTTGGCAAAAAATATGGTCCGTTACAGTTGGTATCAGAAAAAAGAGATGCCTTAAGTTTGATTTGAATCTTATACGAAAATTTAAATTAGATTAAGATTGATTGAATAAGTAGATGAATGTGTAGGATGATTAAGTTAGATCGGATAGTTCTAATTATCCTAGTCTAGTAATTTAGGCTAGCACTAAGTTAGAATCGGTAGTTAGGTTCATTTGTCTAGCTTAAATTATCCTAATAGATATCCTAAGAGCAAGCTAAACCAAGTTGTCCCTATTTCAAAAAGAGTGTTAACATTAGCTCCTAGATGAAGAGCTTCTTGTGGTGGCCAACCGCGAGGTCTAGAAGACGAGTTGTAGGGTGATGCCTTGAGGTTTAGATTTGATCGATGCCAAGCTAGTGTTTGAGTGCATCAATATCGGTTCGATACCTAGGTTAATTGATTTTGGATCGAGGCTTGGATTTGATCGGCTCTGGGTTGAGGTCCTCATGCTAGTAATTTGCTAAGAAGGAATATTTAAATAATATATTAAGTATATGGGTAAGGTGGGATTGATGGCTCGAGGTCTATATAACTTAGAGTCAATTCCGATAAAGCAAAACCAATGAAGTCAATTCATAATCGATTTAATAATGATTAAGTGTCTAGACTTTTGGGTAGGTCAGAGTCTATAAAGGATGAGATATGGATCCTAAGAATTAAGATGATGTTGCGGTCATCCAATATTCAGAAGAGGATAGGGTCATGTTGCCCACATAAAATAGAAGGTGAAGTCGACCTTGGGTTGTTGACATGATAAGAGTCATGAGTCTCGAAAATAAAAAGATATTGTAGGATATGTTCATGGATTCTCTATTGATGAGTATTTTGCTTCAATGGGATTTTTGGAAGCATGTTTTAATTGTGGACAATTCGGCCGCATGGTTAAGAATTATCCTTACTCCACGGGTCAGATAGTGAAGAAGCTCAATGCCTTGGATCGAGGTTTTTCGGTAATGGTACAAGTGCAGGAGTGTCGCTACCATGGTAGAAAATGAGATTCCCAAATCTTGACATTTTAAGTATATGTGTTGATTGGGATTCTAAACCTATATTTCTATTTGTACTTCCTAAGCTTATTTGTTTATTTGAGGATTATAGATTAGTACTAGTTGCATCAAGATCTGTGACATTTTCTTGAGATTGTAGATTTGGTTAGTTGGGATGAACTTATTGCCTTGCAGTGTTAAGGCTTGATATAATATTAAGGATGTTTTTAAATGAAATATTATCCCAAATTATCTTCTGATCGTTAAATGGATATTGTTGTAGAGGCTATGTCAAGATTGGCACCAATTTTCAACGCTCTGTATAGAACTGACTAGGCATCGGAAGAGTGTCTTGTCGTGAGGTGCTTTAGTATTTTTGGGATGAGCAAGATGAACTGACAAGGTTATTTGGGAGCAACTAAAGACTTGGTTGCTTGGGAGACAGATGATTTGATAAGCTGGTATTGGGAAAATAAATAGGCGGTTCGTTTGATCTATATTCGTAGTGCTGTCATTTGTGGATAATCAAGAATTATGCCTATAGTAACTTTCAAAATTAAGATATTGCCATTACGAGTTCCGATAATGCCATTTGGGTTTTGTAGGTTCATTAGCATTTTCATGGAATTTATGAATTGGACCTTCCGGTCATAATTAGGTCAATTTTGTGATGACCTCATTGTTAAATTCTCAGAATCACTAGGATATATGAGCCCTATTCGAGGATCGTATCATGGATTGTGAAAGACGGTTAGCCATGTACTCAATTATAAAAGGAATGTAAGTTTAATTGAAGAGAAGTGTTATATTAGGCATGTGGTTTCCTTGATAGCATGGATGTCTTGAAGGTGTGTGGCTTTCTTGGGTCTAGCCGAACTCGGAAAGGTAATCTGATAAGTATTTCTCAAGAATTGCAACGCCGTGAGATGATATTCTCTGCCTCTAGGAAAGTTTTCGGTTCCTATTGGGCTAAATTTTAAAGAAATCACTTGGTTGAATAGTCTCTATCAAAGCATTCACCTTCACCTTGTCTGTGAGCTTCAAAATGCTCCTAGCCTCCATTTTGGGTCTAACTAGAAAAGGGTTGCTTCTTTCTGACTAGAGGCAAATTATTATAGAAACTAGTCTGCCAAATTTTGAAAGGATCGAATGGAATTTGATGCTAGCCTATAGAATCAAATTTTTGCATCTCTCTTTAATATAAAAGGGAAACAAAGATACAATGCAACATCCTCAAGGTTCTGGAAGTATAGTAATGTCCAAAAATAGTTTAGATAATCTATTGGATCAATACTTCCATCATATGGCCCCAATATAAGCATTTTGAATTTGTGTGAGAGGCGATACCTTTTAACAATAGTGTTCCCTTAAAAAACCTTATGTTTGATCTGCTTTATTCTTTTCTCCAATTCAATTGTGGAGGTAATCTCTTGACGTTAAGGAATATTCTTAACTTTGAGTGATTAGTAAATATATGCGGTGCCTGCTTAACTGAAAGGATTTTTAATATACTACTACATGATCCTTCCTCTCTAACAAAGGGATGTCTAGAGCCTCAGGTATACTGAGGATTCCTCCGCTCAGGATTCTCTTCCTTGGTCCCAAAATTTTGACATCTTATAAGCCAAGAAATATTTAAGCAAAGAGATGTTTTAGGAGCCTCCAAAATTCTAGATGGTTGTTGAGCTCCCTTGAAGGTTATCTTTTTTCCTTTCAATCTTCTTTTTAAGGTTGATGCCTATGAGTGGAGGTCCATTAACCTACGTGTTTGGCCCTTCACTTTTTTCCTATAAGGATTTAGTATCTTCAACATACTATTAATCTGGGCCACTAAGGATTCGATGTCTAAGTTCATTGGCAAGAGAATGTTTTTGTGACTACACCCTTCAAGATCGTGACCACGAGATGTGACATCCTTCAATGATTGGCTTACTTGTTCTTATGTCCAAGTGTTCACCATTTCGTTTTGTTGTAAATGTGAATCGTTTAAGGAAAACTAAGTCTCGATGAGATAGTTATAGATTGCTTAACTACGTTCCCACTAATAGTATCAATAATACATATTAGGGATCTAGATTGTGATTTAATTACATCTTGTTGGACCTTGTACCTCCTAATTGGGACCGTGTACACCACAATAATAAATGAGAAATGGATATGAAACTCGCTTCTTAATATATTATTTCATAATCAAGTTAGAAATTTTTTTAAAGGAAATAAAATATGTAATAGAAATGGGAATGAATTTGAGAGCAAGTGACTAATTGAATTTAGAAAATTAGGCTCTAAGACTTAATAAAAAAATGAAGAAAATGATTTGTGGCTAAAGTATAATATATGCATTTTTTTTCGGAATGAGGGATCCCCTTTTTATTGAATAGATACTTTGTATTTACAACCTTAATTCCAATCAACCTATCATTCTGAAATTGGCGCAGCTACTTTATTGGAGAGTTATATGGGTTGAAACCCAACAGTTACTTAATTTTATAACCGCTCAATATTTGGTGCTTATTATCTATTGGTTATTATTGCCTATTTAATGTGACTAATTATCTCTTGATTTATACAACCGTTTGTCAGAATTCAACATTAAATTTATTTTTTATCAGGCCATTAATAGCCCAAAGCTCCTATGCTTGTAACCATTTCGCAATTCAATCAGTCGGCATGCCACTAATCTGATCAATTTCTCGATTCCCTTCCATTTTGGCTTAGGCAACTTGGTTGTTTGATTAAACCTCACAAGCTCATAATTTGTGGGACACAATTTAATCGGGTTTGATTAGTCTTATTTATATCGTACTCAACAAAATATAATTTATTTATAATTTTAATTATATTATACTTTTAATATATCAAAAATATATTATTTAATCTATTCATTTATAACTAATTTTTCATTTTTAAAGCTAGTAATTGGTAATCTATTAAAGACCGTCAACCATAGTCACTCTTTGCTATTAGGTTGTACGGACACAATAGCCAAATCAAACTCCCCTAACACCTTACGAAATCCTCCTTTTCACATGCTACCATAAGCATAGGAGATGGCATATAACTCAAAATGTAGTAACAACTCTCAAAAATCTTGAAATAACTAAAGAGCTTGTGCTTTTTCTTTGGCCTATCGCCTACCAAGACCACCTACACAAGCGTTTGTTGAAATTGACACTAGTTTCTTTGGAGTAAATTGTCAACCAATGATCAACTTGTCTTATTCAAGGTTCAAAAGGGCCTTAATCTCTCCTCATAACCAACAATCACATCATTCACCCCACTTACATATATTTTGAAATGCTTTATTGATTTAGCTATAGAGTTGATTCCTAAAGCAATACTATAGAATTTTATAGTGAGACAACTCACTAAATGAAGACTTACGTAGTCAAAGTCATACATTTATTTATTAAGCAAGATCAGTGTAATAGACCACATCCTAAAATCCATCATATTATCTTTTAATCATCAACATTGCTAGTTAAATATATCAAATCAATAAGACGTAAGTCTTATCTATAATTACTTCAATTCACCTATATATAAATAAAAATCTCAACATATATAGGAACCAAATATATTGTCACATTATCTATGGGTCTGACATCAGCTGAACAACAATATGATGTTAGCTTTCTGTTAAGGAAAGATACCAACTACAAACCAAAATCACTCTCATCATAACTTGTGAAAAAATGTATAATATCCATAATAATTTGCAAAAGCAATACTAAATTAGCATCACCAAAAATAAAATACATCATGTTGTACCCTCTAAGTTTTACATCATTACTATATACACATTTCAACTTCCGTTAAACTAGGTACACCAAAATCCTAGACGATTTCAAATACATCATCCAAATGAAAGGCGTAAGTGACACTTCCATCTTCATTCTTACTTATCAGATATCAACTTGTACGAATCATCTGATGGGTTAGTAAAATAATAATAGAGTGAGCCAAATATTTAGTAAGGCACAATATATAGTAAAGATCATACAATCTTTTTACTTAAAACATAATAGTAGAACTAGAGATCTTCATAAAATGTAATAATTTAAAATATAGTCAGAATACTTATGTAATTCTCTTCCTGATTCCTTATCTTGATCTTTTCTTAATCTTTCTTTCAATTATATTGAAAATTTACTTCCTTTTCTTTTTATAAGGGACCAGGGCTAGTAGACATTATTAGCTAAATGGGTAGTCAATCGAAATCTAGATTGTATTTTTTTTCACACAATCAAAGGCTTACCCTCCTATTCAAGCTCTAGATATGGGCCATCTACATATTATCTCTCTATAGACCAGGCCAAAATCACATTGCGATATTGAATCAAATAATGATCTTCTACTATAATATATTTAAGGTATGGTAGAATATGCTATCAGTTGATCAATCCTTAATTCAATTTCTTAATTTCTTTTTAAATTTTTTTGTGAAATTTCTATACTTGTTTTTTATACTTCTTCTTAATTTTCTCCATTCCAAGAGAAAATTATCATACTTATGTCCACTAAATTTTCTCCACTCTGGAGAAAATAATCACACTTCTTAATATTGTGTAAAACTTCCATTTAAACTTTCATAAATATAGAAGCTGAAATTTAGTATTTAAGATGCAGTAAAATAGCAAAGTCTTGTAATATGTACATATGCCAAAAATTCAGACGCATAAGTGGGTTTAATAGCCACAAAACAAATTTTACACATGCTGAACAATCAGGACTAGTATATAGTGCATTTAGTCGGTTTGATTGCCAATTTGATGGCTAGTTTAGTAGTCAGTTCAACCTACATTCTACACGCTCAAAATTCAGCGTCAATACATGATGCTTCGACAGGTTTATTGCCGATTCAGGGGCCAGTTTAGTGGCCGGTTTGGGTTTATTTCTACAGGTTGAAATTTCAGCATCATCACATGATGTTTCGGCCGGTTTACTATCGGTTCAATGGCCAGATCAGGCTAATTTTATAGGCTAAAAGTTCAGCATCAACACTTGATTCTTCAACTGGTTTGCTGCCAGTTCAGGGTTAGTTCGGTGGCCAGTTAAATATAGTTTCATAAGTTGAAATTTCAGCATCATCAATAATACTTTGGCTGATTTGACGGCCGATTTAGTGGCTGATTCAACATAATTTCCACAGGCTGAAATTTCAAGATCAGCAATGATGCTTCAGCTGATTCGGTAGCCGGTTGAGGGTTGGTTCGGGGGCTGATTTGGGTTGATTTGTATAGCCTAAAATTATGCATCAACAAGGATTCTTTAGCTAATTCAGTGGCAAGTTAGGGGCTGGTTCGGTGGTCGGTTTAGGTTGATTTCTACAGCCTACAATTCACCATCAATAAGGATGCTCTAGCCGGTTTGATGGCTGGTTCAGGGTTAGTTTAGTGGCCAATTCAAGCTAATTTCTATAGCCTACAATTAAACAACATTAAGGATGCTCTAACTGGTTCGATAGTCGATTCAAGCTGATTTCTACAATCTACAGTTCAGCATTAGTAAGGATACTCCAACTGGTTTGATGGCCAATTCAGGGCTTATTTGGTGGCCAATTAAGGCTGATTTCTATAGCCTACAGTTTAGCATTAGTAAGGATGTTCCAATTGGTTCAGTAGCCGGTTTAGGGTTGGTTTGGTGACTTGTTCAGGCTGATTTCTATAACCTGCAGTTCAGCATCAATAAGGATACTCCAGTTGGTTTGGTAGCTGGTTCAGTTAACAATTTAAGGACCCGGTTGAGTGTATCTTTGGCAACTGATTTACAAGTTGATAGTTCAGCATCAATATATGATGATTTGGCCGATTTGGTTATTGGTTCAACCAGTTTAGGGGCTAATTCAATCTTTTCTCCTAGGCTATCGATTTCAGCATCAGCAAGCATACTTAGCCGATTTTGTTGCTAATTTAGGGGCTTGGTTTAGTAGCCGGTTTAGTACATCTTTGGCAGCCGGTTCACAGGTTGACTGTTCAACATCAGTATATGATACTTTGGCCGGTTTGGTTGCCGGTTCAATAGCCTTTCAGCAGCCGGTTCACATATGCTAAAATTTTAGCTTTAATACATGATACTTTAAATTAGTTCAGTAGCCTCTTTATCTGTTTTAAAACTAGTTTTTGATTATTCTAAATTGAAAATGCATTAATCATAGCATAGTAAAGATAGGAATTTAAGTATTGATCAACAATACATAAAAAAAAATCAATAAGGAATCTCAACAAGTAAAGGAAAGACATAAGGTGCACTTACCTTAATCTGAATTACCCAAAGTCCTTACTTAATTCAGCTATGAACCGTGGAACACTTCCCTCCTTTGCCTCTTCTTCCTTTTGGTTTTCCTTCCTATGCTTTTTTTTTTTTGTTTCCCTCTTCCCTCCACCGAATTTATGTGTTGAATTCTCCTAAATTTATCCTAACACATAAAGTTGATTCATCAGCTTTTCCTCCTCCCTTACTTTCCACATTATCCCCTTGATTTACTGAATCATTATTCTATTTTGTTACCTTATAGTGTTCCCATGTAGTTGTTGTCTTCTTGCTGGATTCTTAGAGATTTGGCTGAAGCATGAGGCTATCGTGTGGCTACTGTCTATACCCTATGGTGCTGCTGTGTGTGTGTTGCTGAAGCATATTGAATATTACTCAATTAATTTGGTTTGTGCTACCTGCCTACAAGATCCGAGCCACCCAAAAATTCAAGCACTTGAACATCGATTTTAAATTGGCATCCTCGGATTTACTAGCACCAAAATCGACTCCAAGTCATCCTAACCCCAAGCCAGCGATTCCAACTAATCCACCTCACTTGGCATGCTATTTAAGCATCCTCAATCCTAATCCTTGGACTAAGATCAATCCTAATTAATCCTCAAGGTATCCTTCTTCCACATCCCTTCTCCCATTCTTACCCAGATTAAACCTTCCAAGACTTTCAAATCTCGTCATCCCACTCAACAGATTCAAATACTCGGCCTCTCAATCATATGGTTAACCACCTCCACCTCTCAACCCTCATCTAGGCGGCATGCTCAGCTATCAACATTCTTTCTGAAATAAGAACAATATAGTTTAGTTCATAACTCGGATACTAATTAGAACAATGTAAGCTAGACAACCAAACTTACTCTCTAATTTCTAACTTAGTTCTAGTATAAGTTAATCAACTTAACTTGGTTAAGGCACTAACTAGGATACCACAACTAGATAATTGAACTTAACTACTGATCCTGACTTAATCGTAGTCTAAGTCATTTAAACTAGATTAACAAAAACTATTTGATTTATCTTAATCATCTACACCTTCACCTACTCATTGATCTATCATACTCTAGCCTAAATTTCTACATAAGATTCAGATTAAATTTAAGGTATCTTTTTCTCTAATACCAATTGTGATTGACCATATTTTTCTAACCAAAATTCGGTAGAATTTCGATAGAAAAATGGCAGCCAAATAAATACAAAATCTGTACAAATTCCTATACAATAACCATATAATCCACAATATATAAAACATAGGATCCATAAGCCACTAACTATATGTGGCACCTATGTCATAACTCCAGGTATGACGTTGGCTCCAATGAGATGCCACCGAGTGCCTATACAAACCATAAAAACCTACGAAAGTACTTACAACCATCAAACACAATGAAAAATACACTATATGAATATCATCAGATAGACAATTATATCAATATATGAATTCTCCATAAAATATGCAAAGGTACTACATAATGGTACATAAATTACAAAACCAAGTCCTCAAAGTTATCCTCCAAGATCTTCATGCCTTGCCAACTTCTAATCCTCTATCCCACCCTATCGGGTATAAACTCGTACTCATTTAGAGGCAAGAAAAAATAGTAATGACAATCCAAATGCTTAACAAGTATAATATAATCAAAGACAATAAATAATATATGCAAAATGAAGTAAATGATGAATATATGAGCATAATGAGGATGTATAAATATAAATTGTGATTAAATACACTTTTCGGAATACATTTGTCTTCCCTGATTCACTTGTCTTTCTTTAGGTTCCAAATTGTGTATAACTTTTTTACTTTGCGAACTAGGGCGAGTAGGCCTTACCAACGAATGGAACAGCCAATCGAAGAATGGAATGTATTTGTACCCATACATTCTAAAAGTGTTATCCACAATTCTCAACTTTAACGTCCCGTGGCAGATAGTACTCGATACCTAGGGACAAAAAACAAATACACCACCAGAACATCTCCCATGATCCAGGATGATATCCACGCAACTTTAACATCCCATGATGAACGGTGTCTGATCCTAGGGCCAGAAAATATATACACCATCAGAACATCTCCCGTGGTCCAGGAACATTCCTCGATCTACCACTATAATATCCTAAAGCATGCCAATGAATATCACCCGTTATAATACACGACCATGATAATCCTTGAGTTTCTATTATAATATCAATGGCATGTTAGGGATGCTACCCTCTGAAATATAAATTTGTGGTCCAAGTTTCATGATTTCTTATTCTTAGAAAAATTTCATATTCGTTCATAAAATATTGCTCTCACTTCAAGAAAACAATTCATCAAACATGTCACATTATGGCATTCCATTCTTATATTTTGCATATCTTGCACAATTCTTACATACAGATACAAATAGTAATTTTTTGTCGGCTTAAGTCTTTATGTTACTTTAAATTATATATATGAATATCATAAAGTATAGGACAAATAGAAATTCTTACCGTATGAAGCCCATGCACAATTTTAAAGCTTCCGGATCACGATTTCCTTCACATACGGTTAACAATAACACTTTCGGAATACACAATTGAATATATACAATTATACATAATTTAAATACCAATTAAATAAAATAAAATCATGTAAAAATATCAAAATGGCTCAGGTGAACAGTGTCAACGCGGGTGTTAGGGTCCCGTATGTGCAAAATCGGACAAAACCTTAGAAAATCCGATACCCAACCGGTAAATATCGACATTCAAGACATAAGTTTTCATTATCTAAAGCCAAATCATGTATAAAACTCAAAATAATTTGTTAAAAGTGGTCCAGGCGTGGGTTAGGGTTTCGGCAAATGAAATTTCATTTAAAACTACCAAATCAGATATCCAATTGATAAATTAACATATACAAGGTATTGGTAATGATATTCTAGAGCCAATTTAGGAAAAAGTTTAAAAAATCGGAGGGTGAAGGCATCAAAGCTTGAGGTTAGGGTTTTGGTGCAAAAACCGGTTAATAACAAATAAATTAGGCAATAAATTGATAAATTCTCGTACCCAACTCTTTGGTTTCACAAAACATGTGCATGGGTCAAATATCAGGGTAATAATACCCGATAAAAATTGAACAAAAATTAAAAAAGAGAACGAAAAGGGTATGGGTGTACTTACCTTGACCCGATCTATCAATTTTCCAACTAACTCCAAATCAAATTTGAACCCAAGAGTCTTGCTCTCTCCTCTCTCTCTCTCTTCTCCCTCCCTCTCCCTCTCTCATTCGCGTTAAAAAGCCAAATTCTGCGTAAAATAAAACCCTCTTGGGTTTTAAATCCAGGGCTAGCGCTTGAGCACCAGGCCGGTGCACAGTAGGTGCTATGTGCCTAGGTCTAGCACCCGACAAGTGCTGTGCACCTAGGTCTAGTGCCCTGGACTTGCCATGTCCCAGTGCTATATCGCGGATGCACACTCGAGCGCTGTCGGTATTGTGTGATTAAAAGTTCCCCCGTATTTTCTATCAAAAAATTGACAAAGTTCTATCTGTAATATGGCTGTCAAGCTGGTCAAAACCTGTACAATCTCCTGTACAAAACCAATATATCCAAATAATCCCTTATCTCAACAACGTACAACAATAACTCACAAACCACACAGCACAACAACTCCTCAAAGATCCATGATACCACATATTATTCGTGGCTCAAATGCTGCGTATCTAAACACAATAGGGAGTCCACAAGAGGCCAAGAGATATACTACTAGATTTCCCGAGATTTGATCGTGTATGGAAAATGGATTTACAAACCATAATAACCTGTGAAAACATAATAAATACAAATACAACGGAAACTAAACTATCTAATTATCAGTTATATATACAATATACATTAAGATTCCTAAAAGAAATATAAATATATATAATTTTTCTATGACATATATAAAGTTACAAATTTTAAATCTTCAATAAGATCTCCCAAATCCCGTGATCCAAGATGTAATCATGAAAGTCTAGTCCACTTCAAATCTCTAACGTTGTCAATTGTCTTGATTATGGCGAGTGCTTGTATTCCCTCAATCGAATATACACAGCCACGATTACTGTGCTAACGTGGATAGATAGAGCAAGGAAAGATAAGAAGAAGTAAATGTGAGCCAAAAGGTCAACAAGTGTAATATAATCAAGACGATAAATAATATAAGCAAAATAAGATAGAAAAGGGATATACGAGTATAATGAGGATGCGTAAACATAAGATGTGATCGAATATACTTTTAGAACACAACTAACTTTTAACGTTTTATCCATCTTCTCTTTGGGATATAAATTATGCATAGTGACTTATGACATATATAAAGCTACAAATTTTAAACTAAGTACCAATAAGTATTACTAACTAAAGGTGATAGGAGAAGTAAATGTGAGACAAAAACTCAACAAGTGCAAGACGGCAAAATCATGTTATCTACATGACCATAAGATGTGGGCTTTTAAACACAATTAATCGACGTTTTATCCATCTTCTCTTTAGGATATAAATTATATATAATGACTTATATTTGTAAACCAGGGCCAATAAGCATTACTAACTAAAGGTGTAGTAAAGATGGCCATATACATATGACCCCATGTCCATATTATGCCTGTAGACGGGCCATACACATCATTACTCTTCCTTCCTGATAATATCCTAAGACATGTCAAGAGTGTCACCCGCTATAATATAAGGTCAAGATAATCCTTGAGTCTCCATTGTCATACCAATAGTATGCCAATGGGTATTACCTTTCAAAATATGAATCCGTGATCCTAATTTTATCATTTCTTATTCTTTTAAGGGAATGTCTACCATATTTCTTTCATCACAATTTACTCCATCCGGGAGAATAATTCCATCATGTAACAATTGTGAAATTTTTCTCCAATTACTTGCATAATTTTTATCTTTTTTAAATTTAAATCTTCTTATGACTTAATTTGCATATGCGAATATCATAATCATAGGAAGAATAGAAATTTTTATTATTGAGAAACAATTATAACTTTAGGGACTTCTAGATAATATTTCTTTCACAATTGGTTAATAAATATAATTTTAGGAGCATATGATTAAACACATGCTAATGTATGCAACTTAATTAACAATTGAACCACGTGGAATCATGCAAAATTACTTAAAAGCCTTGGGTGAACAGTAATTTTGCACATAAACAATACCTAATTGTGTATATCGAATGATTCTAAAAAATTTGGGTATCCAATGGGTAAGTTACCAAATTCAAAATATGGATAATTATAATCTCAAGTCAATTTATACATAAAACTCAAAATAAATTCTTAAACAAGGTTCGGGCACATCTTAGGGTTCTGACGAACGAAAATACACATAAAATTACCAAATCGGATATCCAATTGTTAAATTAACTTATATAGGATATGGGTGATGATACTCTAGACCCAATTTATGCAAAAGCCCCAAAAATCAAAGGTCGAAACCACCCAAGCGTGAAGTTAGAGTTTTAGTGCGAAACCGATCAATTTCTACAAATTTGGAAATAAAATTCATATAAATGTATAATTAAGCCATGAGTATTACAAATATATGTATGAGGTGAGTATTTGGATAATAATACCGAAGGAAATCAAATGAAAATAAAAAAGAACGAAAGAGAAGGGTATGGATACACTTATCTCAATCCGATCTATAATTTTTTCAACTAGTTTGAAACCGAAATCAAACCCAAGAACATTCGTTTACTCCTTTCTTTCTCTTCTTCCTTCCTCCCTCTCTCTCTACCCATGCCCTTTGCTTTCCTTCTTCCCCAAAACCACGTTGCAGCAATGGTTAAAAGCTCGCACACGGCTTTTACGCGGACCAGCACTCGAGTGCCGTTCGTGGCGTACAGTAAGTGCACCAACATTGGATTTGGCGCCTGCTGCGAGCACTCGAGCACCAAGCAATCTGCCCAGCACCACCACCCGATTTCGACACCAAAACATATCTTTACCACATACCACGAACCTAATTGTGATTATATTAATTTAATACCTCAAATTATTATCATTTAAAACCCGAATAATATTTACGAAATAATATTTCAAAATTATAAAGTTGGTTCTCAATTCTACCAATTCCGGGTCTTTAGTCCTTCGTTCCACTTCCTCCCATGCCCTTAGACCTTGATCAACTTATTTTAAATTAATTACTCATATTTACTACGTTCTAAAAATCGGTACCTTACATACAGGCCCCTTGGAATGGGTGCCCGTGACGCCGCCCAGGGTGCCCGAAAGGCGTCCCTCGCCACTAGCTCCTATCACATTCGAAACTAAATTTTTCAAATGAATCAAACCCAATTTTGATTATATTATCTTAATTATCCATAATTATGATATTCAAAAATTGATACATTATATAAAAAGTACTCAATAGAGTAGAGAATGATCTATAACAAAGGAAAATAGATTTGTAATACACTTGTCATGTCTTCAATTTTGCCAAAACCTTAATTGGATTTACCTCAAATGACATTCTCTTACCTTTTCTCTCTCTTTTCCTCTTTTTATTCTCTCTTCTCTCAAAAAATGACAAAAAATGACTGAAAAATAGTTAAACATAACTTTTAATCATAGTGACATTAGATACCACAACAAAACACTATGGTACATGAGCACCACCTCATGCACACATCAAGTATTGGCAATCTGTCAAAAGTACGCTTGAACGTCTCTCAAACACATATCAAACATTAGTAATCTGCTAGAAGTGCACTCGAGTTTCAATCGTGTATCTTTCAAGCATGACCTCTCTATTCGAAACACACAGGTGTAGGTGTTAAGTGTTGGTCTTGTATCATTCAATCCGATGTGACTCAATTTAAAATTGACTTTGACCCAATCTTTTATTTAACCTCGAGACTTCATCTCCTTAACTTTTTTAATTATAACCAAATTTAAAAATTTAAATTTCACACATTACAGTTCCAATGTCAATAGTCAGACGATTTTCTCATTAATTTAAAGGATAATTACACTCCAAAATTAATACCCTACACTCACTATCATGAAATACCTTTTAGTATAGGTATCGATTTCGGGAGCTAACCGGACCGTTAGAAACCCGATTATAAACTCAACTCCTCCCAAACCAAAATAGAGAGAGGAAGGATACTCAAATGAAAAGTGCACTTAAACAGAGTCATTTTCTCCCAATTCATACTCATCCTAATCATCTTTTAAGCTTTCCACATCTTTATTTCCGCACCTTTCTATTTTTAAAAGAAATATTATTTATTTGAGTATCGATGGATATATCGAGGAAGAAATTTTATATATTACTAACCTCTAATTTGTCTTATTATAATACGTAAGGCAAAGATTTGTAGTCATGAGGATTGGATCCACTTACATTCGGATCAACTAAGTGATCAACCTAGTTTCTTGATTCGTGTAATAATATAAATTTTTAAAATATATTAATTAATAATTAAAAATTTTAGAGAAATTTATTTAGTTTTATTAAATTATAATTATTTAATATTTATTGAATGGTTGTATTATTATTTTTATTAAAGTATAAAATGATGGAGACAGCTTTTCGAGAGATCGAGAGAGAGAGAAAGAGAGAGGAGGAGCTCAAGAGGGAGAAACCGTGATTAGAGCAGGGGACCTGAAAGACTAAAATCCGAGGAAAGAAGAACAACTCGTGGACGGTAGTCTACTACAGCTGATCTCGTTTTCCAAACAATTGTCTTTTTTGGAGTTCTTATTTCTCCAATGTCTTCAACGATCTGAGCTTAGATCTGTGCATTGTTTCTCTTTCTGGTCGGTGGATTTCTGCCTAACCTTTCTGTTTTCCTTTGAATTTTTCCATTTCAGCTATTTTCCCCAGTAAGCTCCAGCTTCCGATCTCTCTACTTCAATCCTTTCTCTCTCTTCACTTTCTTTCTTCTGCGCGTCTGTGCTGGCGAGTAAGTTGTCCGTTTTTTCTGTGTTTACTACACAGAATCCGAGTTTTTTCTTTTTTTTTTTTTTTTTTTTCAATCTCTGGTGTTTTTTGTTATTATGTTTGTGTCCTTGCAGAACTAGCATAATTAGCACCCCTTTCAGATGTAAAGAAGGTAAAATGAGTTCTTTGCTGATGAAGCTGAATTCTCTATTGTTGCAGGTAATTTGGTGGAGTTTTACTTGTTCAAGGCTGAAAAGGTGAAATTTTGGTTGTTTTGATTAGAATTCGTAGCACGACTTTGTGTCTGGCTTGATATTTAGTGGTTAGTTGTTTGACTTTGAACTTCAAACCGTTTCCGTTCATATTATGTTAGCTGATCTTTTTTGACGTCTTCTGGTTTGAGGTTCTTACGAACTAGAATGGAATTTTTTAATTTTTTTTTTGGTTGAACTTCTAGGTATGTATATGACTATTGACTTACTCCTTCAAGGTGTTAAGTGCTTACTTTCCCGTGGTCTCTCCGGTTTTGGGGTTTATAGAACTATTGTTTATTATCATGTCTTTCTTGCTCTTTGAAATAGAAGGAAAACGCCCCCCCCCTCCCCGCTCCATATGCGGACTTTCTGCATAGTTGCCGGATTTATAAGGCCCCTACAAACAACAAAACTTTATTTCTGTTTTGCTTATTGCATAGCTTATCAGTCCCGTGTCTATCTACCATGAATCTAGTCTGTCTCTTTTCAAATTTTTATTCCGGCTAAATAGGAAAAATATTTTATGGCATTTAACTGGGCAAGATTCTGCAATTTGATTTAAAGAGGACGAATGTCTGTGTTTGCACCTTTTTTTTTTTTTGAAAAAAGCAGTTTCCTCAAAATTGTGGCATCTTATTGTGCGCTCTGCTTTTATGGGCTCCATGCGAAGCTTTCTTTTTCTTTGGAATCTCCTTTTCTTGCTCTGCTCTTTTCCTCTTCTGCTGTCCCTTTTCCCCTTGTTGGTTGCTAAGCTTTGCATGTTGGAATTTGAACATGCCTTCTGATTGTTTTCCAGCTGTTCATATTGGTGGAAGATAATTTAATGCAAGCATATCCAAGATAAAATATTCAAGGTAGTTGTGTATTGGAGCATATGTCATTCCGTAGCATTGTTCGTGATGTGAGGGATAGTTTTGGGAGCTTGTCAAAGCGAAGTTTTGAAGTGAGGCTTCATGGTCATCACAGGGGGAAATCCCATGGTTTGGTGCATGAATTACATGATCCACCCTTGGTAATCCAGAATAGTCGCTGGGCTAACCTCCCACCTGAGTTACTGCATGATGTAATTAAGAGATTGGAGGCAAGCGAAAGTACATGGCCTGCACGCAAGCATGTTGTTGCCTGTGCTGCTGTTTGCAGGTCGTGGAGGGAAATGTGCAAAGAAATAGTCCGCAGCCCAGAGTTCTCTGGAAAGCTTACATTCCCTGTTTCCTTAAAGCAGGTTGGGATATCTTGTTGAGGTTGTGATTTTTTAAAGTAATTGCATGGACTTCACATTCAATGGGAAGCACTGGCTTTTCACATCTGTATTAAAACATTTCCCCTAAAGAGGGAAACAATTAATTAATCGGTAGACAAATGCATCCTTACATAGAATATTGTAATTGATGTGTGATTTGGTTGTCCTTTACAGCCTGGACCACAGGATGGCACCATTCAGTGTTTCATTAAGAGGGATAAATCTAATATGACTTACCATCTTTTCCTTTGTCTTAGCCCTGGTGAGCCTCTTTGATAATTCCCTTCCTTCTCTTTGCTTTTAAACTAATTCAACTCTGTTATTTTTTGTTGCTTTATATCGAATCCATGGATGTAACTTGATGGTCATCTTGACTATGTGCAGTTATTTGACCATTTTAGGGCCTCTTTCTTGATTTTGGTTAACTTCCTCCAACTTTTATGTATGATAAATATGTAACAAAACAACGTGATAATATTTGTTTCAATATCTTCAAACATTGTGTTGTTACTCAAAAATTGGCTTTCATTGTGCTATTTATGTGATTAGAGTGGAGATCCGGTATTTACTTTCTGCACAAACTAGAGAGTTTTTTTGGCATTTCTAGCATGCAAATGCTCTCTTCTTCTATGTAACCTGACATTGTGTACTGGACTCTATTTAGCAATTCATGAAAACTTTTACATCAATAAGAGGGTTGGTCTCAAGGAACTTTACATATCTTATCTCCTTATGCTATAGTATATGGTGTACGCTGCTTCTGCTTCTCTCTCTTCTCATTTTGTGGTTTTTGTTGTTTGGACACCTATATAACCTTGTTGGAAAAAGATTTCTCGTTGCATGTCTGTTTAGCCGACAATCTCGGAGCATAGTTTGCTAGGTTTTTCTCGCCCCTCTTTGTGGGCATTGAAAGTATTTATTATGGTGTTTTAAAGTTCCAAGGTGTTTATATTGTGCTATCTGAGAGGAGTGCTGATTGTATCCATTTCTAAAATAACACCTCGCTTCTAAATGCTGCAAGTTTAGAGAATAGGATCCTAGTTACCAAAATTACTATTTAATGTTGAATGTACTAAATATTTCTTAATAATTACCCTTCTATGTGTTCACTGTGGGAACATGGAAAGCAATTATGTTTTTAAGAAAGTAATATGATCTAATGTAACTTAGTGCGGAGCAAATATGTTTTGATAAGGCAATGTATCCTAATGAGGGGTAGTATAAAAGGGTATTGTCGTAATCGGAAGTTTAGTTAAGTGGAAAATCATTGCTGGGCATCCAATGCAAGGAAGTGAATCAATCTATCTATTAGGGATGGAGGGGTTATTTGCCTCTGGCCTCATGTTTATACTGCAAACATTGCTTTCAGACTTCATGTTGGGGGTGAAACGAGATTGCAATCCTAATGTTGCACAGCAATGAAATGGCATGCACATGCGTGTCCTCCATCCTTTCCTCGCTCTTAAACGTCATGCTTCTCATCAAATTTACTGTTTTACTGTCCGTTAAATGCTTCCCACTGGCTCTTGCAGCTTTGCTTGTCGAGAATGGAAAATTTCTTCTTTGTGCAAAGCGAACCAGAAGAACCACTTGTACTGAGTATGTCATCAGCATGGATGCAGATAACATATCAAGATCAAGCATCTCCTATATTGGGAAAGTAAGGTAATGAGAAGAATTTGTCTCAAGAGTCATTTTGCTAACTTCCTTGGGAGATTAATTGCTTCTAATTAAATGATGCATGAAGAATTTGAAGTTTTTGCCCCCCTACTAAAGAGGAGGAATTCTGCATTATCTGTTTGATCTGCCCATGAGATCAAAGAATGTCCTACATTGGCTAAGGCTTGAGGAGTTGTAAGATCAGCTCAGATTCATGTTCTCATGGCTCTTTAACCCATTGTGTAGCGTGAAAATAGTATGTATTGATTTTGTTATCCCTTTTCCTGTTTTGTGTGTGTGTGTGTTTTGTGTGTGTGTGTGTGTGTGTGTGTGTGAAGATCACATTCTAACAGGCAACCTTCAGTCATGGTTCCCATTTGATTCACTGAGGACATGATCTTATTTATTTATTATTTATGGTTGTTGAACCAACAAACTAGGGACTTTTCAAGCTAATCTCTATTTAATTCTATAGTTATTTTATTCTGTCATTTTTTCAAAGTGAAAAGGTATTTTGTGTAAAATCTATCTGTACATATTAATATGATGGTCTTGTACTGTTCCTATCAACTCCAGCTTTTGTAGTATTTTCATGTACATGGTCTGGAAATCTATACCGTATGGTAATAAGGGAGGTGGTTGAAGGACATTCTTTGGCTGTCACTGGGACACCATTAAATGATATGGCATCTATCCATCCATTTATTCTTATGTACACCTTTCAGCAACAATGAAGGGAGGAGACTCCATGCCATTTAAGGTGTCCCAAAAGGGCTACTAAATGGTGGTGTTCTAACGCCACTGATGAGAGTACATAATTGACAGGCTAACATATGCCACTGGTAAGATAGGATTATTATGAAGGCGTTAGTTGTCTCAATGTTTTCCACTCCATACATCTGTTGATTTGCGTCATGTTGTGTGAGGAAGGTGTCATTGCTTGGGCGTCAAGGCCACTCTACCTCAGGCATACTCATTGCTTTTTCCACATTGTTACTTTCTTAATTATCAAGCCTATTTTTCTGAGCTCACATCTCTTCATAGACTCAAAACATTCTTTTTGCTTGCAATCTCTTTCTTTCTATACGTTCTGGTCCTCTGTACTTGATGATTTGGTCCTTCAACATTTGCAAACTTTAGGTTCTAATGCATTTCTTCCATCTGGAAACTTTCTTCTTTTCTTTTAGTGATACATATGCCTAACTGCTATCTCCACCGTTAAAAGGCAGTTGGGATCTGCAGTTAAATTTATGCCGTCACTGTATTCTAACGAAAACTTCATTCCCATGTTTCAGGTCAAATTTCCTGGGGACAAAGTTTATAATTTCCGATACGCAGCCTCCTTATAACAGTTCTCCATCTGCTGCTCCCGGCCGCACAAGCCGGAGGTTCTACTCCAGAAAAGTCTCCCCAAAAGTCCCCAACGGTAATTACAACATTGCTCAAGTCACGTACGAGCTGAATGTTCTCGGCACAAGGGGCCCACGTAGGATGCTCTGTGTCATGCACTCAATACCCGCTTCGGCTCTTGAGCCAGGTGGCAGTGTTCCTGGCCAGCCAGAGTTCCTCTCTCATTCTCTCGAAGACTCTTTCCGGAGTGCATCTTTCTCTAAATCAATTGACCGCTCCGCCGAGTTCACCAGCTCCCATTTCTCAGACATTGCTGGACCACGTGAGGAAGAAGTTGAGGGCGAGGATAAGCCATTAGTTCTCAGGAACAAAGCCCCTCGATGGCACGAGCAGCTTCAATGCTGGTGTCTTAATTTCAGGGGAAGGGTAACCATTGCGTCTGTTAAGAACTTTCAGCTGATTGCTGGCAGCACACAGCCTGCTGCAGGTGCACCGACAACGGCTCAGCCCACCCAATCTTACCACGATAAGGTTCTCCTGCAGTTTGGGAAAGTAGGAAAGGATATATTTACCATGGATTACCGGTATCCTCTCTCTGCATTTCAAGCATTCACCATCTGTTTGAGCAGCTTCGACACCAAATTGGCATGTGAATAGTAGTAAACCTGGTAAAAATGAATCACCCCTTCCCCCGCATCCAAAAAAAAAAGGGTTAAAGAAAAGGGAAATTTGAAGCTGGTGACTGTTATCATTGGCGTTTGATTGTTGCATGCAGTCCTTGTACAACTCGCACAGATTGAACAGCGACCGAATTCAGCAAAGACGTTAGATTTGGGGTGTCATTGCCGTTGTTTTTTAAAATTTTTAAATTTCCACCCACAATGGATTACTTGCTTAGACGAAAAGAAGAAAAAGAAAGAACCACCTTCTGTCAAATAAAATCTAGAGGTGCCGTGCTTGCCTATTTATTTTGTGGAAAAAAATAATACAAAACATTAGAAAATATCATACAATGTATTATCTAATTATTGTAATTACCACCATGTCATAATTTTCAATTGATCAAATTTAACAAAACTAAATATTTATAATAATTTATGTCATTATATGATGACATCTAATCTATCATACTCAGGAGGTGTATTCAAAATGAAGGTCACACTTTACCGACCGATTTTGAGAGGCATGCTATGAGCCTTGACCCAATATTCGTACGATTCTGTAATTAACCTCCCAAATTTAAAGGCGAAATTTATTGGCTTTTCAAATGATTCACATTTTTTTATAAAAAAATAAATAAATCCAACCAAACTAATAGAATGCCTATGAAATTTATCATTAATTTAATGATAGAAGGATAAAACATGATACATGTGAAAAGAAATTATAAAATGAATTTTAATTCCCTTCTATAGCTTTAGAGATTTTAGCCTAGTGTGTGTGTACTGTTCTATAATTCATGACATAATTAGCAAATTAGGCTAAGCTGAAAAAAATTTAAATTTGTCTCTTTTTGGTAAACTTTAGGCATAAATATGCCATATGGTCTGAAATCTAATTAATTCGGCAAGTAATTTTACTAAGTATAAGATTAAAATTAAAGAGCGGGATAAAAATAAAATAGAGATGAGTATTTTAATTAATTTTCTTTTGGGGCGAGACTCGGTAACTCTAAATAATTGGTTTACCTTATGGTACTGCTGATTACTAAAAAGCATACGTATACTTATTTTCAAAATATATGTTGGATTGTATTACTTGTTAAGGTACGTAATAATCATTTATATTTCTAATTTTTAATTAGTGACAAAGACTAACATAATAATCATCTCGATTTCTTTATAACTTAAGGGCCACGGTTGCTGGAGCTGTGTACTGTGTATATTGAAAAGGTCTTGGGCCGGGCGGCTTCTTACTGGACTATGAAAGTCTTGGGCCCAAAAATCTTGGGCCCAGCAAGAGTATGACCTTTTTTTTCCCTCTTTGATTTGATCTGACTCCCAAGAAATTCACGATCTTGTTTAACAGTGAGACTTGAGACATCAAATCCCTACTCTGAGAGGCACAGTCAGGACCCACTCCACAGGTAATAAATGTCATGTCAATGGAAACATCATCATTGAATCCAAATCGCGAAGCATCGCTCAATTATGCATAAATTATTGTTTTTTGAGGACTAAAATTTATTGTGAATTTTTTTTTTCTTTTTGGAGATAAGTTATACATCGGCACAGTGCTGCTGATAGTAAGCACTGATTCACATTTATATATAAATTTTATAATATGCTGTGAGTATTATATTATTTTATAATACCACCAAATATATAGCAATTTTTAAAATTTTTACTAAATTTTGATTAATCATAAAATATATAATGTGTCTTTTTTTTTATAGCTGTTTAATTTAGAGGATTTAGACAATACATTTAATACCTTATATATATATATATATAATAATATTTTTGAATTTCAGAGGAGGGTCGTCAGGTCGTCACCATTGGCAAAAGCTTGTATGTGATTGCGTATGGGGGGGAAACACGGCCTTAAATTCATTCATGCTATTTGCTTCCTTTTCCTCGTCTTGCCTTTATGTTGTACGCATGACATATCAAAGTTTGTACAAGCAAAGCGCCGCACATGCCTCTGCTCCGTCTTTAAATGTCCATTCAATTCGTCACCTCAATTATTGCTGAATGGAACTGCCAAGGATGATAATTTCTCACAATTTAACGGTGACTGTAATATCATTTTATAAAATATTCATACTTATTCCAAATTTAAATAGTCAATCAAATTAATCACATATTTTCCGATGATTGTATCTCTTGATGGTCAGTGATAATGCAGCGTGATATAGATCTCCCAATATGTCACCTTTTTTTTTTTTTTTTGTATTGTATTTTTGAACTAACATATGTTCTCAACAATTACAAAATTGAAAAATGGCAATTCAATGCGTAAAGCTTTCGGTTCAAAAATGTTTGAATTTATATATATTGAAGTACAAAATTAGCATTGACATAAATGCAGTGTTGTTCTTTTCGCGCCAAAAACGACTCATCCCATGGTACTCACCCTGCATAGGGATAGGAATTCAAAACTCTTTTCAGGTAAAGTCAATATTGTAACTATAAAACGAAGAAATATTAAGCATGTCGTAGTATTTACTTTTTACCTAGTCCATTTTATAGTGGTGCTATGTTTACAATGATCTGAGCGAATTGATGAGGGGGCAGTGTACCGCATAGGATGTGATATTGTGCTTGCATTGTATGACCTGGAACCGTTGGATTAAATTTAACAATAGTGATTCTTTTTTAAGAAAATTAAAAACCAAATTTCAAAATAATTTTGAAAATACTCTCACATGTTGGATTTAATATTAAGGCTGAGGCATGCCGGGAGATGCTACACCTCACCCATGTGGTATTAAGTCCCATAACCGATGCATAAATGCTTGCTTAAAATTCAAAGAAAGGAAACAACAAATAAGATTGTTATCGACTAGAACAATTGAACTTCAAAGTTTATTAAAATGCAAAGAGAAATTCTAGTCATCCTATGATCCTTGCTCTACACTAGTGGACACTGTCTGTTGAGACCTCAAGGCTAACAACCTCTTCTCTGTTCGGACATCCAAGAAGATTTTCAACCAGTAAGCCTTATAATACCTTACTCTCACTATGTCGTATTATGTAAGAAAATCTCTACTTTTACTTAAGTTTTTGGTCCAATTTAAAATAGAAGAATTACACTGATACTTAGAACTAAATAATTCTTGGCAATATGACCTTTTACATATTATTCTTCAATAATATATTTAGTTAATGGCACATGATCATGATTTAAAAAGAACTATTCTTTGAAAATGTGAGTTGTGAGAAGAAATATAGTTTTATAATTATAAAACGTTTAATTACCCAAATGTATTAATGAAATCAATTGATTCAATTTGTCAATGATTTGTATTATAGGGGTGGCATCAACCTTCTTTTGCTGGTTTTCTAGCCATCACCTTTCCATTACTTTTATTCTTTGGCTGACAATTAGAGACCATTTTAGGATATTGGACACACGATGCTTCCACCATCTTTCCTCTTGATGTGTGCTTTATAGTTCTACAGAGGAATTAGTGAATTACCTTTTCTTCCAATATGTAGCGACCGAGAAAATTTTGAAAGTTGTTTGACCCAATATTAGACATGTTTGTCCATACGATGACTAAAACATAACCATTAGATGGGTGGCACTAAGAAAGAAGTCAAGATCTTGCACCTACCTGCAGTTGATGCATTCTTTTGTTTTGATGGGAATAAAATTGAAACTTTTTATCTAAGAAAAATCTGCATTGTGAAGATGATTGTTCACCGTAACACCAATTTGACTCACTTGCTTTGTTTATTTTAGTACTTTTTGGCTCTATTTTTGAGCTTTTTGTTGGTATAGATCGGGTTTTAATTTGTCCCCTTATTACCTTCTAAGGTGCTTTATAATTCTTATACATAACATATTTTTGGATAAAACATATGAGAGTGCTTACAAAAAAAAGTTAAACTTGGTGTCCTAAACCTTGGATTGTGTATGTTGGTTTCGTGCGTCCGTGTGTGTATATATATCAATGTTAAGATGGGTTGCTTGTTTGTGAGTATCATAGCCTATGTGTATGTGTGTGTGTATATATATATATATATATATTTTTTTTTTTCTATTTCGTAGTCGATTGTATGAACCTACCTAAAAGGCTTGATTGTTCCCTACTAGAGCGAAGGAGAATCTTCAATAAGGAGGATGAACACGTCTAATACGCAACTAATATGACACACATGTGCTAATAATAGAATATGCATGCAGCATGTGTGCCTAAGGAGAACCCATGCACAATGTAGACTGCACTAACACGCTTGACATGCACTTGTAATGGCACACGTGTAAGGATCAAGTTTTAACTTATATTAATCATGATTATTAAATTAAAATAAATAAAAGTGAGGTCTAAGGATGTGGAGAATTGGGTCAAAAAGGAAAAGAATTACAAACTCGACGAAATCAAGCATATAGCCTGTGCAGCACTATTGCATGCCGGACTCGTGCCGTGGCATGTCTGGAGTGAAAAATCCAATGCCGAGCATGCCTAAAGCATGCCCGAGCGCCCCAACAAGCACGGATTCCAGAACCTTCAACGCCCGCCCAATGCCCGACCTGCGCTTGAGCATGAGTCTAACATAAAGCTGATCGAGGATCAGTTCCACCGCATTTGCAAGCGGTGGAACAATTTGTAGAATGAAAAAATAGAGAGAGAAGGGCCAAAGGAGAGGAAAGAAGAGAAAAAAAGGGGAAAAGCTTCTAGGTAGCTTATTTCAAAAGGTTCGGAGTAAGAATTTTGATATATCAGGCGGAAGTAAGTGCACCTTTAACTTTATTTTTTCTTTCTTATGATTTATTCCCATTCTTTTCTAATATTATTGTTCTAATATTTGTTTAAACTAAGATTTTGAAGTAAAAGTATGAAAAATTTATATATTTATCAGTCTATTATAATTTTATAGTAAAATTTATTGAGAGCTTCCAATTAATTATCCGTGTCGTAAATATTTATTTTATCTTAAAATTTTCTTCATATTTAGAAATACAAAATTAATTTTCAAATGTTTGTATTTCATAGTTGTGAATTTTAAAGTATTATATATTATTTGAATATGATAAAAATATATTACATATTTAATTGTGTGACACGTGCTTATTAAATTTGTAGAAAAGTGTATAAATTTTTATTGCATGATTTACTATTCAAATTTTATGTTATTGAAGTTGACATGATAAAATTATATCTGACATTATGAAAAAAAAAAAAAGAATGGATTCTACAACTCTGTTAACGAAAATATGAACTGTTTCTCGAAAAGAATGAGAACTAAAAGCTAAGAAATAAAATATAGAGTTTTTCTTAAATTAAGGAAGTAAAAACTTGGACTAAGAATTATGATTTAGAGGGTAATATTACCTGGTATGCATTAAGATATTGTAGTGGTAGTCAACAAATTGCCCCTAGCCTGTGGGAAAATAAGGGCGGATTATGACCCTATCTATCGGATTATAGGTATATACCGCTCATTTCTGGGTGTTAAATAAAAGGATGAGGCTTTAGATTATGTGAAAGCGAGCACAATCTTTTTTTCAATTGTCTGCTCCATTAGTTGTTAAAGTTTACTAACCCTAATCCCTCAAAATAAATAAATTTTTAGTATATTTTGACAGATAAAAATAAAAAAAACCAAAATCATATTTTTGTGGCTAATGGTAAGAAAAGAAAAGGATAAGAAACATTAATGATTGCATTCATGTTTATGTTATTTCATTTGATTCGATTCCTACCTCCGACTATATGATTTTAATTATAAATATGTATATGTATGTTCTTTTTTATTTATATGCCTTGATGAGTATTTGGCTCATTTTTTACTATTTTATTAACCCTTTGTGACAGACCGGATTAACAAAATTCACCTGGGCATAATGTCCATCAATAATTAAATACAAACCACAATAAATAACCACATATGTATATATAAATCAAATATGCATAGGATCTCAAAAATATACCACAACATCGGTGGCTCCGATATTGACCAAAAAATATGACACCAAACCTTTAGTAAGGAGAGATGACTATAAAAATATCAATCCAACATATACATACATATTTGACAATATCGCGGAAGTAAAAGCACATCCCTAACAAACTTCATTCAACCTGCACAACGTAAAATATCATATTTTACTTTTACAAAATAATTCAACACAAAATAATAATTTTGTCCATAATCAAACACAGCACCGACAGTTTTGGACATTACAAAAAATATCACACTTGCAACAATATTGCCCAAAAATCTATAATACAACAACTCAAGCTTCTAGACAGCAGCCACAACCTATTTATTTTACATCCATCATCTAGAGCTGAAATTAAACTAAATTATAACATTTAGATATAATAACCACTATCCAAAAATGTTAAACAATATAAATCACCTACAATTATAATAATCTAGGCTCTTTATATCCACTTGATCCTTTAATCTTGATTTCATAATACTTACTAAGGCATAATTTACAAAGGAACATGCATATTTTTAATTTAAATACATATTGGAAAAGAAATAGGAATTGTGATCGTGTTCAGAAGCTTAAATGTATACAAAAACTTTCATGATGCATATCCCATTTTTTTTATCTTTATACTTAGGTAGAAAGCATGCTTAAATCTTTTTTTTTTTAAAGGTTAGGACCAATAGGCCTTACTAACTAACAGAACAAACAATCAAGAAAAATAATTGTGTTCACTCTATACAATCAAAAGGCCTTATACCTCTAATTCTACAAGAGATAATGCATAGGTAACGCCATCTTATTAACCCCCATGGTAGGGCATTTTTATCGATTACTATTATAATATTTTAAGGTATGATAGAGAATATCACTATTTAAAATAAATTTTTTGGTCCAATTTCATGATCTTTTTTCATGTTTCATATTGAAAATTCTACACAAGTATTCATAGTTCTTTTTTTTTGATTTTCTCACTTTATGAGAAAATACCAAAACATATAACAGATTGCAAAGTTCTAATTTACTTGATACACATACATACTTTATATTCTTGTAAACTCCTATAGATATATATTTTCATATTCATATGGACTTAATTATTAGACTTTAATAGATGTTTTCTATAAAAGGAAATATTGCAGATAATCATAGACTTTAATATAAATAGACTATAAATTATAATTCTTAAATTTTAATTATGTAGAAACTTTAGGCATATTTATCAATACAAAACATGAACCAAATACATAAAAATAAGATATAAATCATGATACATTTAATCCCCCAAATTTTTATAAACTAAATTTGAATTCGGGGTCCGAGGTTTCAAACAAGATCAAGAATTTCCACAAAAATATACAAAATGGGCAATTTTCACAATATTTGTCAATATACTTAACATACGGGACATTTCGAAAAGAAATATGCACATTTAAAAGACTCAACATATTTACCCAAACATACAAAGTATCATATATGAAACACAAGTGATAAAACATCATAATAACTCAAAACCATATCATGCGTGGAGTTAGTGTTTCCGATTTAACACAATACTTTTCATAAACTTCGAAATTGGACGAGAAATTGATATGTATACACATTTTTCACACATATACTTCAAAATCGGAAAGCAAATCGATATATATATACATTTAACAAATGAATAGTTCAACATTTAAGCTTGGATGGGTATTTGAACAAGAATACTTAGAAGAAAAGGTAAGAAACGAGCAACAGGGGAAAGGAAGAATACGAGTGCACTTACCTCAACCCGATCTATAAGTTTCTCAACTAGCTTTACGCCAAAAACGGACCTAAAAACCTCGATCTCCTCTTTTCTCTTTTCTCCACTGTGATCTCTCTCTCTCTCTCTCCTCTTCCGAAAAATGATGGAAGAAAATAGATCACATAAGTTAAATACCTAGACTGGCGCCATGAGCACTCATCGGGCGGGTATCAGGCGCTGCGTTATGTTATATGTTGTTATGTATAGGCAATTATGATATAAAACAAAATAAACTCACGTCCATTTGATTAATAATTTATTTAATGGTATATTTGATAATTAAAGATAATAAGTTAAGATTTAACACAATACTTTCCATAAACTTTGAAATCATACAAGAAATCGACATGTATAAATATTTTTCACACAAATATTTCAAAATCGAAAAGCAAATTGACATATATGTACATTTAACATATGAATACTTCAAAATCTAAGCTTGGACAGGCATTTGAACAAGAATACTTGAAAGGAATGATAAGAAATGAGCAACAAGGGAAAGAAAAGTATGGGAGTACACTTGCCTTGACTCGATCTACAAGTTTCTTAACTAACTCCACGTCAAAAAAGACCCGAATGCCTCAATCACCTCTTTTCTCTCTTCACCACCGTGCTCTCTCTCCTCTTTCTAGAAAACGACAAAAGAAAATAGATCCGCGGGTTAAATACTCAGATTGGCACCTCAGGCGATGCATTTTGGAAATCGCACCTTGGGTGCGCATTGGGCATACTTCAGGCACGCATCGGCTGTACTCATACTAGAAATCACGCCCTAGGCAAGCCTCAGGCATGCATTGGGCGCAAGGGTTCTACAATCCCCACCTCGGGCTTGCATTAGGTCCAAATTCGCTTGGACCCATTTTTTACTCCTTCAACTCAATTTTTTGTATCTTTTAATCTCAATTTTAATTGTATTAATTTAATTAATCATAATTAATATAAGTTGAAAAGGTGAACCTTATAATCCTTCCATCCATATAGAAATTTCGTCCTCAAAATTTTACAAATTTCAAAATATAACAATCGGGGATAATCCTTCCAGATTTCTTCTTCACGTTCTTAATCATATCCTTGATTAACTGATTTTTCCTAAAGAATCTTAACCAATTGAATTATCCTGATTCTCAATACCTGATACTTTCTATTTAAAATCTAAATTAAAACCTTATTATAAGACAAATTCTTAATCTCCTATAACGTCTTAACTCAATTACGTACTTACTTTCTCAATTATCGATACATAGGAGACATCAAGATAATCTGTCAAATTCGAAGGCAAGTTAATTTTATTGACCACCTCTCTGACTTACTACAAAATCTCAAACATATCAATAAGCCTCGACTTTAATTCACCCGAAGTCTCGAAAATGATCATTCACTTTGAACCTCAAACCGAATTTTAAAATATATGGGCCGACACACTTTCGTTGTGCTACTCTGATCAGCAATTTATATGTACACTAAAAATCCTCTTCCGACTTATATCCATTGATTCATATCGGACACCTAATTTATATAGCAGCTATAAACCCAAGAAAATTTTCAAAGATATCAATATAATTAAAGTAAAACCTATAATCCTCAAATTATAATAAACTTAGGAAATACAATTGAAAACAATTACCTAAAAATTTTGGCACAGCCTCAGGTCACCACCAATGCCATAAAAGTCAAATACTGAGCAAACTTATCATCTCATTGGCATACCAACGAGCAAACTTATTCAATCCAAATATATCATCCAAATTCGCGATAAATGGGCCATCCTCATCAGCTAATCCAAAATTATCCAAGTCACACCTATAATCCTTACCGTCCTAACAACCCCGAAACAAAACCACGAGAGTTTCTCATCTCATAATTTCATAACCTTAATACTTCGAATATAACTCTTCCTCCCAAAAACCAAAAGCAAAGTACCCCATTTACTCAGATTTCAGGATCTGCTCGCGACTCACCCTTCCATATTTCCAATGAAGCATCAAAGACATACCAATCCAAAGACTCCCAATATCAAATTATCGGAAATAATATTCACTTCCCTTAAAAGACATCGAGATGTATCTTCACAATCCTTAAATAGATTTATCCACTTGCACTGCTACATAATCATCTCCTCTTTACAAAATAACTTCTCAGACTTTTAGAATCAATTAGATTATAATTACCTCCATAAACAATACCTATAAATCCTCAAAGTGAAGATCCTGACCGCTAACTCATGATTTGGAGATATTTTGGTCATAGAGTTCTCATTGACTTAACCCAAGGGTAACCACCCATACACGCTAAGGAAAAATGTAATCCTAAATCTTCCTCAAAAGTATCATATTCTACTATAATTTACTTAATCCATCAGGGATCAATCCAAACGACATTATTGACAATTTATCCTACATTTCTTGAAAGCTATCCTCATGTATCTCAATCCGACAAATACCGATTGCTTCTATACCAAATGTCCCATGGATGCTACAATCATCGAGAAATACTTAATGAATAACTTACCAGATTCAGCTAGATCCAAAAAACCCGCGCACCTTCACGACATTAATCAATATTTTCCAATTAGCCACCACTTCAATGTTCTACAGACCCATAATCATGCTACCGAAAAAACCACATGCCCAACACAACACTTCCTCCAACCAAACTCACATCCTTTTCTTAATTGAGCACATGACTAACTACCTTTCACAATCCATTATACAATCCTCAAATAGAATTTACACACCCCTAATATTCTTTGAATTCGTTAATAAGGCCCTCACAAAAATTGACCTAAATATGACCGGAAGATCCAATCCATAAAATCCACAAAAATGTTGACGAAATCACAATCCTAAAAGGCATTATTAGAACTCGTAATGGTTGTATCTTAATTCTAAAAGCTACCATGGGCACAATTCTTGATTATCCATAATTGACAACACTTTGGATACAGATTGATCTTAGAAAATATCAAATCCTTACAATAGATCAAACAAATTACCTATTAATTTTCAATACCCGCTTTTTAAACTATTTGTCTCACGAATAACCTAAATTTTTAATCATTCATATATAACCTTATCAGTTTATCTTACTCACCCCAAAAGTTCTAAAGCATCCCACCTTAGCAAATTACTTGACTAAGGACCTCAACACAGAACCAATCAAATCTAAACTTTAACCCAAAATCAATCAACTTAGGCCTTGAATCAAGATCAACCAAATTTAGACCTTATGCCATCTCCCTACAACTTTCTGATACTATTTGTGATGGATCAAATTAACTAAATACCACCTGAACAAAATGTCCGTCAATAACTAAATACAAACCACAATAAACAATCATATATATATAAATCAAACAAGCACAGGATCCAAAAATATACCATATTATTGATGACTTCGACATTAACTCAAAAATACGATGCTAAACCTTTAGTAAGAAGAAATGCCTACAAAAATATCAATCCAACATATACATACATATTTGACAATATTGCAAAAGTAAAAACACATCCCTAATAAATTTTTTTCAACCTACACAACGTGAAATATCATGTTTTACTTTCACAAAATAATCTAACACAAAAAATAATAACATATACATACATATTTGACAATATTGAGTAAAAACATCCCTAATAAATTTTTTTCGCAGAAATATCATGTTTTACTTTCACAAAATAATTATAAAAAAATAATCTGTTCATGATCAAACTCGGGCGATTCCCAGATAATAAAAAAATATCACGGGCTCCGAAAAAATCCATAATATAATAACTCAACCTTCTAGACAGTGGCCACAACCTATTTACTTTACACCCAATCGTCCGAAATTAAAATTAAACTAAATTATAACATCTATATATAATAAACATCATCCAAAAATATCAAACAATATAAATCACCCATAATCATTATATTCTAGGCTTTTCATGTCCACTTGATTCTTGAATCTTGATTGCTTGGTACAAGCTTGTGCATCTCATCTGAAGGTTAGTAAAAATATTAAGAAAGTGAGCTAAATACTCAACAAGGTATAATATGCAAAGGAACATGCAAACTTTTAATTTAAATTTATATTGGAAAGAAAATAGAAATTGTGATCGTGTATAGAAGCTTAAACGTGTACAAAAACTTTCATGATGCATATCCCATTTTCTTATATTTATAATTAGTAAGAAAACATGCTTAAATCTTACTTTTCTTTGAGGATTGGGGCCAGTAGGTCTTACCAGCTAATTGAGCAAACAATAAAAAAATAATTGTATTCACTCCACATAATCGAAAGGCCTTATGCCTCTGATTCTGCTAGAGATAATGCATACGTAATGCCGTCTTATAAACCCCTATGATAGGGCAATTTTTTTGATTATCACTATAATATGTTAAAGTATGTCAGATAATATCATAATCTAAAATAAAATTTTTAGTCCAATTTCATGATTTCTTTTCATATTTCATATTGAAAACACAACACAAATATTTATAATCCTTTTTTTCTTGATTTTCTCACTCCATGAGAAAATATCAAAATAGATAACAATTGTAGAGTTTTAATTTACTTGATACAGATACATATTTCATAATCTTGTAAACTTATATAGATACATATTTTCATATTCATATAAACTTAATTCTTAGACTTTAATGGATACTTTTTCATAAAAAGTAAATATACAGACAATCATGGACTTTAATATAAATAGATTATAAATTATAATTCTCAAATTTTAATTATGTAGAAACTTTGGATATATTTGCCAATATAAAATAGGAACCAAATATAGAAAAATAACATGCAAATCATGATACATTTAATCCCCCAAATTTTTATAAACTAAATTCGAATTTAGGGTTTGAGGTTTCAAACAAGATCGAAAATTTTTACAAAAAGACATAAAATAGGTAATTTTCACAATATCGGTCCATATACTTAACATACGGACATTTCGGAAAGAAATATGCACATTTAAAGGACTCAACATAATTACCCGGACATACAAAGCATCATATATGAAATACAAGTGATAAAACATCATAATAACTCGAATCATAGCATGTGTGGGGTTAGGGTTATTGATTCAACACAATACCTTCCAGAAACTTCGAAATCGGATGAGAAATCTACATGTATACACATTTTTTGCACGTATACTTCAAAATCGAAAAGCAAATCAACATATATGCATATTTAACACATGAATATTTTAAAATCTAAGCTTGGACAGGTATTTGAATAAGAATACCAGGAAGGAAAGGTAAGAAATGAGCAACAAAGAAAAGAAAAGAATATGGGTGCACTTATCTCAACCCGATTTACAAGTTTTTCAACTTGTTTCACACTGAAAATGGACCCAAAAGCCTCGATTTCCTCTTTTCTCTCTTCTCCATTGTGCTCGCTCTCTCTCTCTCTCTCCCCTTTCTGAAAAATGACGAAAGAAAACAAATCGCACAAGTTAAATACCCAGACTGATGTCTCGAGCACTCATCCGGCGAATATCAAGTGCTGCATTCTGAAAATTACATCTTGGGTGCGCATCGGGCGTGCTTCGGGTGCACCCATATTGGAAATCACACCCAGGCTTGCATCAGGCATGATAGTTCTGCTATTCATGCATTGGGCTTGCATCATGCCTACTTCAGGCCCGCGTTAGGTCTACATCAGGCCTAGATTTACTCAGACCTATTTTTGACTCTTTTAACCCAATTTTTTGTATCCATTGATCTCAATTTTGATTGTATTAATTTAATTAACCATAATTAATATAAATCAAAAATATGAACCTTACATCCTTCAGATGATTCGCACAGGTTTATGTTTGACTAATAAGAGTAAAGATGGAAGGATTTGGTTTACATTTCTAAAGATATTTTGTATATCTATTTTTAGATTATATTTACTGTATTTAGTTGTTAGTTTTAGTTTGATTTTATTAGTAGACTATGGTGAAATTTATATAGAGTTTTTGGATTATATAGTTCCATATAAGTTGTTATAGTAAATATGTATAGCTATTAGGAATATAAAAACGTTATATCTTAGTAATAATTTTTGTATCAGATGAACAAATATTATAAATATTTATTATTTTTGCATATTGGTGTATAATTGACTTTTAATAATTAGTAGTCATCTTTTCTTAATAAAAAAGTTGATGTTATATTGTTTGAATTGATGTCAAAGTCACAGATAATGTGATAATATATTTGAATCCTGTGTATTCTTATGTATTCTTATGTATAGGCGATTGTGATATAAGACAAGATAAACTCACGTCCATTTGGTTAATAGTTTATTTAATGTTATATCTGATAATTAAAGATAATAAGTTAAGATTATAATTAATAACGGATTTTAGGATGTAATCCATCACAACACGTGCACTATTGCCCATATTGGTTTTGTATGTGTGTGTTTGATATGGCGCTCATTTGCTAATGCCTGATGCAAGTATGCTTGATACTTGCTTGTCGGCACTAGTGTGCTATGGTGCTATTACAAAACTTGACTTATTTGTAGGTCATATACAAGAGATTTTAAGAGAATAACTAACCACTGAAATACAGAGAGAAAGAAAGAAGATAAAGATTTATCCATCTATTTAGAGTTTAAATTATATTTTGTTCTCCACTAATTTCAGATATATTATGCTTACTATTAAGAAAAATAATTCTTTGTTGTTTACATTGCTTATTAAAAGTTGCTATATCATTATGTTATTGGAATTTTTTCATCTTATCTTGTTATATATATAGTTGATATTACAAACATATTGTCAAGTGATTTTTCTCTCATTCTTAAATAGAACTTTTACATAAAATCTCATATTTTTTTATTATGATTATTATTTTATGTTGTGCATTATTATCTTCTCACGGGTTCAAAAAAAAAAGTTTAGCAATAATTTTTATAGAGATTAGTTTTCAACTTTATAAAAAAAAAAAAAAAACTTTAGTGATTGGAGTCCAACAAGTGGTATTAGACAATTCAACTTATTGTGTTAAAATTATTTGAATTAATGGAGAATGGTCATAAAATAATTTGTGTGAATGTCAAAAACTCAAACATTTTGATTAGTAAGATAAAAGATTTATTATTCATTAATATAATTCATCTTTCATTATTTTCTAACCAAAAACCCAAATCAAAATTCGAAAAAAGTTAATCTTTTGAACATGAGCAATTTTTTGATATATTTGGCAATTTATTGACAATAATATTTATAATCACATCCGTAGTGGAAAGTATGTAAGGACTCTATGGGAGAAACTTAAAATACTTTATACATAAAAAAGGGTAACAAAAATTATATCACTTGTTGAAATTGATATAGTGAGTTTCAAGATGAGGTTCTATAACCGATCATCTTAATAAGTTTAAGTTAGCATTGATCGAGTGATAAGGGCATTAAATTTTATGATGAATTGCTAGACTTGTAATTGTTGATCACTCTAACTTGATTTGTGGGAAGTCATTTGGATTACCATTATCAATACCACTCTTAATAGTGTAATGACCCTAGAATTGCTAAGGATGCAGTCCATAATTTGAAGATGATGAGGATGTCACAAAGCTTTACGCTCTCTCATTCCAAAGAACTTGTCTTGGAGTCACACGGATAAAGGGAGGAGATCCCTAAGTGGGTGAGAAATGTCAAAGTAAATCAAAATTGAATTATCAAAATTACGAATATCATCATTGTAGGAAGAAATCTCATACTAAGAAATATTACTACAAGTTAAAATGAGAAAATAAAGATGGCAATGAAAAGAAGATTGAAAAGACCCAATATGATAAGAAAGTATATGTTATTACCAAGTTTAATTTTCTTATTGTATGTGAAAAAGATGTGATCAACATAATTAACCACTAGACAAGTTGAGTGATCGATAGCAGTGCAAAACTCCACATAATTTTAAGGAAGAATTCTTCATATTTTACACTCTCAAAGATTTTTGGGTTTTAAAGATAGACAACAATAACTTGTCATGAATCATGTTATGGTTACATGTGTTTAATTACTAGCAATGATACAAAGTTGATCTTGAGAGACATTTGACACGTCTTGAATATTCAGTTAAATCTTATTTTGGCCAATAAATTCAATGATATGGGATTTCATAACACTTTCTACAATGACTCATGAAAACTCACAAAAGGCTCTCTATTTGTGGCAAGTGGAAAAAAAAATTTTCTAACTTAGTACTTATTGCAAACCTAAATCTCTAATGGAGATGTGAGTATGGCCAAGGGAGATGGGTCACATAAGAGATTTAGCCACATGAATGACAAAGGCTTTAATTGTTTAGTGAAGAAAAATATTCTTTTAGGTGTAAAGGAGGCAAAGTTAAAAATGTGCCCTTATTATATAGTTGGAAAGTAACAAAAGTTTCATTCAATGTAAACTCACCTTTAGAAAAGGTAGGTCTTTTTAAACTCATACATACCAATATACGTAGATCTCTCAAGATAAAGACTCTTGATGGCACAATTTATTTCATTATCCTTTACTAATGATTGATCTAGAAAATTATAGATGTATCCCTTAAAGATAAAAAGATAAAAACTTGATATCTTCAAGTAATTTCATGCTATGGTTGACAAACAAATAGTGAAGAAGTTGAACTGCATTCGTAGTGATAATAGAGGAGAATATATTAGGCCATTTAACACATATTATCGTTCGCACGAGATTCAAAACCAAAAGACCCCACCGAAGATACAACTAAATGTACTAAATTGTGTGCTTGCGAGGATGAATAGTATATTGATTGAAAGAATTAAATATATACTTTTAGAGGCAAAATTTTTCAGCTTGTTTTAGAAAAAAATCATTGAATGTTGTAACTCATGTTATTAATCTCCTTCATAGTTGCCCCCTAGATGGCAATATGCTTGATAAGGTATGGTTTGAAAAAGAGATATTTATGATCACTTGTGCATATTTGAGTGTAAGTTCTTTGGTCATATTTGAAGCAATAAATGTCAAAGATCGATGCAAAAACAAGGCAGCACAATTTTCTCAGCTACGTGGAAGATAAATTTGGGTATTAATTCTATTATATCACTGAAAAAAGCTTGTGAGATCTAGATATATGATATTCATCAAAGAAGAAACCATTGAGAATATTGACAAAGTGGAGAAAGTGATCTCCTATGATAGGAATCATATTTACAATATGGATCCTATGCCATTGACGCCGATACAAATTTATGTTGATGATGACATTTAGGGTAAACAAGGTGGTGATTGAGACCATGATATTTTAACATTTGATGACGTAAATAATGTGGATGGTGATACTCATGATAATGTTCATCATGAAGCTCCATAGCCTATACCAGTCATTTTACTTTAATGATCCATGAGAAATCAACATCCTTCTGCATGTCTATTGACTGATAAGTATGTACTATTTACGGATTGTAAAGAGTTTAAATGTTTTGATAAGGTTATGGACGATGACAAGAAGACAGAGTGGGTAGATATCATGCAAGACAAAATGAATTCTTTATATGATAATCATACATTTGAGCTCACTAAGTTGTTTAAGGGCAAATGAGTATTAAAGAACATATGACTATTGTACTAGAAGTTTGAAGGGAACAACTCTTAACCAAGGTACAGTGTGAGGTTAGTTATGAATGAATTTAGCTAATGAGAAGGTATTGATTTTGATAAAAGTTTTTTCCCATTGTGAAAATTTCTTCCATTCGAGTTATTATTGGATTAATCAAAAGCCTTGATCTAAAAGTAGAATAATGTACAAACGATATTCTCTCAGAGTAATCTTGAAGAAAAATCTACAAAGAACAACCAAAAGGGTTCCAAGCTAAGGAGAAGAAGCATCTAATATGCCACTTGAAGAAGCCCCCAAATAATAGTACAAGAAGTTTGAGTTTGTAATGTTAGAGTAAGCCTATCGAAAGACTTTTTCGAACCATTTCGTAATTGTCCAAAGGTTCTCAAAAGAGGATATTTTTATCATCTTACTCTATATAGATAGTATATTTACTATAAGTTCAAATGCCTCCTAGATTAAAGAGCTAAAGAAGCAACTTAGAAAATCATTCACAATGAAAGACTTGAGCCAATAAAGTAAATTATTGATATAAAATTTTTTTATAACTAGGCAAAGAGACTTTGGATGTCCTATGCAAGCTATATTAAAAAAGTGTTTCAATGATTAGCCATTGAGAAGTCCAATCTTATGAGCACTCTACTTGCCAATTATTTTAAATTGAGAACTCGATGAAATCCTTCTATGGAGGATGAGAAGGCCAATATGAGACATATTTCTTATTTTTCAAATGTTGGGAGTTTAATATATGCTATGGTGCGTATAAAACCAAGCGTAGTTCATGTAGTTGAGGCCGTAAGTCTATTCCTTTAAATCTCGAAGTGGAGCATTGATCCATGATAAAATTGATAGTTAAATGCCTTTGAGGTACTTCTAAGATGTATTTTTTCTTTGATAATGGAGAGTCATCTTTGGTCAAGTTCACAAATACTAACATAGTGGGCGATATTGACTATCAAAAGTTTACTTTGGGATATTTGGTTATACTAGTAGGAGAAGTTATGTCTTGACAATCGATGTTAAGAAATGTATTGCAATCTCTCTGTCAAAGCTAAATTTATTGTGATGATGGAAGAAAGTAAAAAAATATTGTTGATGAAAAAGTTCATTTAAGAACTCAGTTTTAAGTAAAAGCAATATTATTATTTTACAACAATCAAAGCTCATTTATCTTTGTAAGAACTTGTCATTTCATTTTAAATAAACACATTAATGTATGATATTATTAGATGAGTAATATTGTTGATTCGAAGTTGCTAATACTTAATAAAATCATGACCAATGACAATGGGTTAGATAATATGATAGAGGTTGTCTAAAGAGGTAAGTTAGAAGTATGCTAAATGTTTGTTGGAATAGTGATAGTTCCAACATGGCCATAAGGAAGTGTTTGTTGGGATTGGTTACTTTTTTGTGAGTGTGTTGCTCTCTATACTTATAAATATTTTTGATTTGTTTGTTGATCACATGGAGTTACGTGGGAGGCTTGGTTGTTTCTTACTTGAGCAAACGAAGATCTTCAATTGTTTCTTACTTGACCTAGGCTGATGTATGCTTAATATGACACATGTGCATTGATAGTAAAATAGTTATGCCTCATGTGTATGCCAGAAGAGAGCTTATGGGCTGTGAGGGATTTCATCGACTTGCCTAACGTATACTTGTAATGGCAAAAGAATACTATAAGCAGTAGTGGCTTTAATTGTGCACGCCTAACACGATGCTTGTGCACCATTGTTTAATATAGGCACTCATTATTCACACCTATCGGGCGCTCGTGCACTGCAACTCCCTTATAAAAGCCAAACTTATTTTTCGGTCATATACACCAAATTTTGAGAGAACAAGTGAGTGCCCAAATAGAGAAAGAAAAAAAAGAGAGAAAAGAAGAAGATAAAGAGTCACTGATCCATTTGGTTTCTAAATTGTATTTTATTCTTTGCTAGCATTGGATATGTTATTTTTGCTATAGAGAATAATATTTTTATAAGCTATTTTATTCTCGTTTGCCTTTATATTTTTTTATTGTTTAAGTATCTTATTATAATGTATTATATCCTTATATTATTGAAGATTTTTATAACCATTTTGGTCATATAGTGGATAATCTACAGACAAATCATCTAGTGGTTTTCCCTCATTCTTAATAAGTTTCTTTACATAAAATTTTGTATTTCATTATTGTAATTATTATTTTGTATTATACTTTGTTATATTATCTCTTCATGGGTTCAAACAAAGGGATCATTAACGATCCTTATAGATATTATTTTTCGACTTTGTGAGTAAAATTTTATTAAACTAAACTCAACAATAGAGGCACTTTTGATAATGCATTTCATTCAAACATCCGTGCAAATGACTCTATATAAAAGATAGATCAATGGATATTATACCATCTACAATATTCTAATTGTAACAAATAATGTCTCTCAAATATTTTTCTACATGATGAAAAAGTTCAAATCATAAATCTTGTTCGTGATGCTCATACTCATTATCAAAATCATGGCTTGTAGTAACCTAGGTCGCACGAAAAAATTTTGAAGAGTTCACCTTCAGCTTATAAAGACATTTATAATAGACAATTTTCAATAATAAGAGCTTTTCTTATCAAAGTAAGAATAAGAGTTTTTTTTCTCATATTGTTGTACAATGATGACTTTTGAGGGGGCCATAGTTGTTGAGCCAGTTACCTGCCCAAAATATTAGATGTGATATCAAAGCAAATTTATGACTAAATCATGTCAGCTTTTCAATATTTTCTAACCCTAGCTATAGAGGGGTTGTGATTTGCGTATTATCATTCCCCAATGAGAAATATTATGCTATGCTTATTCTGATATGATATCAAATCTATTTATCTATCACTATATAGTTTTGCTAGTAAGACAGTTAAATTATCTAAATGTGTTTACAATGTATTTTTCAAATATTTCTAGCCTAACACTAGGTCAACACCTACCTATTAGGAAAGTTTTGGAATCGTTTTTGAGGTGCTGCCACCACAAGGATACCACTCATTTAGATAAGGAAGATTTTAACATCGTACGTCCTATATTGAAAATTGAATGAGTCAGTTAGTCTTCAGCTTAGTGAGAGTCATCGTTGTGGTATATATTAATTTAACAAGAAGAAATCTTATCTCTGCTTACAAAAGAACGGTTAAACAAATTCAGGAGGACGTCAGTAGACCTTGTGAAACTTATTTAATGATATTTTTTCGCTAATGCAATTGCATGCATGCATAACTTACAAATTTGCAAGAGGGTCCTGTATGAATTTCTTTATCATGGGATAAATTAAGAGAATTAATTGCGTAGGTCTTTTTTAAAAAAATATATATTTACCAACTAAGAAAAGAAAACGGCTATTAGAGTGCTAGTATTCAATGTACAGAAATAAACTCCTACTGTGATCGCGCGAGAAAAAAAAAAAAAAACTGAAAATGATAAATTAATACAAGATCGGATGATGTATACCCTTAGATATGGCAGGTAATTAACCATTTTTCGGATACACTGTAGGAGATAACGTACAGCAAGCAGTACGGTCAATTTTGCCAAGTTTATGTGGTTAATTTGTTTTATAACAGTCTTTTCAATAAATTTAAAATATTATATTATAATAAAAATTTGGAAAAAATCAATGGATACTGCTAGAATATTCATGAGTGATATAGTTGATGTGTACCTAAAAACCAATGCTACACGGGGCAGTCAACGACCCAAATCAAGTGTAATTTAAAACTGTGAACCGATTTTTTATGTACTATAGGAAAAAATAATAGGTAAAAAAAATTTTGGGAGGATTCTTTTAAAGGATCTATTTTAACACTCAAAATAATAAAATATTTTATATAGTAAACAAAATTAATATAATGTTTGGAAATAGAGAAATGATGAGGAGGGAGAATTATTATAATATGTAGAGATTGAAATTCATCCAAACCACCGAACTTTATGTTGGGAGTTTGGAAGGTTTTAATTGAAAGTTTGACTTTATATTTTGACATCCTCTAAACATATATAGGCTTTGGATCTAGTACTAACATGACTGTAGGTGAGTCATCTAAAAGGCACTTAATGTTTTTCAAGTTAACCCCCTCGCCCACCAGTTCATGGACTGACTGGTGGTGTTGCTCGGGTTACTTGCTGAAAAAAAAATCCTAAAAAGTCAACACCACTTGTGGGTTATCGAGGCGTGGAATTGGACCATGAAAGTGAAGGAAACCCCTCATCTTTTTCTCTCAGAAAATCCTTCCAAATTGCTAAAATTGCAACCAGATATTACATATCAAATCTCACCTTTGGTCTATATCCTATTAAATTATCATTGAATCTTTTTTTATTATTCCATTTTGATTAATTTTTGATTTCTTCAGGTTGTCTTAATAGGTTTGAATGAACTTAAGATAATACTAGACCTAATAATTTTGGATCTATACCAAAATAGATTGATAGATAATCGTTACATTATTCAAGAACGTTTTAAAAAAATTAAAGAATATCTCTAAATTATTCTTTTTCATTGGGTGAACTCAAGGTGTACAAAAATAGAAAATTCACCTTCTATATTAAGAAGCTATTTACATAACAAAAATTGGATTCGTTTGGCTTTCGTCCCCACATAACATTGTAGCCGTACTAAGCAATTTGCTAATGTGACAAGGTAGGCCATCCCCTTTCTATAAGCCCTACTGTTGACATGCGTGGCTAGTTTTACTATTCTGCCAGTGGGAGGTGGGAGGTCCCCATTATGGATGGTCAGCATCGTATCGCCTTTTTAATAGAAATGTTATACAATAAAAAATAGGATCTTAAGTTACTAGTAATCACTTATCAAAAAATAATAACGATCATGTGCAGCATTTAGTAACTCAATCGAACCCAACAAGGAGCTTAAAAATAGCCGTATATTTATTAGTAATAAAAATAAATAAATTATATTTACATAATAATCTCAATATATTATTTAATTTCTGAATCAATCCAAAGGTTTCCTTTGGCAATCTGCCTTGCCCCTTATACGCACAACAAGAACCTTAGGAAATGGAGTAATAACACTAACAAAATTTACACGGCTAGGAAGGAAAATGTGGATCCTTCCACAAAAAAAAAGAGTAAAAAAATAATCTACTTTTTCTAAAATTGATCGTCAAATTAAAAGTTAATAATTAATATTTAAAAATAAAAAATATTACAGAAGGTGATTTTTTGAATTTTTATAAAATTAATATCTATTAAATATTAAATTTAATAATTAAAAAAATTAACAAAAATAGCTATTTAGATAATATTATTTAATATTTAAATTTTAGCCGATGAACTCTTTAATTTAATAGCTCAAATGTGAAAAAAAAAGGAAAGTAAATCCCCATTTCTGCTTGGCAGTAGCTTACTTTCATACGTATAAACAACTAATTTAGAATATTTATTATGTTAATGAGGAATTATAGGAGCATTTGTCCCTCAATTTTTTACTTCGGTAATTAAAAATTTTCACCCCAAATTTATTAAATGGACCAACTCAGTATAACTGTTACTCAACCAAGAAATACTATGCACCAAATAAATACAAATAGTAGTAGAAATTTAACTAGAAACTGTAAATTTATTTATGATATTAAAAATTATGACTTTTAACTATGTTAATTCAAGTTGTTTTGCAGCACTAACAGTTTTCAACGTACTGTAAAATCTACAACCTTCCGTGACGAAAGTAAAATTGGTGGTTGACGAATGCAGGTGCGTACTCAATTGATATCGACAAAACCTAGATAAAAAAATGCTATGAGAAATAAATAATGTAACATATATGTCGATAAATTATATAAATTTTATTTAATTAAAATTATAATTTAAATAAATTATTATTTTCATAGCTCGTGTGGATGTTACATATGGACAAGGTTGTTTAGCATTTGCTCACTTACTGTTTTAATGGTTCACAAATATGGTACAACAAACTCCTAATGATTTGTTTCAAAACCATCAAGTAACATTTCCTTTGAATTCTTACCGTCAATTCCATTTTAACCTACTCACGATGAAATTTTATGTTAGATTTTTGTGGATGTCAAAATGTGAATTGAATGACATTTCATAATGCGTATGTCAATGCTTATAATAGTCAATGTAAACAAGTTGTCATCGGTATAAATAGTCCAAATGACGTATTTTACTACCTACACGGAATAATATCGTATGCACATTCAATAATGGCCGAGTCCCACAAGGCACATTAGTAGAGTCAATAGTATGTAGCAAAATTATTCATTTTTTATTTACAATTATTTTTACTTAGAACTAATAATAATAAAATAAATTTACAAGCTAACAGAATAAAATAGCTAAAAATTATATTTCTTTAAAATACAGAGGTGACAATAATTAGGTCCAACATTTTTTAGTTCTGGACAAATACTATCATTTAACTGTATTTCAGCTTCGAGCTCCAAATCTTCAACTAATTGAACAAGTAAATATATCGTAAATTTAAGTTGGCCCAAAAAAAAAAGGACTAATTTGTGATCCATATAAAAGGAGATTTAGGCAATGTCTGAATGGGAAACAGCAATACCAATACCTCCACCCCTGTCGTTCTCTCGATCAGTTATCATTGTCATGGATGCACGTATGTAGACCGCCATCTATAACTTTAATTTTCTAACCCATATATCAATGGCTCTGGATATCAGCACAGATATTTTTTTTAGTATTTTTTGTCAAAATTATCTATGCAATTTTTCATTCTCGTCGATGATGAGCAAATTTTCTTATATGAAATTTTCATATTACTCTACCTAAAGCTTGTATTATCCTGATATGAGTTAGATTTCAGCCAGAGATCCTACTAAAATTAAATTTGAGGAAGATTTGAATGAGAGAAAGAATAATAAATTGAAGAGTCCAATGATGAAGCAGAATTGCCTGCTTCACAATCTATACTATGATGTCGACGTGAGATCTTGTATCCTGGACAATCTCAAACAAACGTTCAGCGTAGGCAACAAAAATAAAATAAAATAAAATAAAATGCAATCAAAATGCAGCAAATATTTTTTTATATTATATTTTCATTTTTCAATAAAAATAGAACATTTTTAATTTATATGTAATGAATATATATTAAATTGTTGAGTTTGTCAACAAGCTTGTACATGAAAATAGAGGGAGGGCACCCCAAAAATAAATAAATAATATTTTAAAAAAATGTCGTGGATAAAGATAGAAGAGATGAGATTTGTGGCTTTCCTTCCACGAGTTTTAATAAATAATAAAAAAACTAAAAAAATTAATATGTAAATATAATATATAAAAATAAGAAATTAAATGAAATGTTATTGTATATTAAAATGATAAAATCATCCAATATTAACATACTAAAAATTTTTCCAAAAATATTAAAATAATATATAATAAAATAATAAAAATATATTATAAAAAGGAAATTATGTCAGTAAAATGACGATTTTTCTCTCTTCACATTTTATATGTAAAAAAAAAAAAATCCTAACTAACTCCATCCAACTCCATCCATATATATATATATATATTAAAAGAAGTATCAGATCCCCCCGCTCCACCCTTGTCAGTTCCCTTGCACCATACTCCGCTAGACATACGTATACATATATATTGCTAAATGTATAATATAAGTAGTGGGGTTAATTGAATGTACTAAAAAATTTATATAAATAAAATAAAAATAAGCATACATATATTATCAATTGACTAAATTTATTTATAGGTGATGTGATTCAATTATTTTTCTAAGATTGGTTAATTTTTATTTTTAACAAAATAATACAGTTGTTATTTAATTTAAAAAGGATAAAAATTAGAAAATCATTGATCACAATGAGAAAAAATATGGATCCCTCGCTCTATGTTGTCGACGTTTAATTTTTATTATGTTGTCAACTTATATTTCAATATTACTTTGTATATTAAAAATTATACTTAATTGATTATATTTTAAGTAGTATGTTAGTAACACATAATACTACAAGTACTAAAAGGGTAAATTGTTTGTGCAAATTGATCAAATTCGATATCAAATTACAATCTAAAATAAAATAAAAAAAATTGAAAATGCTTGTGATAGTTTTTAGTTGGAATGTTTTCCTCGCGTGTCAAACCAGTGCAAATTGTGAAACAATTGTATTTGAAAGCCTTTTTTTTTTTCCCTCGAAATAAAACATTTGCTACTTAAGCACCTATACTCTAGCGTCAATCATGTACACTTTCGCACAAATCTCGTCGAAAATATATTAAAAATCCATATAATGTGAGAATGACTCAATTACTTGATATTAATAATTATACGATTCACATCTAAATGAATCTTTGAGTTATTTTCTTGCAAATCGAATTTCAGACCATTTGTTTGGCATAATTCTTCATATTGCTTTTGTAATATTACAAAATATGCATACTCCCCCCACGGAAAAATACAATATATGGGATAAACTCTAAAAGTTAGTGCAAGCAAAACAAAAATGTATATTTTTAAGTTTCAAATTCAAGTTAAATCTAATTTTAACTTTTAAGGTAAATATGTATAAAATAAATTTTATCATTTCTAAATGTCATCTAAATTTATTACATCAGACGAATATATATCGGTGGATTGCATCTCTAATGAGTGAAGTGATAAATTCATGAAGTAGTGTGTGGTAAAATTTATATATCGGTGAAATTACAGCACCATGAATTTCAGAAGGAAAAAAACAATCAAAATATCACGTTTTACACCGCCAGGCAAAGTGCTGAAATAAATTATAAACCAAAAAAAAAAACATTATAATGAACGGAAGTTTTAAAAGAAAAAAAAAAGAAAAAGAAAATACAAGGCAAGTGGTCTGTTATTTTTGTTTTTTGAATAGATTTAACGGTTTTTCTCCCTCAACCCTTAATTAATAAATAAATTTATTTATTTATTTATCGAAATAATAAATAAAGTATCAAAACAAAACAAGACAAAAACGAAATGAAAATTACCTTTCCTTTTTTTTCCCCCAAATATCCGCAGGACGCAGTGTGCTCCGTCACCGAGGAATCCATCACGTGTCTTCGGTTAAAAGTCTCAAATTCCTCATCGCTTTCACGTCCGGCACACGGCCGCAAGTCAGGCAGTCCGCGAGTTCCGACCACCAGTTCTGCAATCCGACAGAGCGCAACTCAGTTGCATAGCAGACGAGTCAGCAACACCGACAATCTCTCTCTCTCTCTCTCTCTCCCCTTTTTTTTTTTTTTTGGGTTTATTTTTTTCAAAATTTTTATGTCTTTATAGTCAGCTGCTGTCCACGGCTGCTGTGGCTCCCGTTGTTTCCTGCTGCTGCCATTGAACTCATTGAAGATGTGTCATTGCTCTTGGGTACTGTCTCATAGCCTGGTTCATCCTCTTCATTTTCATCTCCCTCGTCGTCCTGATTCGGACCTACATCATAGCTCCCAGGTTCCTCCGAGGGAGACAGCGGCCACTGCTGTTCCGGCCGCGCCATGATTGGCTCGGCCATCGATCCGCCCTCGGGTGGCAGCAGAGGAGGCGGATTCAGCCTGTAGCTGGGGATGGAGGAGGTGGTGTCAAGCTGCTTGTTCTTCTCCCTGTAGATGGCGTCTAATTGGTGGAAGTAAGGGCAAGTCTTGGAATCCTCAGGCCGCTTCTTGCTGCTCTCCTTGACCTTCTTGAAGTACTTGTTGATGTTTTCCCACTTCTCCTTGCACCTCTTAGCGCTCCTGTTATAACCTAGCTTTCGCATCGACGCCGATATCTCCTCCCACAGTGGCCCTTTCGGCCCGCTGTCCTGGTAGTTTTGTTCCTGGCTCGTCCGCAGCTTAATCAGCGCCTGGACTTCCGCCTTTGGCCAACGTGAGGAGCTCTGCGGGAGAACTGCATTCTCCCCTCTATTCGTCTTTGAGGCATCGATATTACCATGTTGAGGCGGCATTTGTGGCAGCGGTTGTGCTTGCGGCGGTGTTAGCTGAGATTGGGCCTCTGGCACCGGCCTCGGCTGTGATTGTGATTGTTGAGGAGGTACAGGAGACGTTGACGGTGATGGTGATGGTTTGGTTTGAGTTTGGCCTTGCGGTTGTGCTGAAAATGGTAAAGGCAACGGAATTTGCTGCTGCTCGGATATTTTTTGGAGGATGGCAATCAAGGCGGTGTCCTTCGCGGCCGCCGCGGACCGCTCCTGGACTAGAATATCATGCTCTCTGCTTAATCTGGCCATCTCCTGCTGTTTCCAACGTTCTTCTCTCACCAATTTGTCGTGCTCTCTCTTCTCTATGGCTTCCAGGAACCTCCTCTGGAGCTTCTCCTGCTTATGAACCACCTCTTTCATCAACCTCCCGAAGAAATCCTTCCATTTTCTCTTGCTCTTCCTCTTCCTCCCCAAGATCTCCTCGTCCGAGGACGTCGAAGACGAAGATGTTGGAGAAGAGGAAGGAGAACTGGGGATGTGAGATAGATGAGGGGGTTGAATTAATTGGTTTTCAGAAGGAATCAAGGATGATATAGCTGGTAGTGGTGCCGCTTGTGCCGACAGCAGCTGCGCCTGCGCCTGCGCGGGCGTTGGCAACGGAGTTGTAGGGTTTATTTGTTGGGCAACGTTGGCACAGTGGGACTGAGGGATGCTGCCAGGTGGTGGTGTCGTTAATGCAACAGTAACCTGTGCAGCCGCAGTCGGTGCTGGGGGCGTCGCCATTGAAACCGGGACCGCTGCCTGTGGAGGTGGCGGGCATGGCGGCGAAAGAGGGACCAGAGGAAGCTGAGGAGGGTGATTCTCAAGAGCCTCCAATTGATTGAAGAATCTATAGGTCTTGCCGTCAGGCTTGCCGACTCGGCCTTCTTTGGTTCTTTTGTGGTACTTGTACACGTTCTCGAATTTCTCCTTGCACTTCTTGGCGCTCCGATGATAACCCAGCTCCGCCATTTTTCTGATGATGAAAAGCAAACCGTGTTTAACCGTAATATGTGTTCTTTCTTCGTGTTAGTTTTTATATTTCGAATTATCACCACCAGTCAAATGTATTCTTAAGGGATGTCTATACTATTGAGACACAAAATGCTTACTTTTAGCATGATATTTACAAAAGGAACAGCTGCAGCAGAAAGCAAATCAGAAAAAATGGAGATCGGAGATAAACCAAAATGACCATTCTTCAGCATCAAACTCAACTTGAAGTACGAAGATCAGTAGACCCATACGGACTATAATCTCACCAAATTAGAAAACTTGACAAATTGTTTAAAAAAATGGAAAAAAGCTCCACCAGTACACGAACATGGCGAAACGTAAATCAAGATTTTAGAGGGAAGATTTCGTCTAATATGTACCTGGAGCAGCTCAAAATCTGTCTCCTCCAAGAAAAAAACGAATATAAAAGAAAAGGGGAGAAAAGGACCAGGAGGAGGAGGATCACAAGTTCACTTACACTGAAATGTCTTCCCATAAGGGACCTTTGAGACTGGAATCACGAAAGACAGCATCCATATCAGATCTTATCTTCAAAAGAGCGAGCGTCTCCTGCCGAGGCCACCTGTTACCGGCGGAGCTCCTGTCACCGAAATCTTCACCTATCCCCTTCTCTTCCTCACCAATTCCGGCCATAATTGAGCTGCCACGACCACCCAGGGCTGCTCCCCCGCCACCACTACGCTCCTCATGAGCTGCGCCCAAAGCGACGCTGCCGTCGCCAGAGCTTTCCTGCAAGCCTGATGAGGCTTCCAGCATGGGATTTGAGATACTGGATGGGGATGATTTTTTTCTTTTTTCGCTTTTCCTTCAATTACAGCTGCGGGCAAAAATAAATTTAAATATAACTAGCAGAAGGTGGTGAATTCCAGGGTTTATAAAGATGGGTCTATGGTGAATCAATTAATTTCTTTAGGGTGTGGGATCTTCCTGTCTATTTCTCCCCCACCCCGGGGCCAAATATATATATATATATATATATATATATATATATATATTTATTATGGTTTGTTCTTGCGGTGGAATCTTACCTTTCTTCCCTCTTCTTCCCCACCTCTCTCTTTCTGTCTTTCCTCGCCTCTCTGTAAAATCTGAAGACATGTGAGATGTTGGTTAACACAGCAAGCACCCAACTGGGTCTGCCGGGTCGTCTCAGTTAAAAAAAAACAAAAACAAAAACACGTATTAAATAAAAATACGAAATAAAAAAAATTGATTTAGAAAAATTAAAAAAAAAAAAAAAAGGAAGAGTGATAAACAAATTCGGAATAGTGAGCAGCAGCAAACAGGTGAAGATAGCGACAATAGGGATAATAAGTCGGGTTATTTGTCTATCCAGCTGGCCAGTGTAGGTCATCTTTGCTTTCTGAGCGTTTTGGATTTCAGCGGCCACTGCGATAAAATGTCTCTTTTGCCCCTAACATGGACGCCTTTGACCTCACCACGTCCAGCCTCATTCCGCGTCGCTGGCGTTCGGGAAACGCCAGATCTAACATCGCCGTCACCTTTTTAAAGGCTGTGGCCTCATCTGATTTTAAAAAATAATAATAATAAATAAAACTGAATTATATAATTTAAATGAATTAATTATTCTTATTTATATTAACGGTTAAAAACCTAAAAATTTAAACTAAAAATCATCAAGATCGAAAATGAACGAGGCCCCAATCCAGCTCCTCTGCCACGGGAAAAAGGCCAGCTTTGGCCTCACTACCTACCTTTCGATGCTTGCAAGAACGGTGAGGGGAGGGACGGGAGAGAAAAGAACGGGAGGGGCTGCTAATGAGGTGCAGTTAATAAATGCAGACTATTAAATATAAATTCAAATGCCCAAAGTATAATATGAAAAAATTTAAATTTAAAACAGTTTTTTTAATTGTGAATTTATTTTCAATAGTCTTACACCGAGAGGAATGAAATACAACTAAAAAATAAGGTGCAGTTTTTCGATTTTCAAGAAAAGGCAGATTGTTTGTGTCTTGCATGTGCCGGCGATTGTGCGCATCGGTCTGATAAAATAAAAAATTCCCATTCAAGCCTGTTGAGTATAAATTCACAACAGGTTTATTCATTTCTATCCGGAGGGTGGGTGAATTTTTCGTCAGTCTATGATTTTAACAATCGTTAGGACCAACGCATCCATCATTTGCAAAACTCATTTCATTCTTGTCCCATTCACAGCTCTGCTTGCATGGGGAGACTATTTTTATACCAATTTGCTAGTGGGATAATATTAGAGAGAATAGGTTCTGCCCATCGACTCTGAAAGAAAGATCATGAAAAGTAGAATGTGCAGTGTACTTTATGGACTTTGATTGTAGGAAATCTCATTCACTTAAGATCCGATCCGCTCCGCTCCATAGCGAGTGAATTGCTTACGAAATTTTAGAGATGAGGGCAGCTAAATGAGTTCTTCGGAGATGAGGGCAGCTAAATGAGTTCTTCAACAAGCTGTTGTAATTGCACAGGTCAAGTTATACGAGGCCAATGGAAAACTCTGGTTTCAATAAAATTTCCTTGAAATTCGACGTGAAATTATATGCTTGAGCTTGGTTTAGCATGAATTTGAATATATTTTTCCTGAAAGATATATCTGGTTTATCACCGCAACGGGAGAATGAATTTCAAATTAATGTTATTCCTAGATCGACACCAATTTCAAAGGCGCCTTATAGAATGATACCGGTAGAATTAAAAGAATTAAAACAATAATTATAGGAGCTCTTAGAGAAAGGATTTATTAGGTTGAGTGTATCCCCTTGGAATGCCCTGATGTTATTTGTGAAGAAGAAAGATGGATCATCGCGGTTGTATATTGATTATTAGAAATTGAATAAGATTATTATAAAAAACAAGTATCAATTGTCAAGGATCGATAATTTATTTGATCAATTGTAATGAGTATAAGTATTCAAGAACGATCTTCATTTGAGATATTATCAATTGACAATTAAAATGGAGGACGTAGCGAACACTACATTCTGAACGAGGTATGGGCACTATGAACTTTTAGTTATACCATTTGGACTAATCAATGCCTTTGTAGCTTTTATAGATTTGATAAACCGAGTGTTCTAACTCTATTTGAATAAATTTATGGTGATATTCATTGATGATATATTTATTCATTCGAAAAGTTATGATGAGCATGAGATGTATTTGAGAATTACACTCCAAACACTTCGAGAAAAAAAATTATTTACAAAATTAAAAAAGTGTGAATTTTGATTTGAGGAAGTAACATTCTTGGGCCATGTTATGTCAAAAAAGGTATCTCAGTGGACCCAAAAAAGATTGAGACTATTACTGATTGGAGTCAGCTCACAACGGTGACTGAGGTTTGGAGTTTTCTCAGGATGGCTAGCCATTATCGAAGATTTGTGAAAATTTTCTCAAGAATTTTCATACTGCTAACTCAGTTAACGAAGAAGTAAGTTAAGTTTGTTTGGGCAGATGATTGTGAGCAGAGTTTTTAAGAATTAAAGAATCACTTGATTACCGCTCCTATTTTAACTATACCAGAAGGATTCGGGGGGCTCATAGTCTATTGTGATGTATCCATAACCAAATTGGGTTGTGTTCTCATGTAACACAGGAAGGTGGTAGCTTATGAATATAGGCAACTAAAAATTTATGAAAGGAATTACCCGACTCATGATTTAGAGTTGGTAACAATAATTTTTGCACTAAAGATTTGGAAGCACTATTTATATTGTGAGAAATTTTAGTATACTTAGATCATAAAAGCCTTAAATATTTATTATCCCAAAAATAGTTGAATATAAAACGAAGGAAATTGTTGGATTTTTTAAAGGAATATGATTGTAAAATCCAGTATTAATCTAGGAAAGGCAATATTGTAGCAGATACTTTCAGTCATCAGACGAGTTTTGTGGCCAATTTGATGATCAAAAAGATGAAAATATTGGAATGCATGAAACAATGTGATATTAAGAGATATGCTTAAGGTAACCAAATAATTTTGTCACATTTTTAAATTCAATCAGAGATATTAGAGAAGATCAATGGAAACCAGATAAATGATCTATTTTTAGTGGATATTATTGGAGACTTAAATCGAGACTCTAGGGATGATTTTAGTGTCTGTACCGATGGACTCTTGAGGTTCCAAGATCGGATATGCATGTTGGACATATGACAATTGAAGGAGGAGATTATGAGTGAAGCCCATCGATCTAAGTGTACTATCTATTGGGGGATTAATAAAATATATTACGATTTGAAGAAAATATTTTGGTGTAGAAGTATGAGGAGAGAAATAGTAGCTTATATGGGAAGATATTTGGTGTGTCAACAATTGAAGGCCTAGTGTAAGAGACTACTAGCCCAATTGCAACCAATGCCTACTCCTAGTTAGAAATGGGAGGATATATCGATGGATTTCGTGATGAGATTTTCGAGATCGCCAAAAAAATATGATATAATTTGGGGAATTCTTGATTGGTTTACAAAATCGGCACATTTTCTAGCTATACAGACGACTTTTTTAAGAGATTAACTAGCTCAAATGTATATTAATGAGATAGTTAGATTACCTAGAGTATAAACATCTATTATGTTTGATCGAGACCCAAGATTTTTTTTAAATTTTAGAAAAGCTTGCGTCGTGAATTGGGAACAAACTTAAAATTTAGCATGACTTATCATCCACAAATGGATGCTCAATCGGAGAGAATGATTCAAATTTTGGAAGATATATTTAGGGCTTCGGTGTTAGAGATGAAAGGTAATTGAGATGATCATTTAGCCCTGCGGAATTTGCTTATAATAATAGTTATCAAGTAAGTATTGAGATGACCACATTTGAAACTTTTTACGAAAGAAAGTATCATTTTCCGATTTATTGGGAAGAGACTGGTGATAGATGGCTTTTGAGACTGGAAGTTAGTAAAGAGACTTTGATAAGATCATATTGATCCATGAGAAATTGAAGATGGCCCAAAGTAGACAACAAATTTATGCAGATCAAAGGAGATTGGAACTAAAATTCAAGTTGGAGATTACATCTTCTTAAAGCTATCGCCATCGAAGGGAATATCGAGATTTGGGATAAAGGAAAAATTAAAATTGAGGTTTATTGGACTTTTCGAGATTTTGAAAAAGTTTGGTGAAGTGACCTATCATTTAGCTCCGTTGCCAAGTTTGGAAGAGGTGCACATTGTCTTCCATGTGTCGATACTCCGAAGTATGTATATGACCCGACACACGTCATTGAATATGAACCATTGGCTATTAATGAGGATCTAACGTATATCGAGGAACCATTTAAGATTTTAGATCGTAAAAATCAAGTATTTAAAATGAAAATTATTCCATTAGTCAAAATTTTATAGATGAATCACTCACAAGAGGAGGCTACGTAGGAGTGAGAAAATAAAATCTAGGGCATGCACCCTCACTTAAATCCTCATCAAGATATGTAATTTTTTTTTCAAATTTTAAGGATAAAATTTTTGTAAGGAGGGGAGGATTGTAAGATTTGAGTTTCTACAATTATATTAATCATAATTAATTAAATTAATATAATTAAAATTAATATCAAAAGATATAAAAAATTGGCTCAAAGAGTCAGAAATTGAACTAGATTGAATTTGAGTCTAATGCGTGTTTGAATTTGAGCTTGAAATTGACTAGGCCTGATAGATGCTCGAGCCCCAACAACAGTGGCATTGTGCATGAAGCATTCTCGAGCCCAAATTCTAGGGATTTTGCACCCGAGTAGCTCTCAAATGGCGCTCGAGTGCCAAATATCGAACCGTAATGCCCAAGTCACGCTCGATTTGCGCTCAAGCACTGGCCTGGGTATAAATATTGCCATGAGATAAGCTTTGCCATTTCCAAGCAGTGTAGAGAGAGACAGAAATAAGACAGGAGAGGGAGAATGTTGAAGAGAAGAAACATGAAGTTTAAGGAAGCTCCAATTTGGTAATTTAAAGCTAGAAATTGATAAATCAGGCCAAGGCAATTATATTTTAAGCTTCCTTTTTCTTTTGTTATTATTTATTCCCATTCATTTTGAGTATTATTATTTTAATACTTGTACAAATTAAGATTTTAAAGTAAAAATATGAAAAATATATATATTTATTAATTTTTATAATTTTATAATAAAATTTGTCAGAGTTCATGTTTAATTTTCTCTATCATAAATATATATATTATTTTAAAATTCTCTTCATATTTAGAAGTATAAAATTAGTTCCTATATATTGTACTTTGATGTTGTCAATTTTAAATTATTACATGATATTCATATATGATTAAAATATACTGAATATTTAAATATAGCCGTATGCTTATTAAATTTGTATTGAATTTTTGATTTTCTTTTGCGTGTTTTACTATTAAATTTCATATTTTATGAAATTGTTATGATAAAAATATATATGATATTATGAAAAAGAAAAGAAAACTCTACAATTATGTTAATAAAAGATGAATCGCTATTCAAAAGGGTGAGAACTAAAAACTAAGAAGCAAAGTGTAGAATTTTTCTTAAGTAAAGAAAGTAAAAAAATTGGACCAGGATTATGATTCTAACAAGTAGTATATTTTAACATACCTTAATATATTATAATTGAAGATTGTCATCTGACTCTATTATTTATGGGGTTAAGAAGTAGCGTTTAACCCCATCTATAGGATTATATATAAACGGATTACTTTCGAGTCTTAAATAAAAACTCATGACTTGATTGTGTAAGAGCAAATACAATTCCGGTTTTGATCAATCGCTCCTTTAACTAATAAGACTTATTGACCCTGATCTCCAAGGAAAATAAGTTTTTAGCATATTTTGAGGTTTAAGTAAAAGATAAGAAATCAAAAAAAGCCTTTGCATAAATATTCTACTCATGTCTTACGTGATTGTATTTTATTGTGATCTATATTTCCACTATTATGTTTTTAAGTATAAATATTACATGTTCTTTATTAATTATTGTGTCTTATTGAATATCTGGCTCACTCTCTTACTATTTTACTAACTTTTCAGATGAATCGCACGAGTTTATACTTGATGAATAGGAGTGAAGATCAAAATATTTAATTTATACTTCTGGAGATATTTTTTTGCTAATCTATATTTCTGAATAATATGTACTGTACTTAATTATTATTTTCTAGTTTGATTTCAATTAGGGGACTGTAGTAGAAGTGATATAGAGTTTTGGACAGTTTTCAATGCTTGGGATGATATTGTATGGTTTGGTATCAATTGTTATATTAAATATATATAATAGTTGATTAATGTAAGAAGCAATGTATGTCAATAAACAATTTTTGTTTCGGATGGACATATTTTATGGATATTTACTACTTTCATATGTTGGTATATGATTGATTTTGGTAATGAATAGGTATCTTTCTTTAATAAAAACTAACGTCATATTATTTTTGGGTTAGTGTCAAAGTCACAGATGATGTGATATTGTAAATGGATCTTGTGTATATTGTCGTATCGCTTATGTATGGTCGACTAGGATATCGTCAAGGAAAAACTCACATCCAATTAGTTAATTGATTTATTTATTATTAAAATTAATAATTAAAAAATAACCAATTATGATTATAGTTAATGAAGAGTTTTAGGATGTGGCCTGTCACAGTTAGGGTGGTTGAACTTTATTACTAATATACATCAAATCATCTTTATCTCTATATAGTGGGTTTCACTTATTACTAATTTATCCCCTCTATCTGTCATTATTGTATATGAATTTTATTCTAATATTTAAGTAATATATCCAGGTCGGTCAAGCCTTTATATCTATATTTTAGTTAGGCCAACCTAACCAATCTTGATATGATTCTAGACATTCTTAATCTTTTAACAATTTTTTTGCCAGATTGACCTATACCAAGGAAATGTTGCCCCCTCATGACAATGACTTTTCCCATATTTTGAGGCATCGTACTACGTATGATGGTTATGGGATTTGGACAATGGCTTTATTGATAGATTTTTCCATCCTATATTGCATTTCAATCATCAATAATTTTTAGGTATCTCACCTCAAGACCCTTGCTTTATCTCGAGTACTACTCTTATATGCTTTCCTACATGGTGACAATGTTGATATTGCTACTATCAATTGCCACTAGTAATAGATTAGTTTGAGGACGTTTGCCCATGGACCATTTTTCCATATGACTACTTGATTCAACGCCCTCTTTCCTCCCTTTCTATTTCCTTCCCTACTACACCCCCCATTCCACTCAGTCGCCCGATTAGTGGAGCAACACTTACACAGGATCACTCACAGACATTTGCACTCTTCTCTATTGGGGTTCGACCAGAATGCAAATAACCCAACACAGCAGAACAAAACTCAAATTTCTCATCAACCGTTAGTCACCAAAATTATAAACATAAGAAACACAATAATGTATAATATTTTTAACATAGAAAATTCTTTTTAATTAAGAAAAAACCACATGATGAATTTTAAATAAACCTACTATAAAAGTGCCGATTACAAGAACCAATTTCGAAGTCTTTTCACTACAATCCCGAGCGAAGAATGGGTGATTACAATTTCAATCTTAACATACTCAATAACCCATAAGAGAAATATAACAAGAAATAATAGCAGTCAAATGAAAATACGTTTCTAGAAATCACTTCCAAAATTATATACCCAACCTTAGAGAGGAACAGAATTCAAATTGAATTTCAATCGGATATCAAATCTCTTTCTCTTCTCTCTTCTTCTCTCCTCTCTCTCTCTCTCTCTATAATGCTTATTGTGTAAGAATGATTTTAGAATTTACCATAAAATCGCGTTCGAGCGTGACGCGATTTTATAGCTTGGGCCACGCTCGAACGCCAATCAAGCGCAACTAGAGCACGGGCACCATTTGAATTGGCGTTTGAGCTCCACTTGAGTAAGCCTTAAGAGCGGTGTCTAGGCTATCAATCTGGAATCGATGCTTGAGTATGGGTTGAGCGCCATCAATCTAGAATCCGTGCTTTAGGCCTTCATCACATGCACTTCCTCCAATTTTCTCATGAATCTCGCATGACCTTTAGATGATCTTCTGTTTGTTATAATATCTACAATAAAGTAACCAAAATCTAACAATCTCCCCTTCTAAAAACTATAGACCACCTTCTGTTGAGTTTTCTACACCTATTGGTGAGTTATCGAGAGGTTCTTTTGGCATGCTGCTTAACCCATCTAATGCTTTTACGAACCTACTAAACCGTATGCATCTCCATATGTAGTAAATGGCCACCTCCCTGTATGATTTTAAGTCAAACATAACCAACTTGCAACACCAGAAAGAGCAAATTGCAATATCTCAAAGCGAACTTCAGAATAAGATGGCCCACCATACATTGTGTTGCCCTGCAATGCTTGTACATTCGATGAGTGCTTCCTAGTGATTAACAAAGTATTCTAGTGACTCTGATTCTTGTGTGGTTGCCTGTCATAAACCCGAACTAAAATAAGTTTAAATAATCATAATTTATAGAAATAAAAATCCTAAAATAATATAGCAATTATCAACAAATCCCGAATTCGGGCATAATGAAATAATGTTCGCATGACCCAAAATAATAATAATAATAATAATAATAATAATAATAATAATAATAATAATAATAATAATAATAATAATGACCTGTATAGAATCTTATCGGATAACCATTCAAATAATAAAACAAATGACTTGCTATATAATGTTATAAGGGAGGGACAACCAACCACCAAATAATCCAATATATACAACCCAATGAATCCCGTATAAACTAAATGCCTACAACTAACCGATCTTAATACCCCAAAATAAATATGATACAATTCTGTCCAAAACTAAAACTAAACTCACCAAAATAGACGAACGGAGATCAATCTCGTCCAAGTTCTTGTAAGGTATTCAAACCCACTAATTTGAAGGAATAAGAAATAAAAATGTGAATTTAAAATTCAGTAAATATTAGTATATATAAAAGATAACATATATGCGTCCAAAATCTGGAATAGGGATAATAAACACATTTAAATTGCGTAAAAGCCACAAATTTGAAAGCCTAATATCAAAAGTACTAAGGTAGTCTCATACTCAAAGTATAATCCATATCAAAATATAGTCACATTGAGCCGTACTCTGAACGAAACTTGATCTGGAACGGAATCACATAATTCAAATCATATCATAATCCATATAAAACATATAATGAACGAAACAAAGTCCAGATCGAAATTACATATGAATGAAACAATGTTCAGAACAAAATTACATAAAAATGAAATATGTTTCTGAATGAAATTGCATATTCGAATGTACGAGACTGACTAAATCCCAACTGTAAATAAACTTGCAAATCTCAAATAAAGTTAAATACAAATCAATACAGAAAACACATCAAAATTTAAAACATATACAAATTGGAAAACCAAAGAGTAAAAGATCAACTTGAGTAAGGGTTACACATACTCCCGATAACCTTAATCTATATCAACAACTATTTAGACCCATTATATGCTCTCCTATAGATAAGGAATATGCTCATTATATTTTGTCACTCATGGTATTGGATACAATACTCAAATTTGTCAAATATATTATGACGTTTAAAAATATTAGTTTTGAGCAATTCACTTATGATGGTTTTCATTAAAACACAAATGGGTCACAAAGTCTTTTCCTATTGGTGAGAATTTGGATCACAAAACTTTCCTTGTCAAGAAATAAAGCTTTCCTCGTCGAGAGAGGGTCACATATTGCATATTGAATCGAATCATATCACATATCACAAAGGTAGAGACACCGAGCTGCAGGAAGCTATACAAGTATACCAATACAGGGCCCATATAGGTTTCATGACTTTTTTTCATACAAATATATTGATACACAAATATATTATCTTAAATATTTATCTATTTTCTTATAAAATGTATAAAACCCTCAAATATTTATGAATCCCAAACAAAAGCCCCAAATGATTGATAAAAGTAACATATATGCCCGAAGGAAATAAAAAGGGTAAATAAAAATAACATGCATGTATATAAAACTTCTAAAATGCAAATAAATGTTATCAGATTTAAAAATTAACCAAAGATATGGTATAAGAATACTTGTCTCAACCTTCTATTATAAAAATCTAACAAAAAAGTATTCCAATCTACAATTTTTTTTTTTCCTCTCTTTCTTTTCTCCTCCTCCAAAGCGAAATAGCGAACAGTGAACTACCCTGCCTTATATAGGACATTTGGCACTTGAGTGCCACTCAGGCGTACCTCAATCGCCAGCCCTCAGCATTCGGTGCTTTAGCACTGGCTTTGGCACCCCTTGAATGCCACCAATCTAGATTCGATGCTCAGCGTACAACGAGCGTGTCTTAGGTATTAGCCTACTGTTCCAAATTCATTCAAAATTTCACAATACAATATACCTAAAATTATATTCAATAATTATTTTTAATAGATCAAATATACCTAAAATTATATATATTATCAGAATAAATTAAATGGGAATCGGATATTACATTGCCCTTTGACAATTGCTGTCAAAAAGGGAGAGTTGTTATCATTATTGACGAAAAGAGTTGTAAGACTTATTTGTAGATGCTAATATTTATGAAGGGAAAGTATAGCAATATTTATGGAAGAGTATTTTACTTTATTTTGATGTAGTGTATACGATCCTTATTGATATTTTTATAGTATCTAAAGACATTTTTGTAGTTGTGTCTATGTTTCAAGGAAAAAGGGTTTTGGTTGCCACAAGTCATTGGCATCATTTTCAGTTGTTTGGGGTCTATTTATTTGTAATGTCACAAGCTATAATCAGATAGTAGTTAAAACTTATTTCTTGTTATAGTCCTATATAAGTGGCTTTGTCACTAAATAAAAGAGGAGATTTTAGGTTTGGCTATTGTCTAATTCTTATGACAAAATTTGATCCTAACTAAGTTGCTATTTTGTCATTATATTTATTGATTGTAATCAAATAATATTCAAAACAAGCTCTTTCAAGATGAAAAGAACAAAATACATAAAGAATACGTGCACACATTTGGGGCAGTAGCTCCATGTATAATAGATACATGAAGGGTGCACATATATATTTTGGACAATTGCTTCACACAAGATAGCCCACGTGCGTGTTTTGAAAAAAATCAACGTGGCCAGAGCCTGCATGATTCATAGTCATGATGCTTGAGCTGGACATCAAACGCCAACATGTACTTTAATCATTTCAATTTTTTAAACCCTAAATTTTTCAAACACTAGAGAAACATATTCTCTCTTTTCTTAACCTGGCTCACACATTGATGGTTATTGAAGTAAGATAGAGCTAGAGAAGTATTGGTTGAAGTACAAGATCTTATTGTATTGTGAGTAATAAAAATGTTTACATTCTCTCATTTCCAAAATTTCTGCCATCATTAAACATTTCTTCCAACTTGTAAGCATTGGGAGTTGCTTCAATGGCATGAACACTAGAATTTTGATGGTGTTGTAGATTCACTAATGATGAAGCAAAGTCTATAAGAAGAACCGTAGGTATTTAGTTTTATTTCTATGAATAAATCTAAGGAGTTCACTAATACGAGTTGAGTTATGAGTAAGTTGACTGATATTGATTACTTCTATACCACTACTGTATGAGTCAATATTCACTAATAGATTTGCTTTTACTAGCCAAAAAGCTAGGAGAATTTTACTTAAGAACTTTTTAATTTTTTTGACTTTTCTTCATCATCAATTCCAATGTTAACCTATCTTTATACTGTCTTTATTATATTTATTGGTGATGATTAATATATTGGATAATTTAATTCAGTTTACTCAATCTAAAATAGAATATTCTTTACGTGCATTAAAATTCGTGTATTCTATTCTTTCGCATTATTGTAGGGTGTAACTGTAGTCGATTATGATGCCCCCTATTTACTTCAATGTGGTTTCCGATTGGGTTCATTCAGTGGTGTGTCAACACATTACTACCCATTTTTTTTCCTATTGCTATCAATGGTGGTGGTGTTAGAGATCTTTGACAAGGGTCCCCCATGTTGTTGTATGTCTTTACAAGGTTTCAAACGGCTTAGGATAGGTATTTAAGATTACCTAGAAGTGTAAGCAATTCAGTATTGTGAAGTTCACATTTGCGGTTAGCTTGTTATTGTTCTTGGAAGCAAATGTTCAATCAATTTTTTGCCCTCAACGACTGTGTCAAACTCTTCCCCAGCTTTTCAGGTTTGATTCCTAATCCATCAAAGAGTGATGATGGATCCTAAAGATTCGCTGTCTATTAAGAACCTTTGGGGTTTCTCAATGGGAGCACTTCTGGTTAGATACTTGGGCGTTCACTCATCTCTATAGGCTTAAAGTAGCTGATTGCAATACTTTTCCCCTCACATCCCTGATCCCATAATCCAATTATTAAATTCTTAATTTATAAATTGTTTTAAATTTAATTTTAGTCCTTAATAATTTAAAAGTTAGTTATTTATTCTACCAAATAATATCCAAAATAATATCAGGATATAAACCTAAATAATCAAATACCAACAAATGACTCAAAAATTATAAGTCAAATCACAGGATCCGAAATGTCATAGCTAAAAGTTACTTTAAATATCAATAATACATAACCTCAAAATATATATTAGAGAAATCATCCATAGTAAATCAAAGTAAACAAAAATTATGATTCAATCGTACTATTGGATGAAACCAATATCAAACTCAATACTGACGCCAAACATCATTGACAGGATACATCTGAAATTCAAATAAACCAAACTATCAACATAAATTATTGTTCTTTTCTAAACAATAATACATAAAACCAATCCGATTCCTAAATCTAAGTCCTGCACAGTTGTCTTTTAATTTCAATCGCTTGTAAGAAAATATTAAATCCTCTAGTATAAGAGATTAGCGAAATAAAAGTAAGAATAAACTAATTACTAAACAATATATATATATATATATCAAAGGACATGTTAAAATATGTTATGGTCAAATATCCAAAAAGACTAATAATATTGTTTTATAAACTAATTGTGCATAATTAAAAAACAATGATCAATTTTGACAAGCTACACAAATATCTAAAAATTATTCAAATCATACAAAAATATATTGGACCAAAAATCAATGATATTTTTACCAACAAATTATGAATATTGAAAATTGAGTCATAGTTGTTTCTACATAATCAAATGTCATATACTACTATTCAAGACATATAAATTGGTCATTTATATATAACCCTATAGCACGGCCGAATGCTACTTTTTTTACCCATGGGTGGTAGGTGCGACCTTAATTTATTTATAATATAGTAGGATATATCCGAATATATTTTATTAATTTTGCACAATGATCCGTACATAATTAAATTGAAAACTTTACTCAAATACTGACAAATTCTTAGATTTTCTTATTTTAGAAAAAATAAAGTTATTATTAAATTTATATATAGTTTTTATCCTTATTTTTCTAAATGTATGACATCCAGTAAAATCATATTCATTTAAGAATTTTACCTTGTATTTTAGTAACATATAAGAACAAGTTATATAATTTTGTAAAAATGTAGGATTATTATCGTAAGAATTTAACATAATTGATAAAATTTTATTAATTCCTTTCAATTATAAAACATGCATGGCGTTTATATGGTGATTCAAATCCAATAGAAGCATATAATTAAAAATAAAAGATATGCAAGGGCTATATTATAGAAACTCATCACTTAAATATAATGTGTATAAATTTAATACAAATATTTCATAACAATTGTGTAATATGAAAATAAAATCACATGCATATAAGGTATAAATATTTTATGTATAAAAATAATATATATGTGAGTATTTAAAATAATAAATACTCAAAGAGTTAATAAAAGATTAATAATAAATAAAAGAAAGTTTGAATGTATTTACCTTATACTTAAAATTAACAAATAATTCTTAAATTTCTTTTAGTTTTCCTCTTCTTCAACCTTCTCCATTTCTCTTTCTCTCTTCCCCTCTTGTCTTTTTTCTCTTCACTCCAAAATTGTATGAAAACAACTAAAAATCGACCAATGAGGCCCTATATAAAAAATTGGATGTGCACTTGTCAAGTATGCATTTAATGCCAAGATATAAACTATACAACATATGAGTGTGCCTCAGGTATATATTAGATGCCCATATTCTATATTAAATACGCATATTCATTTCTCGAGTGTGACCAAATTATCTAAAATATATACAAGCACCTCAAATATATCATTTAGGTATAACCTTACTGTCCAAAAAATGTATATACATGGGTAGGTGTTAGTCAGACACTACTCTATCTAATTTATTTTAGTTAGAAAATTAATCTAATTTAAAATTTTAATTAAATTTAATATTATTATTAACTTAATTTATTAATGATCATTAAAAATATAATTTATGGTCAATGCCTTACATTTCTGAAGAGAATTACTAAGGTGTTGATACTATGAAGAATAAGTTGCTCGCGTTTCCAAGGCGGGGTGCCTCCTCTGGTCGGGCGGCGCCGAAGCCGGCCACAGCCGGCCACCTGGTTGCTCATCCCTTTTTCTTCCCGATTTCGACCTCCCTGCTCTCACCGTTCCGGGCTTCAGATCTGGCAGAGTTCATCCTCTGTTTGTGCTCATCCTCTGAGGCCTCTCAGCTCTCACCGAATCGCTTCCCTTTCTTCTCGATTCGCACCCTTGGCTGTGAGCTCGGATCGTTACTCCAACCTCTGTCCGTAAAGGACGATCCATAGTCGCTGTACTAGTTTGGGATGAAGGCCCTGGAGCTCTGGCTTCCCATTGGGACTTCTTTTGGTTTCTATTTCTCTCTCTATTTTCATATTTAGTTTATCAAATTTCAGTTTTGAAACTCGATATATTAGGGTTTCTCACCTCCGATTTTGGCTGGGCTTCCATGCTTTGGTTGATGGGGATGAGAATCCCTGTTTCTGGTTTCCTTGTGATGCTCCGGCGTCGGTTGCTGTCTGTTTTGGACATTCTTGCCACTTTCGAAGTGTTGCAGATGGATTCGTTGTGATGCTCTTTTAGTGGGAGTATCTGAGTTTGTTGTTCTCTGGTTTCGGGAGCAGCTGTCTGATGCTTGAATCAACTCTTGTGCTGCTCTACGGCTCTGGCACAGACGATTGCCCCATGCTGCTGGCTCTGTTGCTCCTCTGCCTGTGGGTTCCCTCCTGTTGGACGGGATGGGGGATGCCCGGGTAGCTCTGGATGTGGAATTCTAGGCTGGGGTGCTGAAGAGTTGGGCGTGGCCTTATTTGGATGCTGGAGAACCTACTGATGCGGTGGATTAGGCTTGGCCTATGTAAATACCATTTTCTATCTGACATTGAGATTGATATGGTGGTTGTGAATGGATTACAATGCTTCGGGATGCTGTAGGATTGGTTCATTGTGTCTTGAGACGCCTTCTGGTCTGTTGTTCATTCTGCTTTTCTTAGGGATACTGAATGAGGTTCCTTCTACTGCCTATGCCTGTTAGTGCGGTCGTTGGAGGTGTTGTAGGATGCTGGGGATGCCCTTCTTGCCGTTTCTGGTGCTGGCATTTGTTGCTCCTTTTGGCATTTCTCAGAAGCTGCCTCCTCTGGTTTTATTTGGACGCATTTGATTGTCCTGGGCTGCTGGCTCCGAGGATCCTCATCCTGTGTGCTCCTCCTAGTTGGGCGGTTTGGGGGTTGCCCGTACAACTCAGGCTTGGGGCTATTAGGTTGTGGTGCCGAAGAGTCGGTTGTGGACTTGTTTGGATGCTAGTGATCCTCCAGATGAGGTGGAATCCCTTCTGATTGTTGCTTTCTGTAGAGCAATTTGTGGCTGCTTTTGTTGCGGGCTGTTGTGCTAAGTAGTGCTGCTATAGGCGGGTGCTGTTTTGCTGGCTTTCTGGATGTGCATGTATTCCTCTTGTGGAGGTGTGCTACGGTGGAAATTGAGTGCCGGTCTATTTTCATAAGCAGTGGACTGGTAGGATTGAAACTCTACTGTTGCGGAAGCTTCCTTTGACCAAGGTGAATGAGCCACCCTTGGTAGATGCTGCTGGATATGCTGTGCTTGCCTTTGGAACCTTGCTGTTGCTGCTCTGATGAAAGCTGCGTGGGCAGGTTCCTTGCTGCGTGGCGCCTTTGGAGCCTTGGGCAGAAGATTGGTGCTGATTTGCTTACAGTTGCCTGATTATGCTTCATGGAAGCTGCTGTGTGGCGTTGAGTAGGAGCTGGTTGCCAAGGCTCTTTTCTTTTCCTATATATGGATCGGCTGCTTGCTGATTTTCCTACCATGGTACAAAGGAAGTGCTGCTAAAGACACCCAGTTGGCTGTCCAGAACATGGTGTCTTTTGGGCTTTTGGGCTCTCGATTTCGATTTCCCTTTTGTTCGGTTCTGAGGTGCTGCTATAGGGAGATGCTGGCCGTGGCCTTGCTTGGCCGTGGTGGTATTTTGTCCGAGATGTGTTGCAAACTTTCATTTTTGGCCTGATGCCCATGGGTGTTCTCCTGGAGGACCCCTTTGTTGTGTGTCATTGTTTTTGTGTGTATTTTGATTTACTATTTGCTCGGGGTATGCCCTAGTACTGTATGCATTATCTCCAAGTCAAAACACTTGGAATCAATGCATAGTCTGTGTAATTTTTTTTCCCTTTAATCCAAAATACTTACTTACCAAAAAAAAAAAAAAAAGTTCCCAAGGCGGGTAAGCTGCTAAATACAATCTCTCTTCTATTAACATTCTTGGTCGTCTATCTTTCTCCTCCCTGAGAGAGTTATTAAGCAGGTGGAAGATCTTCCTTTCAACTTCTTGTAGCATGGTCCTAGTAGTAACAATTCTTTGGCTTAGGTGGCTTGGATGGATGCGCGCTGTCCAAAGATGGAGGGAGCTTGGGGTTCATAGATCTTATGGCAAGCAACAAGGCACTCTAGAGGAGGCATCTCTGGCTGCTAATCTCTTCCTAAGGGAATTCTGTGAGGATTGCCAGTTTCAAATTATATAGGACTGAGGACAAATATATTTGGCTATCAAGATTTTTTGTAATTTGTTTACCTTAGTAAAAGTTTTGGAATAGTATCGTTTGATTTAAAACATTTTTCTAGTTATTGAAAAGAAATTTTTGACTTGAATAGGGCTCTAAGTAATTGTTCATATATAATGGGCACATGAGTCGGCTCATACTTACTTAAGTAGCGACCTCATACCTAATTCAAGCTTGATAGATGCGTGAGCTAAATTTTAACAAAATCATTACATATAATGTGTATATGAAGAGTGCACATACACAAAAACTAGTAGAATGATTATTCCTGATACATACTTGAGTTCACACATGCAACACACTCTCAAAGCCTCAACATTTAATTAATGTATGACTGGAATATGTATGTCAATCTATTTATAAAAGTAATATTTACTTTGTTTTAGCTCATTTCTATGAGTATTTTTTTGGAGAGAAGAGAAAAGGTGAATTAACTAATAGAGAGGAGGAAGAAAAGGTAGGATGTTTCGAAGAAATACTTATTTCACGATTTTACATAAGGTATGTGTATTTTAAATATTTTTCTTCACTTTCTTGCACAAAATATAGAAATTTCTTCACAGTTCTTCCTTTAACAATATGGGATTATTGTTCAGTAACTGCAAACATGTGTACATTTATGATTTTTGATGTTTGACTTGCTTTGCATGGATCATTTATTCACATTTTTCTAGATTTATGAAGGCTTGTGCCAAAATTCATTGAATTTGTTGTGAAATTATAAAGTTTGTCAAAGGATACCTATTACATATTCATTTTTGTACAAGAATTTTGCTAAATCTCTTTAATAAAGCTTAAGTCTAAGTTATTTATTTTTAATTTTTTAAAAAATTAGGTACAATATGTAAACCTCTAGATCATTTTTTGCAAGAACAACCCTAAGGAATTGCTAAAATATACTAAAATATATTTTTGTATATTATTTTGTAAAAAAATATTATATACCTAATTTTGTTAGATTAAAAGTGATTTCCAACCTAATTTATATGATATAATACGTGGACAACACGCTCACAAATTTTGTATAGTAGCTTATAGCCCATATATATGTGGTAAAGGATAAAGATTGACTCTCAAAGTTTTGACCTTATTAGTTAGGTTTATCATTAGCCATTGGTTCTAAGTTTTGTATTTTTTCACATAATTTTTTTCATTCTTTTTGCATGCTTATGGTGAATTGGTCATCATTATTTAAATTTTAATTACATATCTTACTAAACTTTTAACTCATAATTATAATTTACCACTTCAAATTGGTAGGTTTGGAATCACTTAGTAAAAAGTTGGATCGGTTGGTCTTTGGATGAATATTTTGTGTAGCTTTAGAATGTCTAAATGCTAAATTTGATGAATTGATATATTAGTGTTATTGAGATACATTTCATGATTTCTATTAAGAAATAGGTTAAAAAATGTTATCCTCAGTGGCCGAGGTCGTAAATCTCAGTTATTATATATGGTTATATTTTTTATATTTGGTAAACTGTAGTATTATTGATAATTAAATACGTATAAGAAATTGTGAACAAATTAGGAAAATTTGGCCCTATTTGGGAAGGTTGTACTTATTTATACATTACAAATTTTAATAGTTTGGTGTAGCATTATGACATAAATTTTAGGTCATATGCAATGATGTTTTGAAAATTTTGTCCTCGGTCATGACAACCCCATTGAGTTTAAGGAAAAATCTTTGGTGTTGAGAGCATGATTAGCCCGTTTGCTTCCTTCTTCATTGGAGATGGTGCTTTAACTTGTTTATAAACTAATCGGTGGGATCCTTTCGGTATGTAGGTGGATCAATATCCCAAGCTGGTGCGTGACTTGGCTTATTAGCTTCTCGTTCATTCCCGTGTTAATATCATTATCCATGAAAATACTTGGCGTTGGCTGGATGAACTTATTGACAAAGTTTATGACTTCCTATAACCCGAATTATCTATCACCAAACAGAGAATTGTGGGGCCTTCCCATGATTTATTTTCTAGTCAATCTGCCTGGGAACCTTACATCCAGTGGGGTATGAGGTTCCATGGCACAAACTAGTTTGAGGTTTCAATTATATCCAATCATACCCTTTTATTCTTCCACTAGCAATTCAAGAACGTTTGAGCAGAAAAGGCAGGGAGATGAATTTTATAAATTATAGCCCCTTGTTCTCTTTTTGTAATCTTAAGTGTAATGCCCGAATACTTAGTATGATTTATGACATTATATGATTAAGTAAAGTGATATGATTAAGTAAACTTTTAAGGAAAAACTTTGGTTTGATTAAGGAGACAAAGTATAGAATGGTTTAGGAGGATGTCTAATAGGCACAAGAGCCACGTGTAAATATGTTTGAGATGAAATCTCTATGTCGGATATACACATAAAAGGCACTCATGCAGATTTGTTCAAGTATCATAGTGTCTAATACGCGATTGATGGACAATCGAATGTAGGCTGAAATTAGTATTGACACCTCATCTGTCATTTATTCAAGTGATTTTCTACTTTTTTACCTCATTTCTCAAAATGTTTCGAGAGGAGAGAGAAAGATAAGAGGAGAAGAGAGAGAAGAAGAGGGAGGAAGAAAGTGTAATTGAATTTGAAGTGATTTCAATTAAATTTTTGATAAATCTAAATTAAGACAAGTATATTTAAATTTATTTCTTTCTTTATTACTACATTTTCAAAATATCCCTTTCATTTATTATTCAATTGTTCATGCATGTGGCATCTCTCTACTTCTTTTTAATTTGTGTCAGTATGCATATTAGATTTGCTTTCATTTTATGAGATTTTAAAAGTTTGTATATTAAATTATGTATGTTATAATGAAATTATGAGATTCTTGAGAAATTTATCTTGCATGTCCCTTTTGTGTATGAATTTGATGAAAGTTATGGGTCTTGACTAATAGTATATGGCTCAAGCTATAGGAAAATATTTATAACTTGACCTTTAATATTCGACTTTAGTTGATAAGATTATCACTATCTCTTGATTTTTACTCTTTCTTATTTTTTTTTCATGTGTTTAACCACATATAAATTATACACACATATTTTATTGAGCGTTAGGTTTACTTTTATTGTATTTTTTAACCTTTTAGATTAGTAAGCTTAGTTGTTATTTGTAGGGATTTAGACTAGAGGACTTCTAAAGAATTAGTTTAGGGCACTTGACATTGTATTTTGGATGTGACAACGTAGATTTGGTTTTGAAACAATTTGTATCAAGCCTTCTTTTTTCTGGTTGAGGTGCCTATTGTTCTAGATTTCTTATTTTCACAATTTTGGTATTAGTCTATGTATGTTTTTTTCTATTATTTTGAAATTAGTCTTTTTATTAGGTTCTATATTTTCAGGCCAACTATCAAAGTGTCAACCATAATTTTTCTTGGAGTTCACCATTTATTGCAAGGTGGTTTATCTAACTTTAAATGCACAGACACGTTTTGGTTTTGGGTAAACGTTTTGCAACATCATTGTGATTTTTATTTGGTTCTAAGGATGTAATAAAATTGTAATACCAGAGCAAGTTATAAAGAAAATATTTTGAATGATTTGAGGAACTATACTTTTATGATTTGCAATGTGACAGGCATGAAAATATTAGGATGTCAAAGTGGTGCTAGGCCTCACTGGGAAGATAACTATCTTATTGTTATGGAAAGGATGGCAAAAATTATGAACATAATGGTTCAAAGGCAGCTAAATCCGAACCAAGGTAAAAATTCAGGGCATGATATGATAGCTTGAATTGGCTTACAATTATACCAAAATTTTTGAGAGATCTAGATCCGACCAACCAGAAATATGTATCTATCAAGTGCTGAAAGTGTTTGCAATGATCAATTACCTCAAGAAGGAGAAAGTCAAATTTGTTAGTTACAAGTTAGATGGTGAGACTAACCATTAGTGGCCATAGAAAGAAGAATTTTGGATTTAGAGTATGAGAAAATTTTATGAGACATGTTGTTTAAGATACTCTTTGAGAAGCATTTTTGGTGAGCTTTCGTAAATAGAAAGAAGATGAGTTTACTTGGTTAAGACTTGGGAACCATATGGTGTAAAATTATGATACCAAATTTACTTGAGATGGCTCGATTTTCCCTACATGTGATTATGGATGAGACAAGAAAAATAAGAAAAGTTTTTTCAAGGCTTAGAGAATACAATTCAGAGATGTTGGTACGTCATGGCCGAGAACCCACGGAGAAATGCTCAATCGAGCCTTCCTCTTAAGTAGGAGTAAGAGGAATAAAATTTTAAGAAGAGAAATGCTACTTGAAGAGGCTAAAGTTCAAAATCAAAAGAATCCTATAAGTGGATGATAAAGGGATGAGAAAATGAACTAAGATCTAAAGGGCAATGGGCAAGCAACAACAACCCAAAGCGGTGTATGACTATTTGAGAAGCTCCATGGAGGACAAATGTTCTATAAGAAAATCGAGACCTAATTTAATTGTAAACAATCCGATCATATGATCAAGGAATGCCCCCACCAGATGAGGCAAACCAATAGGAAGCCAAGTGTTTTGGGGGAGCCTTTGCAAGGATGGATAAAGATGAGGATGCATATTTATTGGTGGTGGAAGGTAAACTTTTAATTTTTGAGACTTTATCTCATGTGTTATAGGACCTAGGATCTATACATTCTTTCATGTCCCTTAAATTTATTCGTTATTTACATTTATCACCTAGGATTAAGACCATGTAATAGGGTGTTTGCACCTATAAATAATTCTTTAATAACTAATCATGTATACTATGACGTACCGGCTACATTCCACCGCATGCGGCCGCTCGTCGATCCAAACCGATCATAAACTCTAGTTAAAAAAGGTAGACTCAAATTTTTTTTTCTTTTATATATATACTTTACATCGCGTGCACAAGATCGCTTAAGACCCAACTTCGTGAGTTGGCGGCCAGGCGGTCGTGGGTTCTTTGTTTTGACCGGCCAAAACAAGGTCGGTCGGACATGAAAGTCCCGACCAAACTGAGATGCCACTAGGAATCACAAATTTCTCAAACCACAACATCGTACGGAAGCATTCTAATATTCATTAATCTTTCACAATTTTCACAGTGGAAGTGTCATACAAAATGTTTCCCAAAATAATCAAAAGAGAGTATATCAATTTTGCTCGTGTACTACTACTTAATCTTGGTGTAAATTATTAGCTAGTCCATCGAACCTCAATCTTTTTCGTCTGGTATAAACTCCTCATCATCATCTGAAAAATAAGAGGGGTGAGTTAGAGAGCCCAGTAAGGTACTTGTACATAAATCATGTATAGTCATGAAGAGTAAACAGACAGAATGTAATAAAGGCGCATATGCATGCAGTTTCATAAAACATGGCCAAAGTCAATGCAAATAGATTTCAAAGTCATTTTTATGCAATTTGATTTTCAAAAACATGCTTCTGTTTCCAAATTCATTTTCGTCAAAAATCGGCTACATTTAAGGTCTACAACTCTTGACCATCATACGGCTATATTTAATGACTCATGGTACATTTAAGGCTTTAACTCTACTCGGCCCTTTGAATCATATTTCATTTAAGGTCATGTCATGACTAAATCAAGCGGCTACATTTAAGGTTTGCAACTACTTGATCATCGGCTACATTTAAGTCAAGCTCGGCTATCATGTATCGATAACGGCTACATTTTACTCGGCCCATCGTATCTCAAATTACATTTAATATTGCTTTCGGCCATCAAAAAGTTCCGCAAATCATCCTTTTGATGAAGTCAAATAGCAAATGCGGTTTCAAATTACAATACAAGTGAGATTGCAAATCACGGTTTCAAAATCACGATGCAACAAGGTATTTTGAAATCACGATTGCAAATGTCGGTTTCAAAATACAATACATTTGAAATTGCAAATATCGGAATACAAGGCGATTTCAAAATCACGGTAATAATGCGGTTTCAAAAATACGATGCAAGGCGGTTTCAAAATCAAATACCGTTTCAAATCCAATGCAAAGCGATTTCAATTATTTATACTTGCATTAGAAACATGAACTTGATGATTGCATTACAAACATGATCTTAAAAAGGTGAGTACTCTTGCATTACACAATAATACTTATCAGATTCAAAATATGCATTTTAATGAAAACATTGCGTATACTTGTATTAAAACATTATTAAAGCCTGAACTTATAAAAATGGAGATTACACTTGTCTGGATTGGATCTATGAACCCCTTACTTGGTTAAAGCGCCTTCAAGTCGATTGCCCAACTTCCTATCCTAATTTCCAGGGCCATTACTTATAGACGTTAGGGTTGGTGGTAGTAGGTAGGGCAGGTCAGCTGCTTGTACTTCTTTTCTTGCTCCCCTTGCCTTTCTAGAAGGACAACGTGGCGGTTTGGGAGTAGGTTACCTACTCAGGCATGGTCTTCCTGACCTTAATCATATTTGGTCATTACGTCAATCAATCGGCGGTCAATTCTCCCTTGGCCTCTCTTCACACTTTCCGGTCAGCGGCGTTGACGGTTATTTTCCTTCACGTTTTGTGCTGGCCGTTTATTTTCTTATTATATTTTTCGATAAACAATTACACAATTTCGGTCAACTAAACTAGCACGTCTTGCCTTCTAGTCTTATAATTATTCCTTCATTACTTCTGGTTTCACATTATCGGTCAACTGGCGTTGACTGGATAAATATCCTTCATATTTTCGGTCAATTGGCGTTGACCGAATAAACTTTCTTTTTACTCCAACATCATATTAACTTAATGACTGGGACTTTTTATAATTTAGAATCTGAGCTGTTACATATACCCTATGTGTATTGTTTAAGTATTTGGTAGATATGTTATCGTACAAGTGTAAAATATTTCCTCAATAGAGTATATTTTTTAATTCAGGATTGTGAACCTTTTTACTTTCACAAAAATCATGGTACAAAGTTAACCTATGTGATTTCTTTCATGCATGCATGCCATTTAATATAGTGCCAATGTCAAGCATACATTACCTATGTTACTATTGCCAAAAGTCATGATGTATTGGCTAAGGAGATTTTAATGATATGAAAATTTGAAGATGCATTTTTGGAGGATCTTTCTAGATTGTCAACGAATAGGAAGATTGAGTTCAAAATTAAATTGATGTTGAGATCTATACTGATTTTTAGGACTCCATATAGGATGGCTCTTTAAAAGTTAAAAAAGTTAAAGAAGCAATTCTATAAGTTATTTGAAAAAGATTTTATTCAACTGAGTTTGTCAATTTAGATTGTGTCAGTTTTATTTGTAAAAAAGATAAGTTTATGAGTTTATGTATAAATTATTGAAAGTTAAATAAAATAATAATCAAAAATAAATACCATTTGCCTAAAATTAATATTTTATTTATTCAATTGTAAGGAGTCTAAGCACTTTGAAGGTTAAGTTTTAATTAGGATATCACCAAATGAGAATTAAGAAAGAAAACATGGCAAAAATGGTTTTTTGAATTAGGTATGGCCATTACATGTTTCTTATACCTTTTGAATTAACTAGTATCCCTATAATATTTATAAATCAATAAATCAAGTGTTTTAACCTTATCTTGATCAATTTGTTGTAATATTTATTAATAACATATTGATAAATTGGAGAAACAAAGAGGAGTATGAAATTCAATTGAGAGTTGTTTGGTAAATATTAAAGGAAAGAAGATTATATGCCAAATTTAAGAAATGTGGATTTTTGCCCATGGAAGTAGCTTTCCTAATCCTTGTGATATTGAAAAGAAGTGCCTATGTTGATCCAAAAAAAGTTAAAGTGGTTATAAGTTAGGGCCAACCAATAAGAGTTTTCTTACATATTGTGACTAAAAACTATTGGATGTTTGTGGAGGATTTCTCAAGGATTGTGACATCATTAACTCGGTTAATGTAAAAGAAGACGGTGTTTAGTTGAGAGGAGGATTGCAAGAAATGTTTTCAATAGTGAATAAACTATTTGATGACCTTTCTAATATCGAAAGAATTGGAAGGTTATATAATTTATTGTGATACATCCAAAAGCACTAGGTTGTGCATTGATGTAATATTGTAAAGTGATTACTTATGAATTGAGGCAATTCAAAATTTATGAGAAGAATAATCCCTTTATGACTTAGAATTAGTAGCTGTCGTCTTTACATTAAATATTTGAAGACATTTCACAGAGAGAAGTTTATGATGTATTCAAACCACAAAAATTTAAAATGTTTATTTCCTTAAAAAAGAATCAAACATGGGACAAAGATAGTGGATGGACCTACTAAAAAATTATAATTACAATATCTAGTATCAATTAGGAAAGAACTATATGGTTACGAATGCTGTAAACTGAAAGTTAGTAAGTGTAATGACTCATGTGATGGTTAAGGAGATAGAGATATTGGACCCCATGTAAGAGTATAGTATTAGATTGCACTCTCAAAGTGCAAGTATGATGTTGTTATAGTTTTAGATTCAGCTGAAAATCTTCAAAATGACCAAGAGAACGTAACTGGGCAACTCATTTTTAGTGGATATTGCTAAGGATATAAGCATAGAATCAAGAGCTAATTTTAATATTTGAGTTAATGGTATTTTGAGGTTTCAGGATCACATTTGCATACTAAACATTAAAGAACTGAAGGAAGAATTCCTTAATGAAGCTTATCAGTCCAATTATATAATTCAACTGAGGATAAATAAAATGTATCAAAATTTGTAAAAGATCATTTGGTTGAATGAAAAAAAAAAAAAGAAGAAATGACATAGTTTTTAGGAAGATGTATTATATATCAACAAGTAAAAGCCAAATATAAGAAATTGTTATATCTTTTACAACCTATACCAGTTTTCAGTTGAAAAAAATGAGCATATATCAATAGATTTTGTAAAAGGTTTACCAATAACATCAAGAAAGCACAATGTAGTATATGTTGTTGTAGATTGTTTGATAAAATCAGTTCATTTTAGTGTCATAAGAATAATATTTTCAATAGACTGTTTAGCAAAATTGTATATAAATGAAGTGGGTAGACTTCATAGAGTTCCAGCATTAGTTGGTTGAGCACCAAGTTAAAATTCAATACAACGTATTATCTGCAAACAAATAGAAAATTAGAGATGAAAAATTAGACTTTGGAGGATGTGTAAAATATTTGAGTTAGGAAGCGTCGATACGATAATAGTTATCAAGTAAATATTAATATGATACCTTTTGAATCACTCTATTGAAAAATGGTATCATTCCCCAATCAATTGGAAGGATACTAGAGATCAAATACTTCTAGGACCAAGGGAAATTCAAAAAATATTAGAAAAATTCAATTGATTTGAGATTAGCATCAAGTTCCTCAAAGTCGATAGAAAAATTATACATATCATGGGAAATTCAAGTTGAGTGTCAAAGTAGGTAATTATGTATTTTTAAAAATATCTCCATTTAAGGAAGTCTCAAGATTCGAGTTGAAAGAAAAATTAAAGTCAGGATTTATTAGATAGTTATAGATTCTAAAAGAGATCAGAGAAGTAACTTATAGACTAATGTTACCTCCAAACTTGGCAAACTTTTATGATGTGTTTCACGTATTAATACTTTAGAAATATGTCTATGACCTTTGTACATTATTGATCATGAATTCTTACGATTCAATGAAGACTTGGTATACATGAGGAACCAGTGCAAGTCCTTGGATGTTGAGATCAGGTGCTCGCATAAAGGTGGCTCTTTTAGTTACGGTATTATAGCAAAAAATATTTGTGACAGACCGATTTTCTTGACCAAAATCCGATAGAGTTCTAGTAGAAAAATAGCCGCCAAATAAATACAAAACCTATAAAATATCATATACAACATATAGCTAATCCACAATACACAAATCACAGAATTCAATAGCTACAATAAACACGTGGCACCAACGTTATAACTCCGGGTATGACGTTGGCTAAAATTAAATACCACTAGGTGCCTACACAAACCATAAAACCCTGCGAAAGTATTCACAACCATCACATACATTGAGAACTACAATACATGTACATCAGACATACAATTATATTAATATGTAAATCCTCCACAAAATACTCAAAAATACTATATAAGGATACAAAAATTACAAAACTAAGTTCTCAAACTATCCTCAAAGATCCTCATACCTAGTCGACTTCTAATACTCTACCCCGCCCTATCGGGTATAAGTTCATACTCATCTAGGGACAAGAAAAATAGTAAGGGTGAGTCAAATACTCAATAAGTGTAATATAATTAAGGATAATATACAATATATTTAAAATGGAATAGAGAAAGAGATGAGAGCATAATATATGATATATAACATAAAACATGAATAAATATATTTTTAGAATATAAATAACTTTTTATATTTTATCTTTCTTCTCTTAGGTTCCAAAAATATGTATAAATTTTTTAATCTTTACAAATCAGGGCCAGTAGACCTTACTAACTAAAGAAGCGGAAGATCAAAATCTGGATTGTGTTTGTTTCTTCACAATTTAAATCCATCTCCTCCTATTCAATACCTAGACGCGGGCCATCTACATATAATCCTTATAAATTGGGCCTTGGCCGCATGCTCCCATACAGACAACGATATTCCACTATAGTATCCTAAGGTATGCTAAGAAATATTACCCGCTGTAAAATACAATCAAGATAATACTTGAATTTTCATTGTAATATCAATGACATGTCGGGGAATACTACCATCTGAAATATAAATTCGTGGTCTAGGTTTCATCATTTCTTATTCATTGAGAAAAAGTCCACCAAATTTCTTTCACAAAATTCTCACTCTGGGAGAATGAATTATACATATATCAAATTATTGTATTCCTTTCGTATTCTTACATAATTTTTATATTTCTTATAGGTTTAAATTTTCACTTGACTTTAAATATATACATAATTTGACATGATACTTTGAAATAATTAAGAAATCCTTATCACAACAGGCCAAATATAACTTTAGAGTTTCTGGACAAAATAATCCTTTACAAATAGTTCACAATAATATTTTTAAAATATACAATTGAACATATATAACTATATATCATTTAAATACCAATTAAACAAAGTAGAATCATGCAAAAATTTTTAAATTTCTTGGGTGAACAGTGTTAGGTATGAATTTAGGATTCCGTATGTACAAAATCGGACAAAACTTAAAAAATCGGGCACCTAATCGATAAATAACCATATTCAAGATATGATTTTTCATTAACTAAAGTCAAATCATATATAAAACTCAAAATAATCGATTAAACAAGGTCCGGGTGCGGGTTAGGGTTTTGGGATGCATAAAATCGTGCGAAAATGATGAATTGGACAATAAATTGATAAATTCTCATGCCCAAGTCGTACGTTTCACAAAATATGTGTATAGGTTGGGTATCGAGACAATTATATCCGATGGGGATCGACCAAAAATTAAAAAGAGAGAACAAAAAGGGTATGGTTGCACTTTTCTTGACCCAATCTATCACTTTTCCAACTAGATCCAAGTCGGGTTTGAACTCGAGAGCCTTGATCTCTCCTCTCTCTCGAGAGCCTCAATGTCTCCTCTCTCTCTCTTCTCCTACTCTCTCTCTCTTCTTTGAGTGGGAAAGCTGAAAAATGCCGCAAACAAAATCCTCATGGGTTTTTATTACATAGGCCGGCGCTCGAGCACTGGCTAGCACCTAGAGCGGATTTTAGCGCTCGGTAGGCTCTGAGGTGCTACTTCGGGCATCCACGGCATTGCCTAAGGCACTCGGGGGGTGGCCCAAGCTGGGACCTCCCACCGTTTTTGAAACCTAATTTTTTCCCATGAATTAAATCTAATATTGATTATATTAATTTAATTACGTATAATTATGATATTCGGAATCTATTATATTATAATTCTTTCCGACTTATAGAAATTTCGTCTTCAAAATTTAATAAACCTTAAAATTCAACATTTGAAGAAAAATCCTTTCAAATTCCTTCAACATGTTCCTATGTTACAATTCTGATAAGAAGACTCATTCTAGAAAGTCTAAATCAAGGGAATTACCCTACATCACAATTCTAATGTTCCCTATCTAATCTAGACTGGAACCTTATCGCAAGACAAATCCCTAATCTCCCACAAGGTTTAATTTGATCACATACTTATTCCTTAATCATCGATGTAAGGGAGAATTCTTGACAATTTATCAAATTTAAAGGCAACCCAATTTACCAACTATTTACTTTAAATCTTAAACTGAACCTTAAAATATATGGTCATTCGCCACGCTGTACTACTCTGGTTAACCATTTACTTACGCGCTAAAATAAAATCATCTTATAACCCGAATTCATTGATCCATGTTAGACACCTAGGCTACGTGACAACTATAGGCCTAAGAAAAATTCCAAAGATATCAACCCAACTAAGGTAAGGTCCTTAATCATCATATTACAATTAACTTAGGAAATACAATTGAGATAATTATTTAAAAATTCGGCACAACCTCAAATTACCACTTAGGTCTTGAAACCTAGATGCTCATCAAACTTATTATCTTGTTGGCATACCAACAAGCTAATCTAGTTGACCCGCATGCATTATCCAAATTTGTGATGAATGGACCGTCCTTGAAAACTAATCCACAATTATTCAAATACCCAAAATCCTTACCATTTTAACAACCCCGAAGTAAAACAATAAGGACTTCTTATCTCATAATTTTATAGTTTCAATACCTCTAATACGATTCTATCTCCTAAATCAAGAGCACAACGTCCCATTAACCTAAATATTGAAACTACTCACGGCTCACGACTCACATCTCCAACGAAACATCAAAAATATATTAAGTCTAAAGACTCCTAATATCATATTATTGGTCCTAATGTTCGCTTTCCTTAAAAGACGCCGAGGTTCATCTTCATAATTCTTAAACAGGTTTACCCATTTGTACTAATGCATGATCATATCCTTTGTATGATATGACTACTCAGACCTTTAGGATTAGCTAGATAATAACTATATCCGTAAGCAAAACCTATACATTCTCAAAACAAAGACCCCAATTACTAACTTCAAACCACAGTTAGAGTAATTTCGATCATGAGCTTCTTCCCCACTTAATTCAAGGGTAGTCACCCACACACAATACAGGAAAAGCATAAACTGAAACCTTCCTCAAAAGTACCACATTTCACTACAACTCACTTGATCCATTAGGGATCAACCCAAATGATATGGTTGATAATTTACCATTCAATTCTTGAAAGTTATTCCCACCTATCTTACTATGATGGATATCGATCGCTTCTAAGTCAATGCTCTGTGAACATTACAAAATCTCAAGGGACACCTAACGGATATCTTATCAGATTCAACCATACCCAAGAAAAATGCGTACCCATGCGACATCACTCAGTCTTTCCTAAATTAGCCTTCGCTCACAAATTGTGGCATTTCCTTCGTATTCTTATATAATTTTCATATTTTTTATGGATTTAAGTCTTCACGTGACTTTAAATATATGCATAATTTAACATGATATTTTAAAATAATTAGGAAATCCTTACCACATCAAGCCAAATATGACTTTAGAATACGAAATAATCGTTCACAAACAGTCCATAATAATATTTTTGGAATATACAATTGAGTATATACAACTATATGTCATTTAAATACCAATTAAATATAGTGAAATCATAAAAAAATTTTCAAATAGCTTGAGTGAACAGTGTCAGGTGCGAATTTAGGGTTCCATATGTATAAAATCGGACAAAACTTAAAATATCGGGCATCCAATCAGTAAATAATCATACTCAAGACATAGATTTTCATTATTTAAAGCCAAATCATGTATAAAACTCAAAATAATAGGTTAAATGATATCCGGGCGCGGATTAGAGTTTTGGGATGCACAAAACCGTACGAAAATGATGAATCTGACAATAAATCGATAATTTTTCGTGCCCAAGTCATGGGTTTACAAACTATGTGTATGGGTCAGGTATCGGGATAATTATACCTGATAGAGATCGAATAAAAATTAAAAAAAGAAAATAAAATGGGTATGGGTGTACTTATCTCGACCCGATCTATCACTTCTCCAACTAGCTTAAAGTCAGATTTGAACCCAAGAGCCTTGATTTCTCCTCTCTCTCTCTTTTCTCCCTCTCTCTACTTCGCGTAGGAAAGCCGAAAAATGCCGCAAACAAAACCCTCATGGGTTTTTATTACATGGGGCGGCGCTCGAGCGCCGGCCAGCACTTTACTTATAATTGCGATATTCAAAATACGGTACATTACAATATTCTTTTGAGAAAGTTACGTGGGAGTGAGAGGACGAGATCCGACATAAGCACGCACATTTATTTATTCGTTAAGATACATAAATTCCGAGTATGAAATTTTATACAAGATATGAGAAATGGGACACCCGAATACTTAATATGATTATATAAATTGTTGAGGAAAAACTTCAGTTTAATTGAGAAAACTAAGTAAAAGTGAGGGTGCCTAATAGGAGAAAAAGTTGCATATGAGTGTATTTAAAGTAGAATATCCGCGCTGGATAAGCATATAAATGGCACTCGTGCATATTTGTTCTAATATAGTGGTGTTTTATGCACATCCGATGAATGCTTGTACAACAACTAAAATTAACTTTTATAGTTGATTCACGCATGACTTACACATTTGTGCCAATATTCTATTTAAACGGTTGTCAACCTTTTTAGCTCATTTGTTAGAGTGTTTTGAGAGAAGTAAGAGAGAGAGGAAGAAGGTGTAATTGAATTTAAAGTGATTTTGATCAAATTTGTGGTAAATCTAAGTTAAGAAGGTAATTGTGTTTAAATTGTTTTTGTTGTTGATGAATTTTAAAAACTTCCTTTCCATTTGTTATTCAAATATTCGTTAATATTTTAGGCTTACATTAGGCTCTTCATATAAAGTGTTATAATGTTATTGATCAATGTATAACAATACAGCACAACAATTTAATAACTTAAAAATTGCCAGGTATCTCTAATAAAAAAATATATAAAAAAATCATATGGGATTTTTAAAATCATTTTCCTTTAAATATTATCTCAGCGTGCAATAAATATGTAAGAGTAATATTGAATGCATTCAGTAGGTATTTATATGAGATGAACTTGTGGTTGCTTGGCTTATAATGACTGTCAGTTACATAAATAGCCACGGATCAAGTATATATGGAAAAATGAGCAACTATAATCTTGATAGTTAGTTCGTATAATTAGCAGTAGATATGAACCAATTAAAAATCAACAGATGAAATGCAAAACACTTTCCTTAGCTTAATATTTGTTCTTGGAACAAATGCATAACACCTTCTCAGAAATGCCCCCCCTCCCCTGTTTTCTAAAAATAAAAATAAAAAGATATTAAATTTAATTAATTATAGTGAGACATAATAATGAGTTCGTATAAAATCCAGGCGTGCAAGTTGGGCGATGAAAAGGTCCTGAAAATAGGCAAATCCATTTTAGAGCAGCAGTTGCATGATGTAGTATTAACTAATTATTAAATGATATATAAATATCACATGCCATAATAACGAGCCAGAGCTGCCGGTACCGACTTTCAAAATAATTACGTATTATTTATTCACGTACGTACCTACTTTTAAGACACCTTTTAACAGTTTAATTTAACTTGAAATTTAATTTATCTATCAATTATCTAACTCTGTGGCTAAAAAATAACCTAAGGATGGACCCCTTGATGATGAGTAGTAATATTATTATACTATCAAGTGAGATGACGCATTCAACGTTTCATGTAAGTTGTCCATTTATGGATAGGAAGTAAATAGTGGGAAATGCAGTTAGTCGGAAACCTACCGTAATAAATGGGACTTACTCATTATTTCAAATGGTTTAAGATTTGCATGGGGCCGCCTACTGTTCAGCAATTACTCCCGTATTTTGCTGCATCATTTGCATCTCCATCTACTGCTCCCCTTTATTTATTTATTTATTTATTTATTTATTTTAAAATAGCTTATTTGGTTTTAAGATTTTCGGAAATTAATATTAAAAAAAAAAGTGTATTTGATGTTCGTTTCATATGAAAAACACAAAATAAAAATATCCATATTATTTTTTGTGTATTATTTTGAAGCTTAGCAAGAAAATATTTTTTCTCGTTATATATGTATATTTTTGACAGCCAAAAAACACAAAAAATACGCGTCGGTGATTTCCTCTAATCGTTCTCCTTTTGCTTTGCTTTGCCGGTGTTATTATTTTCCACGCCCTTTTGTAGATTTCCGGTAGGGGCAAATCGGTCAGTTCCGAGAACGCTTGTTTCTCTGCAGGTTATTATGAGTTTTTTTTTTAGTAAATTTCGATTTTGATATTTTTAGAAGTACTTAAAAGTATCGTTGACTGAAATATAAATTATAAAAAAAAATTATATTTTAAATAAAAAAAATACCCAAACTTATCGCCGTAGTCTTTCAGGTAAAACTTTATTTTCTCTAATTTTCCACTTGCTGCCACTGACAAGGCACGTCGTAATCATGCATATCAAATTCAACGGAGTTCAATAGGGGTGATTTAGTAACTTTGCAAGCGCGTAACAATAGCATCTAGGGTTTCTCAAATAATATGGTACATCACATTAATTAGGCCTTTTAAAGTTAGATTAACAGATGTAGATTTAATTTTAGTTAATTCTAAGTCAATTTCAAAACAAAATTAAAATGTAATTTCACGCCAAGTTGGTCATTTACATTACACTCTTTTGTTATATTTTTGTCTAATAGACCTAATTTTATCCTCTCTCTAAAAATGCATTTTAAATTTTAAATTTAAATTTATAATTCAAACGGACCTTAATATAATTTACACTTATAGGTAATTTGCATATTCCAACTTAAATTTTTGAATAACCTAAATCCTCTTGTTGAATCATAATGAATGTTTCCTTTAGTAATAGGCCAGAGTCTTCCTTTGTCGCATGCATTTCGCTTCGCCTAAAAAAATCTTATAACCAGATGTGAAAAAATAATATTAAATTATGTTTAATTTTAATGAACATTATATCAGTCCGAGTAGAATAAATAGATGTAAATTTATATATAATTAAACCGTACTAAATAGAATTAAAATTATTTATTTTGTACGGCCTTTTGTATGGATGATTTAGTGTTTGGCAGTCATGACACTTTATTTTACCCTTCTCTTGGATTTTTTTCCCACCCAATATTGTTTGTTCAACAATTATTATTCCTGTTTCTAACATCAGGCATCAATTGTGGGCCCTCGATAGGGCAAGTGGACCTAAACAAGATGTTAAATCAAGGTTCATGTAGCAGAGAATGGGTCCAATTAAGTGATGAAGCGTAGCATAGCGACATATAACTTGATAGATGTATGTGTGGGCTCTTGTACATGCCTATTTAAAAGAGGGTAGATTGTTTATTTGAACAGGTAAGTTATATTTGAGCCTAATTTCAAAACATGTTAGTAAAGAAGTAAAATTTCAAACCATCTAAACTTGATTTGCTTATATTTATAAATGACTCAGTTAAGCTTATTATTAGGGTGTGAATAAACTCACTAACATACTTACATATGAACTCATAATTAAAATGATTCATCAAGCAGTAATAGATTTAATTATATATATATATGACGTGTTTCGGCGCCGTTAAAAGTATAGCGGCGATAGAAATAAATATCTAATGCGTAAAAGATATTTAGTGTTAGAATAAATGCATAGTCACGTGTGATAATATAAAACGATTTTTTACGAAGTGAAAACCATATAAGAAAAAACTCAATTAAACGGCAGCGGAAGCAAATATGAAAATCAAATGATTCCGCCACGTGATCCCTCAAGGAACTAGATTGGATTTGCCAGCGGCAATGATATAGACCTTCCCGCCCTTCACGTCAATCTTCCCTCTCGTGCCACTTGAAGTGCCAACCACGATCGGATCTCCTTCTTCACGAACCAACGTCTCCCCACGAAAGTAGAAGGATATAAGAGTTTAAATAGAAAAGAGAAAGTAAGAGAAAAACCATTAGAACATACGTTAGGCGTAATAGGTTCGATTTTCTTAAATAGAGCAAGATGAAAAAGAATAAGAATGCTCTTCTCTCAAGTAGAATGGCTCCAATACTTTCAAAAGATACTTTGGCGTGCTTAGGATTTCAAGAAATATAAGACATATATTTATAGTGGGTGCTTAAAACGCGTTCAAAATTTTTGCCCATTGCGGCGCGCTTGAAGCGCACTACGGGTGGCGAAGGATTTTGTGAGAAATGAGTGGATTTTCGGCTCGGCGGCGGGGACCTTCTCCGATTTTAAAAATGGCGGCGGGAAAGGCTTTGTTCAATTTCAAACCGACAAACTGCGTTGATTAATACGTATAGTTTGGAATACGCCAATTAGGAATACTCTACAACATATATTAGTTTTTTCATATTGATATAAGAGTTTGGGTTGACTCATTTATGAGTAGGCATAATAAATAAGTTTGTTCAATTATGCTTATTTATATGACACAGATAAGCCATAAACTATACCCTGATTAAAAGTCAAGCGTATACATTTTTTTTTAAAGGAGAACTCAAGTGAGGAAAAAAAAAAAAAGTTAGTTCAAACTTGGCTTGAGTTTGTTCATTATATATATATATATATATATAAGTCAAACTAAGTCTGAATCTAGCTAAGCTTTCCTCTACTTGGCTCATTTATAACATTTATATGAAGGTATTAATACATTGACAATTATGTGTTATAACAATTGAATTTTTTTTATAAAAAAAAATCTCTTTATTTTGTATGGATATATGGCATAAACAAAATGATATATTTAAATAGTACAAACTTTAATATTTTAAAAAGTTAGATAAAAAATTTTTTATTTGCTAAACTAATATATCTTTCTGCATTTGTTATTCAGAGGCCAAAATCTAATGATGAAAAGGAATGAGTTTTTAAGTACGAACAAAATTGTAATACAATAGGTAATTTGTTTATGATAGTGTATAATTACATTCGAAAATGAGAAATATGCACGTTCTTTTTAGGATAAATTTGAAGCTATGCATGCTTTAAAAATAGATAACAAATTATATCAATTGATTAACTTGATGTAATTGAAGTACAGAGAACGAAGCTTCATTGCTAACCATCTAAACATGTTTCAATATGTCATTGATCAACAGTCCAATGTAGGTATTAAATTGATGAGGAGTTATTAGGCTTGTAAGTGTTGACAAATTTATTAGGTTTTTAGCAGATTTTTTGAATTTCTATTACAAATTCTAATCCAAACAATGTTTGATACTAGAGGCGACTAAGAAAACTGTTTCGAGTAAAGAAATAAAAAGAAGATTTCAATATTCATTATCATCGTAATCCTAGTCACTGGTCTTTGAGAATTATAGCAAGGGAAAGGGATTTAAAAATAGAAAAAAAAATTGAAGCAAGTCAATGTCTAGCTATTATAACCTTGACTATTAGTATTGTAGCAAGAATAACTACATTGAGAAATATTATTAAAGTGAAAATGTGAAAATAAAAATGATGGCACAAAGAAGGAAATTAATGCTCGTGATAATGAATGAGTTTCCATTGTTATCAAGTAAGATTTCTCATTATTTGTGAAGAAAATATAATCAATTTCATCGGTCATAAAACAAGTTAAATAATAGATAATGATGTATCACTCCATGTTATATGTGAGATAAATTTTTAATGTATTATATTTTTATATTTTTGGGATATTAAATATGAATAATGATAACTTGTTACGTGCTATAAGTTATAGTGACATCTATTTGATGATCGATACTAGCATTTGATTGATCTTAAGAGATTTGGTATGTCCAAAATATATGGCTAGATCTTATTTTAGCTGAAAAGTTTTATGAAGAATGCTTTTACAATTCTTTTTAAAAAGAGTTCTTGAAAACTAATTAGAGGTTCTTTAGTTGTGGTTATTGGAAAGATATTATAGCTTGTGGATACACAAGCCTCGGTCTATAATAATGTTGCTAACGTGATTGATGAGAGTGAGTATACAAAATTGTTGTGCAAGAGACTCAATCACTTGAGCGATTTCTTTCATTTTTCTCCATTATTAATCTTTGCTCGACTTGCTATAAACTATAGTAAATTTAAAATTATTTTTAAAATTTTATTTTTACCCTTTATTTTGTAAAGAATTTCACAAAAGTCTACGTATTCTTTTTCATTATATTTGTGAACCTTTTTTTTTTTGGTTATTTTGCTTCCTTAAAAATTCAGACAACGGATTCAAAAATTAATCATTGTAGAAATCTGTTTTCAATTTTATGTGTTACAAAATATTTTTTTGGCTATGTTTGCTTCCTTAAAAAATCAAACAAAAGATTAAGTAATTAGCCATTGTAGAAATCTATTCTCAATTTTATATGTTACAAAATGTTTTTTTTTGGCTATATTTGCGTTTTTAAAAATTCAGATAAAGGATTCAGTAATTAGCCGTACTAGAGATTTGTTCTCAATTTCATGTGCTACAAAGTTTCGATAGACCGTTTCGACAACAAATTGGTGAAACATCTAACAAAATTTTTGATTAGAAAATACGATTATTGACACAATGTACAATTGAATAATGGGGCAACTAATAAATAATAATGCGGGCAAGGTGGGCCTAAACTAATCAATGTGACATTGAATGCTCAGAAATTGTCAAGAAAATAACGAGTTATATGCATATGGAAAGCATATTGAATCATCTCGTCACAGACAATGAGAGTCCCGCCAGTAACGTGGGCAATTTAGGTCCTATCAAATAAATAGATGATCTTAAATTCGTTTCGTTTGGATTCATGTAATCCCCAGGGTCCTTCTATTTTATTGAGATTTGATTTAATAGTGAGGATTTTTCGGACAATAAGATTATAAATTAAATATGACTTATTTAAAGGTGTTATCAGAATTCTAATGATCTAAATTATCATGATGAAATGCTTGATATTTAAACATAATGGATGATTAAAAATAAAATGTCTCTAATAAGTTGTGCCACGATTCTCCTTGTATGTGTGTCTAAAGGATGTTTCATCACTTCTTAATAAAGTAAGCTACTCATTTTCACATCCACTGTGATTGGATGTAATTTTTTTTTTTTTTTTTATAAAGAGGTTCAAAGAGATAAATATACTTATTCTCTTTGTCTTATTTATTTATTTTTAAATAAATAATTATGATTTAACTATTTTAAAAAAATTAATTTTTATCATTTTTTTAATTTTTTTTAAAAATAGTAAAATCATAATTATTCATTAAAAAATAAATGACCATGATATGAAAAATGAACGTCTCCATCTTTATGAGAGATGAAACTCTTATAAATCTGAAGAACAAAATTGCCAAATCCTTGGTCCAATTGACCAAAATCTTAGACATAACATATTTATTTAATTACTTACTAAAAATAAAACAAAATTGCCAAAATCCTGCCTATCCCTTTTCTTCTTACATATATTTCTTAATTTGTTTTTCCAGTTGAGGGGTCCATGAATGACACGGATTGAACCAATCACGGCGATGGGCAATTCGACGGCCATCCCATTAGCTAGCAGGGCCTAGCACAAAAGCGAAGCTCAGGAGCTGGCCAAACGGCCCATCTGTTGTGTGCAGACCAATAGAAAACCAACGGCCTAACCTTAGGGAATAGCCTGTGCAATTCCACCAATCTCAACAAAGTCCACTCTTTACCTTAACGGTAACAGTCTGGCTCACAAGCAAGACTCACAAAGCGAAAGAAAGAACTAAGCACTCTTTCCTGACATGGTTCTTTCTCCGATAATAAGCCACTCCCTGTCGAGTGTAATTTGAGTAAGCCACTGACTATGTACAACCACAAAAGAGTCTAGTCTTCCTACATCTCCAAGCCGCCCCCATGTCGGACGCACCAATAGGAGCCAATCCTTCTCTCACATTCCCACTCATGTGTAATTCTATATTATTTATCAACCTCCTTGTATCTTTTTATTTGCTTGGAAAAATTTTTAACTTTAGGATCGGAGGATAAACAGGTGAGTGAGTCTCGCCAATCCTTTGACGTTTTGTTTATAATTTGTGGTGCACAAGTTTCAAGTTAGCAGTAATGGAGACTGGACTCACTTTAGTTCAACCCGTAGCGAAAAATCGGGTAGCTCCCTAATCTATACCACAACTTGAGAACCAAGGATGCATCATTGATGCTGTCTGTGAGAACAACATAAAAGTCCAACTGCCAACCACTACGCTCCTAACAACTGAAATGGTCAACACAAGAGCGCAAACTAGCGTACCGCCAAGGGATAACGCCACCCAAGGCAACGATCCCTCCGTGGGTAGCCACGTGGGTGAGCGTTCTAAGACTAACGTCCACACATTGGCGGCCCAGATGGGAGACGTATTTTGAGTACTCCAGAGGATTAGTAGCTGATTGAATGCATAGCAATAGGGAGCTCCCGCCTCCGGGGCGCAAGCGACGGCTTCAAAAAAGAAGAGCTGAAGACCGAAGGTCGAGAAGACCCTACAGCCCGTCAATGTTAGGGCCCAGGAGGTCTCGAACAACAGGACCCAGACACGATTGGAGGGCCGCCTGAGCCACGAGACACGAGACAAGAGCCCTGAACAATAGAACCCTCGATACTGTTGTAGCATTAGAGACCGCAAGGCAAAGCATCCTATAGTGCATGGCCACCATGTGCCGGAAGCAATATGGCCATGCACCTGTCTCCAAACCACTTGGAGTTGTGGACTTTCCTCAACACCAAAAGGGTTGCTTCCACCTTCCAGATGGAGGGGAGGGTGAAAAAGATATGGCAATGTGTCTTCAGGAGCAATGCCGGAGGAAGGGCTGCAGACCTAAGGAGGTCACCATTTGCGGTAGAGATTTGCGCACCGCCGCTCCCCCACAAGTTTAAAATGCCGGTCCTCGAGCCGTACAATGGGAGTATTGACCCGATGGATTACCTAGACTACGTTCGCATGCTGCTAAGCTTCCAGGGTTTAGGCGAGGCAACCATGTTCCAATGTTTCCCTTTGACACTCAAAGGAAATGCTCACCTTTGGTTCTATGGCCTCAAACTGAACTCCATCCAGACTTTTTCGAAGCTTGGTGACTGCTTCCTATCTCAATTCGCCTGTAGCCAAAAGGCGATGACACAACCATAATACTTGGTCTAGCTTTGGAAGCAAGGAGACGAAAGCTTGAAATGCTTCCGGGCCCGCTTCACCGCCAAGGCACAAATGATATATGGGCTCGCCGACCAAGTAAAGCTCAGCGCTTTCATCGCCACCTTGGAGCTCGAGAGACTTCTTCAAACACTTGACCCACCAGAATCCTCAAAATTTTCGGAAGGTTAAGGCCATCGTCTTTGTTTACATTGCAGTCGAGGAGGCTAATAAAGCAAAACACTCAGAGCGTATGGACAAGCCACTAGAGAGGCCAACAAATGAGAAGGAGAGGGTTGTAGGCAACAACCTTCCATGAGGGCTGCGTAAATAGTCACAGGTGGAATCAGGGCCCTGGAGGGAGTTCCAATCGCAGCACTTGACCCCTCTGACTGATATACATACAGATATCTTGATGTAGATTCGAGACGAGAAATTCTTAAAGTGACCCAAGGTACTAAGGAACCTGGAGGCCAGGGACCAGACCCAATATTGTCATTACCACTGGTCTCTGGGTCACAGAATTGAAGACTGTTTGACCTTAAAGAAGGAGATTAAAAATCTTATTCGTTGGGGACATTTTACGAGACTCCTAGAAAACCTGGGACAAGCACCTACGGCAGCAGAGGGAGACACATAAGAGCAGCCGAGGAATGGGTTGGCGACCGAGGTTGTCAACATGATAATTATTATGCTGGCAAAGGGCAACGCCACAGACCGCCTAGAGAGCACTTCCAATAGGAAGAAACCAAGGGTAGGGGTTGGGACTGATATCATTTGTTTTACCAACGATGATTTGATACATGTAATAACACCTCATTCTAACCCCATGGTTGTATCTGGCCATCACTTGGACGGTACTATAGACTATAGATACAACCCCATCGTTGTATCTGCCATCATTCTAACCCTATGGATGAAATGAGTTTTCATCAGTAATGAAAACTCTCGCAACTTGTTATATCTTGATGCTATCTTTAAGTTTAGACTAAAAAAGAGCCAAATGAGAACCACTAAGGTCCTATACGGCTTGGACAATGAACCAGTTACCATACAAGGAGTTGTTCAATTGGAGGTGACATTGGGAACGTACCCATGCACGGCCTCTTGGATGCTTATGTTCTTGGTCATTGACCTCCCGTTTGGCTACAATGCGATCTTAGGACGGCCCGCCTGACTGCTTTCGAGGCAATGACATTGATCCTGTACCTAAAGATAAAATTTTCGACACCTTGTGGCTTAGGAGAAGTTGTGGGAGATCAAGTGATGGGCCGGATGTGCTATCTGTCCCAAGTCCCATCGGTGAACCTAACCCAACCAATCGGGGACCTTGATTTTCGAGATGAGGCTAATATCTAGCAAGCTCAATTAGGAGAGTTAACTGATGAGATTCCTTTGGATCACACTGAGCCAGAAAAGTGCGTACACATCGAGAGCTCCCTTTCATGACTTGTCCGTGACTAGCTAGTCACTTTCCTCAGATAGAACACCGATGTCTTTGCATTGACTCCCACCGATATGTCAGGGATACTGATCTGAGTAACGATCCACAAGTTAGGCATCGATCCTAGTCATAAGTCCATTTGGCAGAAGTGTAGGAACCACTTAGTTGAGAAATTTGTCATTGTGACGGACCGGATTATTCTCCGTTGAATAACCTCCGTCAATGGCTACACACACACTAAAGCCCATAATTAATCTATGGACTCTACAGAAAATCCGGCAGAGTTTCCTCTGTAATTGGACGGAAACCAAACGGTACAACCTGTTCAAATATCCTGAACAAGCACACAACTAAACAAAAGGCTTAACTCAAAGCCTACAATACACCACACAGGATCACAATACTGCCATATCATCCATGGCTCCAATACAGTACCCCTAACTACTATACTGGATCTAGGAAGATGCCATCTAACATGAAACAAAACTCAAAACATCATTACAGATGCGGAAGCATAACTACATCATCATAAATTGCGGAAGTATAACAAAACCATAAAACAATATCAATAATGAGCCACGGCCAACTCTAAGTGGCTGTTTGCAATCCGATCCAACTCTGAGTCCAGAGCTTTCGCGCACTCGCCGTCCAGCCAATCTCATCAAGCAAGCCTCTCTCCTTGCTCTACCTATCCGGCGTCAGCTAAGTGTTCTCATTTGAAAGGAAACAACAACAGTAACAGTGAGCTAACAGCTCAGCAAGTATAATCATAAATAATTCTCCAAGGCATATACAAGAATTAAAGTGGGAGGGAATACAAGCACTCTCCATACTCAAGAAACAGGAGAGGGAACAGGAAGCAACTGGAATCACTTGATTCCTACGGTTCACACGGTTATATCTTGAATCACTGGTTTCACACAGTTCTCGCGGTTCATATCTTGAGCGTTATTCATTTTTATTATTACATCATCTTTGCGGACCCCGGCTAGTAGACCGTACTAACCAACGATGCGAGAGAACGAGGACAGGAATGTGTTCGCTACACATTCTAAAGCCACGACTACTATTTTAGGTCGGTAGCACACGACCCTCGGTTGTATCCATGCAACAATCATCACAGGCGACTACATCTCAATATGTAGCGTCGACAGACACACCCCACACCCCCGGGGTCAAGGGCAATCATCGTTCTTCCATAGTAGTTTCTTAAAGCGTACCACAGACATCACCTACTCCCACGAGCGGCCGAAATACGTGGCCAAATATTCCTCAGGTTTACACCGCGATGGACATGGTATACTAAAGAATACTACCCATACGACTCAGGATCCTAGTTTCAAGATTAGGTTCAACACTTGGAGAGAAAAATCCACATTTGCCACACACAATCACATCTTAGGGAAATCTCATTCCCATCACCATCATCTCCAACCGGGAGATCATCTCATCACACACATCTCCATCCAGGAGATTATATCATCACAAGCACAATGTGGACTCCCTTCCATTCACGTCACGATTCTCAGTATCCAATGGGACTCAATTCCTTATTCACAGTCGGTGGGACTCAATTCCCTTAATCCACAACAAATCATTCCAAGTTTACAAGAGAGATTAGATTCCATACCTCCGATGATCACAAGTCACTTTGAAACCTCTGGGACTCATTCCCTTGCTTCCAGCACGCGGATTCACATTCGGGGCTTATATTTACGTTTAATCAGTTAAATATTACTTCCACAACGATTTTGAAGGCATATCACTTTACATTTCTCATTTTATTTCGGGTGAACATTATCGAATTTCTTTTTGAACACCCGGACGCCATACACGGTTCGATACTTGAAAATCGGACGTCCGGTGGATTTGTACGTACACTTTGTACACGAGATTTCACATTTGGGTTCGATTTGACTTATCACGAGGGTGGAAGTGTGCAACTTACCGTTCATTTTCGGATTATCAAAAACGGGAAACTTTTAAGGCTCCCGAATGCCACGAACGGGTCAAATCTTGTGGGATCCGGCATCCGGTCGATATATATGTACAATTGGAACACGGGGATTCACATTCTAGGGTCATTCCATCATTTTACGAAGGTGACAATATGCAATTATCACCTCCAGTCTCGGGTGAACAGTAACAGTGCCCGTTTAGAGGGCTCGGATGCCGCGAACGGGTCAAAATGTGCAAAATCGAACCCGCGGCCGATATATATTCATCAATGGGACGTGGGGATTCACATTTTGGGGTCAATTTCATGATACACGGGCGAAAAATAGGAAATCCCTAATTTTTCGTGGGTTAGGGTTTCGGTGAAACCAAACCAGGTGGATCGGACACGATCCGAGCAACTAACTACATTTTTCTTAACCCATACCCATGGGTTTCAAGATTCTAACGTTCACTGTGGGTATCGACACAAAATACCCAACGAAAATACATAAAACATCGAAAGAGAACGAGAAGTGAATATGAGAACACTTGCCTCGACGCGAGCTTTCACCTTTATACCTAGCTCTCGGACGGATATGGACTCCCGGGCTCGATCTCCCTTCTTCTCTCTCTAGAGTCGCCCCTCTCTCTCTCTCTAAAACCCTCGGCCAATCAGAAAATGAGGGAGAAGGAAAACTCGGTGCGTATTTATACTACGCGCACCGCTCGAGCGCGGCTCGAGCGGCCAGCCAGCAGCCACGCCACAAGCTGTCCGCCGCACGAGCCCAGCTCGAGCGGCTAGCGAGCGGCCTCGCTTCTGGTTCTCGAGCGGCTAGAAGGCGAGGGGTGCCTCTGGCACCCGCGCTTGAGCCACGGCTCGAGCGCCTAGCAGGCGCAAGCCTGCTGGCAGGGCTTCAACAGCCCGGACCCGAATAATTTTTCTGATTTTTCTTTCGATACTTAACTTTATTCGATCCATAGGATTAGTATTGATCGTTATCACGCTAATCACCTCATTATTATCAAGTTCCTAAACCCGGAACCTCACAGTCATCATCTGCGAGGAAGTGAAAAAGTTGCTCGACGCGGGGTTTATCAGAGATGTCTAATACCCACACTAGAGTAACAAGAAGTGGCAAATGTGTATGGACTTCACCGACATGAATAAGGTGTGCCTGAAGGATAGATTCCCACTGCCAATGATCGATGAATTTGTGGACCTACCGCCAGTCACAAGCTGCTAAGTTTCATGGATGCCTACTGAGGGTACAACTGAATCAGAATGTGTCTGGAAGATGAGGAATATACCTCCTTCATGAGGGACAAGGGAATCAATTGCTACAAGGTCATACCTTTTAGTCTTAAGAATGTTGGGACTACTTACCAACGGTTAGTCAACAAGATGTTCAAAGTCCAAATTGGCAGAATTGTGAAGGTGTACATGGATGACATGCTCGTCAAAATCAAAGTCACCGATGGCCATGTTCACATCTGAGCGAGACCTTTGAGGTCCTCCGAGTGCACCAGATAAAACTGAACCCTACTAAGTGTGTCTTTGGGATGACTTTCGAAAAATTCTTGGGTTTCATAGTGTCTCAGTGAAGAATCAAGGCTAACCTCAGGAAGATAAAGGCCATCATTGACATGAGTCCTCCTAAGACCGTAAAGGAGGTCCAGAAGCTCACCGAGAGGCTCATTGTCCTCTCCTGATTCCTGGCAAAGTTGGCAAAAAAATATTTACCGTTCTTCAAGGCATTGAGGGGAATCAAGGCGATTGGATTCCAATGGATAGTAGAGTGCGATATTGCATTCTAGAAGCTTAAGGAATACTTCTTCCATCCTCCTCTCCTGACCTTGCCTTAGCAAGGCGAAGAGCTGTACCTATATCTAGCAGTTTCAAGCATAGCGCAAAGCTTGGTCTTGATCCGGCAACATTTCTGCATGCAACGATCGGTATACTACGTCAGCAAGGTTCTGACCAACACTGAGAGCCACTATACGCATGCCGAAAGGACAGCGTTAGCCCTAGTATGCTCCGCCCGCAAGTTGTAGCCTTACTTCTAGGCGCACAAGATCATTATCCTGATGGAGAAACCCTTGAAGGGGATATTATAGAAGCCGAATACTTCTAGGAGATTGGCGAAGTGGGCTAAAGAGTTAGGCGAGTTTGATGTGGAAATCCGGCTGTGATCGGCTATGAAGGGCCATGCCCTCAGCGATTTTATAGTCGAGACAGTGACTTCGGCTCCTGACGCCCCCCGACTATGCCAGAGATATCAATAAGCTGGATGTTCCAACTTGGATCTTGAACGTTGATAGTTCATCAATGCAAGCAGGCAGCGGAGCGAGTGTGGTTCTGAGAACCCCGAAAGAGTCGGAGATCAACAACTCTGCCACCCTTGGGTTTTCGGCCACCAATAATGTTTCCAAGTACGAGGCGCTCATCATTGGGGTCCGGCTCACCAAGGATTGTTCTGCCAGGTCACTTACCGTCCGTAGTGATTCCGAGTTGGTTGTCAACCAAATCCGATGGTGTTTCAGGGCATCCAATCCATAGCTCGTAAAGTATCTTATTAAGGCAAGGGGGTTGATTTGGGTGTTCGATCGAGTCGAGATAGTCCACGTCCCTAGGGAAAAGAACTAGAAGGCTGACCAACTGGTGAGGACGGCGGCGACCGGCAGCTTAGAGCAATACTCTAAGGACATATGGGAAGTCCTAGACGTCCCGAGCATCGATGACCCCGAAGGCAAGGTGCTACAAGTAGCCGACGGTGACAATTGGATGATCCCATACCAAAAATACCTGACCGACGGCATCCAGTCAGAGAACCCAGACAAGGAAAAACGTGTGAGAAAGACAGCGGGCTGGTACACCCTCGTAGACAAAAAACTACACCGTTGGGGGTACTTGGTCCCTTGCATGAGGTGCCTAACATCGGAAGAGGCCGTATATGCACCGAGTGAGGTGCACCTCGGAGTTTGCAATGCGCACATGGGGGGCAAGGACTTAACCTTCAAAGTAATGAGATAAGGCTTCTTCTATCCCTCGATGAAGCATGATGCCATGAAGTTTGTGAAGAAGTACGAAAGCTGCCAACTCCATGGGAACATGCCACACTAGCCACACATGGGGTTGCAAACTCTGCAGATACCCTGGCCATTCGCACAATAGGGGCTTGACATTCTCGGACCATTAACCGTGGCGTCCAAACAAAGGACATTCGTTATTGTGGGTATTGATTATTTCACCATGTAGGTGGAGGCGTGTTCCCACTAGCACAAGATAACTAAGCGAATACAACAGAGTTCATTCGCCATAGCATCATTTTCTATTTTGGGATTATTGAGGTCATAGTGACCGACAACGGAACCTAATTTATTAACAAACGATTCTCTAAATATTGCGCAAGTCTACGGATAAAGTTGGTTCACATCTCAATTGCCTACCCACAAGCCAACCAGTAGGTAGGAGTGATGAACCGAACACTGCTCCATGTATTGACGACCAAGTTGGAAGATGTTAGGGGCTCCAAGACCAACGAATTACCTTCCATCCTCTAGTCATATAGAACCAACCCTAGAGAGCCGACCCACAAAATACCCTTCAGCCTATGCTATGGGACCGAGGTGGTTGTCCCAATGAAAGTTGGTTTGTCCAGCCTACTAGTCAAAATCTTTGACCCCCTTGGTAACCCTCAGAGGCTCAAGGAGCACCTCAACCTGCTCGAGGAAGTTGAAATACAACACACATTTAGACTACAGCGTACTAGTAGCGGATCACACGATACTATAATAAAAGGGTAAAAACTCACCAATTCGAGGTGGGGGACCTCGTCCTATGGAGTGTAGAGGCAATTGGTAAAACTGTCAATAGGAACAAGCTCTCTTCAAATTGAGATGGACCATTCCTTGTCTCAATAATCATCTGGAACGATGTGTACAAGCTGTGCACCCAGGATGGCAAGCTTGTCCCAAGGACATAGAATGCCACCCACCTCAAAATGTACTACCAATAAGACCTAGATGAGCCCCGGTAATCCTCTCCAGAAATCGTCTCCGGATATTCACTCAATCATCTCCGAAAATCATCTCCAGATTTCCTCTTAATCTTCTCTAGAAATTTTCTCTGGATAGTCACTCAATTCTCTCCGAAAATCGTCTCCGAAAACTCACTTAATCCTCTCCAGAAATCGTCTCAAGAAACGCACTCAATTTTCTCCGAAAATCGCCTCCGAAAACTCATTCGATTCTCTCCGAAAATCGTCTCCAGAAACTCACTCAATTCTCTCCGGAAATTGTCTTCGAAAGCTCACTAAATTCTCTCCGGAAATCGTCTTTGAAAACTTATTCAAATCTTTCCGAAAATCGTCTCCGAAAACTCATTCAATTCTCTTCAAAAATCGTCTCCGGTCGCTTGTGCAAACCAGTTATTTCATCCCTTTCCAATCCATACCGATTATTTTATGCAAAAACCTATATAGGTCATTTTATCCTCCACTTATACCGGTCATTTTTGCTACAAGGCATACAGGTCATTTTATTCCATTCCGTCAATTTGCTTCATTCTGGCAAAGTACACCAAACCGCCCAAAATGTACCACTCCACCCAAATACTCCATCCGGCATTTTGCACCATACCGTATAAATTGTGCGTTCGGCCAAATGCACCATACTGGCCATTTTACCATGCTAGGCTAATGGTGCAAATCAGGCAAAATCTTAATCAGTCGGTCAATGTGTTGACCGATTACTTTTACCTTTAGTCGGTCAATATATTAGCCGGATATTTTGGCAACCGGGTAATATGGCTACAAGGCATTTGGGCGGCTAACATTTTTGGCAACCGGTATTTTCTGGCAAGAAGCAAAAAATGCATATCAGCCGATTAACGTATGTTGACCAAATTCTTCCTCTCTTCCTGCCGGTCAACACTTTGATTCAGCCGGTCAACGATACCAATCCGGTCAACAATTTTGGCGGTCGACTTTGCTAATTTCGGTCAATAATTAATTCTGCCGGCTCACTATTTATTCTACCTGTATACTATTCTTATCCTTATCAAATAATTTCTTGGCCATGATGACTTCTTAATATTTTTTCCATAAATTTATTAAACCAAATCTTGATTATACGTCCTTAATCACTATATTTGAAAGCTGGGACATTACAACTCTCCACCAGTTGCTCACCCTGTAAAATCCCGATGACAGCGGGGAAACAATATTGATCCTACTCCAACTCGAGAACCAGCTTAGCTCCGGCATTGATGGCGGCGGATCGGGGTTCTAGCGTAGGAGCTACCATGGCCAAGGTGCCCGCAACTCCCCCGAAACCAGATGTTTGGCCAGAGGTGAAAGTGCTCATAAGGCACGCTCCCTTGGACACACTCTCAAACCACTGAATTCGCTACAATGCAGTTTCGTCCTCTCCCAATGATGAAGTAGACTTAGAGGATAAGCTGTTAGAGGAAGAGTGATGCCACTTTGACAGTGGACCCGAGGGCTCTTGAATTATTAGCGCTCCTGGCCTTCTCAGAACCGTAGACGTCGCCACGGGGCCGGCTCCCATGCAGCCATAGCAAAGGCATCCAGAATCAGCTAGTGTCCCTTCTCACGAAAAGTGCTGGTGTAATGGCCAAGATTAGGTCCACCAAGGGTTTTCCTGGGCTCCGCCTCCAGGGGCTTACTGATGTTGAGCCGCACCTTTCCCCACTTGTTCAAGACAATCCAGTCTGAAGGAATCACCATGTAAAAGTAACGGTCCTTCCAGTGCTTGACTGAATCAGGATTTTCCCCTTTGAAGTTGAAACCAGAGGGGAGAGACATGGAGATCTAGTTGACTTTCTGTGAGAAGGTGAAAATCACCTTCACAAACGAAATGGTAAAGCTGCAACCATGCAATGGGAGAAGATGCAGAGGGACACTAGGTACTGCATGGCGCCAGGCGTGAGCCTTGCTATAGGCACCACCAAGGCTGTGAGGATCGCGTATCGGTCTGCCGGTGCTGGGAAGCAAAGTCCACCTTGCAAATGGACCTTATAGACGGTGATGAAGCCTTCCAATGCGGAGCAGGCCCTGCCGTATTCACAAGGTAGTAGGAAGGTTGTACTCCCTAAAATCCTAAACTGAGAAAGTAGGGACTGAATGTCCTTGACGATGAGGATCGATCGAATCTTCTTGACGCTGTCGCTAGCCATAATCAAAGGGGAAAAAGAATGAAATTCATGGAAAGAAGAAAGGTTCGCAGTGGTTGAAAGACGAAGGCAAAGTGCAGAAATGGTGAAGGGAACTTGGCTTAAATAAGCAAAGACCCAGAGATGGAAACGACGTCGTAGGGAAGTCGAAAGGCCGCCCTCACGATGGCAACAGTGTGTATTAGCACCTCGAGGCGCCAAGACACGTCCCTTTCCATAGCCAATTGAGATATGGTTGACACCTCAAAATCCCGCACACCGATATTAACGACAGTCTGTCGAACCGTCCTGTTAACAATAAATGTGATGCACATACTCTAGAAAAGCCAACGTCGTCAGCCAAAGTGGCCATCATTATGGTGTACGGTCATGTCAGGAGGCTGATGGCCTATAGACGTGCCCATCGTCATGTGACATGACTCAATACAAGAAGCATATCTCACTCAACCAAGATTGGCTCAACGACGCTTTGCTTGGCTAGCCTATCAGCTGAGCGTTTGGGATGGCAAGCTGAGAGGCCAGTCATCGAATAACCGAGCCATTGGAAGCACGACCTACCTGACTGTCAGATGCTAGGTCATGCATGACAGTACAAAGGCGTCCCAATCATAAATCAACAACATAGAGATAAAAGAACATGACAACGGAAATTCTAGAGGCAAGAAAGTATGTGGTGATTCCATTCACTGAATTCTTTTACATGGTATAAGGTTTACAATAGTAAAAGTACATAGAAGAAAAAAGATAAACGAGATAAAAATTGGCAGCGATTGCCTAAAAATGGGCCCTGAGGAGACATGTGCAGGGAGGCTAGCCGTAGGTCAAAAACTATGCAGACCGTGCCTACCTCAACATGGAATGTGCCCCCCGGAAGCCAAGAATTATGGGATGCTAGTGGGAAGCGATCATCTAGAGCAGAAACTTAACACCGCCACCAGAGAAGCTTCCCACCCCTGAACTCCTTCAGCAAGTTCCGGCAAAGACCCGCTAGAGAAGAGGTTGAGGCAGGGTCACTTTTGCTGATCAGAAAGGATTGCAGAAGACACCTACTCTAGGGGATCCCTTTAGAAGGGGACGTCCAAAAGTTGGCCAAAGGAGGAAAGAGAAAAGGGACCCTATCACCAAGCTACCAAGCATAGCGGCCCAAGAACAACCAGAGTAGCGTTAAGGTGGCACGAGAATAGCCGAAATAACGGCGACACTGCAAACACCGAGCTTGTCTTTGAATCTTCCAGAACTCCACCTGATCCAAGCACGAGGCTTCAGAAAGACTAAGGCAACTTTGAGCTCCTGCATTACTTTGATGGTGTAAGGATGAACCTTGAGGCAAAGAGTAAGAAGGTCCCCCCTTTCATAGCCATTACAGGAGGATAGTGAGCTCTCAGTGAAAAGGCGAGTCCACCGATGGCTGGTAAGAATCCCTGCAGCATTGTATGAAAGGCTACACAGCGCTTGGGGAGGGGACATAACTCTGAAACTGGCAAGCTGAAGCATCTCGGGAAGATGCATGTGGGTAGGGCCTACTGGCAACGTCCCATCGTCTGACATACCGAAGACTGAAAAGGCCTAGCTTCCTAGCATGGGGTGCTAATGATGGGTCCATGAATGACACAGGCTAATCCAATCGCCGCATGGGTCGATTCGGCGGCTAGCCCATTAGCGAGCAGGGCCCAGCGTAGAAGCGAAGCCCAGGAACGAGCCAAACGGTCCATCTGCTGCATACAGGCCTACAGGAGACCAACGGCCTAACTGTAGGGGATAGCCTCTGCAACTCCACCAATAGTAACAAAATCCAACCTCTACCCCATCGGTAGTAATCTAGCAATGCGAAGACCACCGGCACGGCAGGCCTTAACCAATGGAGTTGTGGCTAATCGTGGGGAATCATCGTGCCTGCCGACCAATGGCAATCCAACCAACCTACGCGAGGGGAGACCAGGCCCTTGTTGGACTCCACCACCCATGGTCGCATCAATGCCACAAAACGACATTTGACAAGGTGATTCCCGTCAACGCCCAGCGGCTAGCGAATTCCGGAGGAACACCTGTCATCAGTTTTGACGCTAAAATCTTCTTTGCAAGGCATTATAAATCCCCTTACTATCCACAGGATGAGGAAAGCAACTCTCAATAAACAAACTGCTAACAAGCAAGACTTACAAAGCGAAAGAAAGAACCAAGCACTCTTTTCTAGCGCAGTTCTTTCTCCGATAGTAAGCTACTCTCTGTCGAGTACAATTCGAGTGAGCCACCGACCGCGTGCAACCACAAAAGAGTCCAATCCTCCTACATCTCCAAGCTACCCCCACGTTGAGTGCACCTATAGGAGCTAGTCGTCCTCTCATATCATCAACTCACGTGCAATTCTATATTATTTACTATCCTCCTTACATCTTTTTATTTATTTAAAAAAATTTCTGACTTGAGTGTCGGAGATAAATTGGGGAGTGAGTCCTGCCGATCTTCTGACTTCTTATTTGTAATTTGTGGTGCGCAGGTTCCAGGTTAGTAGCGACGAAGACAAAACTCACTCTAGTTTAACCCGTAATGAAAGATCGGGTGGCACCCTAATCCGTACTGCAACCCAAGAATCAGGGATGTATCACCGGTTATGCATTATTTAGCTATGGATCTTTAGGGTAACACCTGGACATAGTAGTCTACATGTGGCCATACCATTATGAACCACTTTCTAATCCAAACCAATAGCATCAATTTTATACAATTTTTGGACGTTTACACCTTTAGTTTGAGCTGATTTAATTTTTTCTCATCATTAAAAACTTCACTCACCCCTTTAAGAAATAACTAATATTCATTCCAAATATACTGTAGACAATTTTAAGATTTGGGTCATCATATTTTCAGTTTTATTTTCACAAATTCCGTGCAAGTTACCCAATTACTGTCGGATAAACAATTTACTCTCTATCTTATGCCATCTGCTTCGTATTCAAAAAATTAGGCGATGCCACTGGGGAGTGGGTAAATAGTACCAAGTAATAATATTGGACTCTTTACTTTACTAAAACAGTGCGAATGGGTGAAATAAAAACAAAAAAGGCCGAGAGCAAAATGTAATATTAAAATATGAAATAAATTTTAACCATTTACTTGTGATATTTAAAATGACAAGTGAATTCTTTTATAAAGTGATCATTATATGTCCTTGCGAACGCACGGACACGCAGAATAGGTGGTTGCCTTGTGGTATAATTCCTCAGATACATTGATCACAGTGGGGCCATGGGGTCGCAGGAGAAATTATTGAAAAGCATATTTAATAGGTATTTTTTGATCATATTTAGGTAACATTATATTTTTTAATTTTTGTATAACTGTATTATTCTAAATGGATGGATGAAAAATCTCATCATATGTAGTGTTTTAATGATATCTAGACTGTATTTCTCCATCATAATTTACAACTAACCGATAATATTCGGTGCCATATACAAAGATACTTTCCTACTTTTTAGCAAAAGAGAAGTCATGGAACTAATCAGTTATGCATTATTATTATTATTATTATTAAAATAAAAATGGGAATATTCAAAGGATTCATCATCTCTGTCTATATATTTTAAAAAAAGCAGCTATAAAAAGATTATATATGCATTATATCTCTATTGTAATGAATTTTATTTTTATATATATATTTTTCTGTCAGTGTCGTAGGTGTTATTATTATTATTATTATTATTATTATTATTATTATTATTATTATTTTGTGGGGGAGAATAAATATGCTTGCTATATTGATGGTCGCCCATCTGTTCTCTATAATTGTGTGAATTTGAAGCTTTATTTTAATAGTTCGACTCTGTTAAAAATTTTTTTTTTAATTTTTTTTGGGGTTGCATGTTCTGAGTGATTTGCTTGTAGCAGAAGTAACGTGGGATTTGGAAACCTTAAAGAAGTAATAAAATTACTGGAGGACGACATACAGTAATAATCTGCGGTACTCCCGCGTCATTATTTTGGGCGATTAAATGCTCGTATATTTATGAGAATCGGTCGTCCTTCACCCCACAGATATTCAATTTCTGAGGCAATAATTTCTGTTGGCTGCCGTTCAGAATAATTTCTAAAAAAAAAAAAACTTGGCTATTTTCAAACAATCTGAGATTAAATTATCTGAGATCAGAGCATGGGATGAGTTCTTGGCGATGTTTGGCTCTGTAATTCGAGGGTCTATTTGTTTATATGATGTAATTATTTGACGAATTTTCCAAAATTGAGGCAGTAATATTATTATTTGACGGATTTTCCAAAATTCAGGCAGTAACATTATTATTTGACTAATTTAGGTAACATAGTTAATTAAACATCGCCTAATATAATTTTCATATAAATAAACAATTATACCGCACTTTTAAATAGAAGAAAAATACACAAAAATTCAAAAAACAAAAATAAATAAATAAATCACACGGCTTGCATGAAAATTTACGCCATTTTGCCAAAATGTTGAAAAATTAATAATTTTGTTGAAGCAATGTACCATAACAGTTCATATATCAACAATATTTTGTTTTTATAAATTTAGAATCCTACAAGATCTACATCACTATAGCTGACAAGGCCGAAAAAACGCCCCTTAACGATCCACCCACCATAAGTATAATGACTCGAAATAAATCTTTATAAATTGGTTATATATATATATATATATTAAAAAAATTTAACTTTGTCCCATCACAAAATTGCTTTTATCCCTCTACAATATTTCTTAAGAAAAAACAAAAAACATAATTATGTCATATTCCCCGCAATTAGAAACGACGAAAATAATTAAACCGTAGTAAGAAGAAAAGGCAGCATAAGAAAAAGATGTAAAGATCAAAAAAGAAAAGTAAATTATTGCCTCATGATATGTGCGTATTACGCACTAACCACCATAATTAATGGCGTGGGCCAGCCCTCTTTTATAATAGAGAAATATTATTCATAAATATTATTAAGTGATATATTTATCTATCTATGGTAATAAGATCACACAATATGATAATATATGAATAAATAAAATATGCTTTCAAAACATATATCTAAAATATATTTGAGAAGGACAATAAAATATTAACCATTGCAATAAATAGTTGTAAGGTCGGCAGCTGCAAGTATTGTTGTGTGATAATTAAATCGTTTTGCAACCAACGACAGTGTCTACTGAGCTTGTATTTTTTATTAGATCACTTTTTTTTTTTTTTTTTATGAGTCGCTGCTACTCTATCTTTTGTTCCTAAATCTAAAGTTCGGTGGCTTGTTGGACAAATATCAATATAAATTGTGCCGGTTGTCCACAAAGGTTTACTTACTCTGGTTGGCTTACAGTGAATTGCTTATAAAAAAGACGTAAAAAAAAAGCTAATAAGTATTAACTTCTCTTGTGAAATAAATCAAAAGAAAATGTGTTTTATTAGGATTATGGTAGTGAAACCAACCAGCTCTGTGATAGTGGAGCCAACCATATATTTTACATTTTAGAACAAAGTCAATTTTGAAGTGGCCTTGTGATAATAAAACCAACCAACAAATAGCATTAATGTTAAAAGACCAATGCACCAATTTCGATATTATAATTCACTCATTATTCCAAATTCCCGCCAAATCTTAAAAAAAAAAGAATCGAAAGTTATTTGTATTCCTTTAAAACCTCCACCCACGTCGCCATTTACTATTTCTTGATCTACTATTTCCTTACAAGAATGCTTATTTTTTAAAGGAAGTACCATAAAATATTTTTAAGGAAAAAATCTATATAAGTTATGAGTTTTATCAACAATATTGGTTTTTTAGACATATCTAGCAAGCATGATATAAATCTAATTAAACGGACTGTTGACTGGTGTTATACATTCCAAATTAAATGGACATAGTCCAAGGTACCAAAGATTAGCTAAACATTGCCTTATTTGAAATGAGTTAATTTCCCTCCTTCGGCCCATGGTACTGTGAAGTTAACAGGAGGCGCGGAAACGGCCCAGCATGACTGGCGTAAATTTAGTGCTGATGCTGATAGTTTTAACCGGAACAAGATTACAAGTATCCGGGATTGGTTCAGGGATGACAGGTTATTGGAGATTTTTTACATCTTTAAATTTATAGAAAAAGTTGATATTTTTACCATCGAAAGCAAGACTGTTTTACAATTTGAGCCTATGGCCCGAGGAGATTCTTGTAATATCAGGCTCAGCGGTTACAGTCCTCTTGCTCAATGGATCGGTCTCCAACAAAAGTGGACTTTTTCTGGATTGTCAAAACCTTATCCCAAGGGACTAGTACATCGAAATTAGGGCTCAGGCCATGGGATATTATCCGGACTGCCCTCTTCTTTTATTCTTTCGTCTGCCTCTATTTGCCCTCTCTCTCTCTCTTACTCTCTCTTGGATTAATCTGTTAGCATCTTAACATGCAGAAAGAATAAATTATGATTTAAATCAACGGCACCCATTTACAAGAATGTTGAATATTTAACTCCCTGAAAAAGTTCGACGGGTTTGTTTCCTGGTTTTTTAGTCAAAGCTTATATTCTCAGATAATCAAAACATTAGAATATTTCACTCATTAACCCAAATAATTTAGCTCAACACCCAATAAATTTAACCTAATTTAAAATTTTCAACACCCTAAATATAAAAATGAGTCGGGTTAAGGTTACACTGGCCTCAAGAAATGGCTAACGGACATGCCCGGTCAAATCAGTTGACCGAGGTCATTCTGCCAGTTGACCAGGCTGCCGATTAACCGGGCTTGGCTGCCTAATGGCTGTGTATTTTTGGTGACTGATGATCCTGAAAGCCAGAACATAGTTACAGCAGAACAAGCCGGACTACATATGCAAGAAGGGGTAGATTATCTTGTGGGCTCTATCACCCTGACTTAGTATAAGACACACCTGCCACGTGATGCTCAAACCAACGATCACAAACATGGTGGTCAACAATCATATTACGTCCAGCGAATTAAAATCACAGAAACTGCCCCATATGAAAAGAGGAGACGATAATTCCAGAGTAAGCTAATCAATGGAGGATTTTAACCTCTTAAGAAGTTACCAAACTGTTCCAATAAGATGGTTTAGTAATCCCCATAAACTCAAATCTTTTTAACTTCCAAAGGATATCGTGCATCTCAGATTTGAGATCTTGCATTGAGTTTCGGGTAAAAACATAAATTAGACAAAATTTATCTCATAGCACCCAGACCGATAGAATAAAGAAGGCAGGAGCTAGTCATTCAAATTACTTTTTCCCCACAAACATTAACATTTAGAGTCGTAGAGTACTGTCATCCAGAAAATTGACATCATTCTCTCTCTGCATGTTAAACTTTTTGAGAGTATTGTACTTTACTAATTCAAATATTAAATGATAAACAAAAAAGTTAGGTCCCAAATGTCTGAGTTAGTCCCGAATCTATGGGGTTCTTATTTAGGTTGTGGTATGCACGGTCCTCCGGGTTAGTAGGTCCAAAAACCCATTCTGTAATCTCTCGAGCCAAAATGCATCACAGTGCTGTCCTTAGAAACAAGTTAATGAACTTATTACAAGCAAAAGCACATCTCTCCCAAAGAACCGCAAAAGCCATCTAAAGGCATCATGGTCAACATTAGAGCGCATGACCAACCAAACTCCATAAGATGACCCTTTTGAGGATGTCCATCACAATAACGAGAGCTAGATTACTGCTCATTCCCCAGCAAACCAAGACATAGCAGCACAGCTATAAGACATATCCAAAATAATCAAATCCATGTAAGATAGATTCGGAGATCAGTCCAAGCAAAACAAGACAACCAAACCAGGCTTCCAACTCCCTCAGTGAAGTTTGAAGAATAAGAACCCTGCCTCTACAAGGACATTCATGTGACCAAAGTCACCGAATAAAATATGAACAACCATAGAGATCTATCTCATTGTGCTTCCAGGGATGTCTTAAATTTGGAGACAGGAAAATGACCCCTGAGCATCAAAGCCTAAGGTCTATTAGGGGCTTGGAGACTCAACATTATATGGAAAAATGGTTGTGTAGTAGCAATCCATGAATTCTCCCAACAAAATAGATACCAAGAGTATTTTTTTTTTTTTTGCAAATCACAGAGAGCTGAGGATTTTTCTCAATGCTCAAAGCGGAGCTTCCATAGCAACGGTGGAAGAAAAAATTAAAAGAACTAAAAAAACAAGTTTTTAAGAGACCTCTTCAGGTCAATAAATCCAAATAAGACGAACCCCTTCATGTTTGAAATCTTGCAGCAATAGCTCTAAATATAGAACAATATAGTGTCGTTCTTATGGATCACATCAATTGCTTTCATACATTGTTCGAGTTCCGAAACTCATGGGATGCTACTCTGTGTTAGTATTTTTTTTTATTAACCTTGAAGGGAGATGCAACAATTTGGTCCTACAGGCTAAAAAGAAACTTGCTTGATAATTTCCATGAATTGACACTTTATTTCCTATCACATTTTGCTCTGGAGGAGGAAAGAAAAACAACTATGGCATTTGGCAAGGATTAAATAGGTTCCTAGCGAGAGTAAGAAGTACTTTTTAATTGCTTTAATGTTGAAGAGCACAGTATCTCTTACCTCATTGATGAGTCAAAAATTCAATGAAGGTCATAGGTCCAACAAGACCCTGAGACTTAACTAGAGGCAAAACAATCACAGAGTCCACCAAGATGTTGAAAAAGCAAATGAGATGAAACAACCAAAGAAGATTGATTATGGATCTCAACTAGGGTAGCCTAGAAGCGGAAATAAAGAGGCACAACAACAGCAATTAATCTAATAACCATTTTAAGCAGCAATGAACTGGGCATGACTTGCGCTCATTAGATAAGCTGTTGTAACTCACTCTCACACAGATATAAGGGCTAATGGCCTAATAGAGATCTAGAATGAAAAGTTTTTGAAATGACCAAACTTGATTAAGAACTCGAAGATAGGAGATCAATCTAAGCATTGCCACTATCATAAATCTCTAGAAAACAATACTGAAGATTGTAGGATTTAATAAAAGGGGATCAAAACCTTAATTCGGGGTGATTATTACTTTTTATTTGCTGAAATTTAACGTGTTTCGAATAGTAAATTTTTACTTTGCTTTATGATTATTTGTTTTGACTTTATTATCACCCTTTATTTTATTTTCTCATTAATTTATTTAAAAATATTTCAAAACTCAGTCCATTAATTTTGTCTTTTTTTAAGTTCATTGAAACAAAATTTTGTACTTCTTTAGTTAGAATACAATTTTCTGTGGATACAATTCTGACTTAATAGAAAGAACTACACAACATTTTCATGCATTTATGGGAATATATATACACATTTTGAGGTCGGTTATATCAGAAATGTCTGCATTATGCATGCCTAGCAACCCAAGTTGATAATTTGGGGTGATCACCTCCACCATCTGGTGACACCTCTAAAAGGCTTCAGAATGACACGATGCTAAAGTGAAACCCAAATCTTCTGCTCACAATGAAGGCCCTTGCTGAGCCTACAAAGCACGTGGGGAAATCCCTTCTTAAACATAATGTCCCACTGATGAAATGGTAGCGCAATGAGCCAAGGAAGATAACAATTCGGTTTTAAGATTTTTGGATGAAAATAAAGAACCACTAGAAGGCACAAACTCGGAACTGGGCTCTGAATCCAATTGAGGACTCGCTACATCATAGCAGCCCCTAAAATACGCGATAATAGAAAATTTGCCTTGCTGAGGGGAAACCATAGTAACATGCGAAGAATAGGTGGCCACACCAAGTTCAATGGCATGAGAGCCAGGCTCCACCATTAGTACAGTAGAAGGTCAACTTCCTGGCCAGCAGACTCTTACAGAGAATTATATGATGCATAGATGGGAGCCAAATTAAAAAAAAAAAAAGACGCAGCCTGCAAAACTACAAGCTCAGGGAGTACAGATGAATCCCTACTAAGTCCCTCTTCGGTATTAGCAGCCACGTGCCCAGAGAACAACAGGACGACTGATACTGTTCCTCTGAAATATCCTCAATTATGTGAGTTCAGTGTGGCCTCTTGCTCTTCTTACATGAATAAGAGGGCAAGACGGTGGTACCTATGGTGTCCTCAAAGACACTATCAGTGAACAGTGGTAAAAGAGTTCTTGGTCAAAAAATTATCAGCCCACTTATTGTTTAAATGCCCCAAAATCAAACTAAGCCCGAACTGGCTAAGGGAATTTTACTCTGAATAAAGAGAACTCTGAAAGATACATTAAAAGGGGCCTCAAGCATCAGACAAATGCCATCCAACCTGAACCCAAACAGAAAAGAATTGGTCCCTTTAATTCTTTATAGAATCCAAATTACCACCTCCAATGGCAATCCCTTTTCTCGAGGTCAGAGAAATTCAATTTCCTTCCTGTGAAAAATCTAAAATTCCCTTTAAAATGGAGGGGTTCAGGCAATGCTGATGCTGATGAAAAAATGCAAATAAAACAACAATATACCATACTTCATTCGCATGAAGCCAGGCCATGAGTTTCTCCAAAGCACAGAGAACATCAGCAAACTCATTAGCCAAAAGGAACTTTCAAGTCATTTTTTCTAATGGGATTCATAAATAACAAGTGGTTCTTCTTCGGCTCTGAAACTTTGTAGGGATAGCCAAAATAAATAAGGTGGAAATGGGTGGGTTGAGGATTTCACCGGCCGAAATGTTAAACATGCTCGTTGGAAGAGGATAGGTTCCTCATTGTCTTTCTGACTTAAGGGACTAGAAAAACTACGAGAAACCATTTAAGGGACAGTGTAGAAGCCCAAAGAAATCAAAGAACAAGTGGAGGAGTAAGGAAACAAATCTCTAGCTAAGACTTATAGGCTAAGGTTTGGCGCCAATTTTGGATGTCCAACATCACATGCAATCAAAGCACTTGGCCACCCATTGCCTCAATGTCCCATCTGTCGTAATGAAGTCTACATTTCACAAGTGTCTCATCATGATATGTAACCATGGTAAATGATGAAATGAACCATTTGATTTGAATTCAACAGACCGTTCGGCTATCTCATTAAATCCTATGTGACTACATATGTTCAATTACAAAGTGCATATTCAAAGTCCAACAGAATTAGTCAGTAGTCAGATTCAAATATGAAGGCAAAAAAAAAAAATTCTATTATTTTAATATTTTTTTCTTAAAAATTGTACAAGTAACAATTTCAAAAGACATGTACATCTATACTAATACAAAATCTCCCTGTTAAAAAAATTCATGTGGCATTGCTATGGTGGTGGCATTCATGGTGAAAGCCCTCTGCAAATCCTCTAGGTACCTTAACAATAGTTACGTATGAGCCTACTTATGGAGCAGGTGCAACTGTGACATCCACCATAACAACACCAATAGTAAAGGTAGGGTTGTGGAATGGAATGCCAGCCTAGGTCACCACCTTGCTCCCACCAGCTTAGGGTGTAAACATAGATCCAACAAGTTGTACCACCTAAAAAGGGTGTCAAGACGATCCTAGTTCTAAGATGTCCTAAGATAGTCTTCAATACCAACATCACAAGATGTTTTCTTACACAGGTTCCTTTTTCCATTCGGCTGGTAAGGAAGAACCACAAAAGCAACTTAGCTAGGAGAGTCCCCAATAAAATTCATTGCCATGAGAGATCACAGAGTTGGATGCGAAGAAAGCAGGCAATAAAAGATGCCTTTTATAAGCAAAAAAATCGAACATCAAACACAGCAATTTGAGCAACAAAAGAAGCTAGATGTAATAAAACATATGACATGGCTGAAACTTCCAATCAATTGTAGAAAATCTTTGCAAAGTGGACCAGTCAGAGCACAATAAATGCATGATATCTTTGAAAAATCTCAAAGATGTGGCATAAAACGTAACACATTGGGAAGGAACACATGAAGAAAACAAATGAATAATTGCCTTCTGTGTCCTATTTACATCCTCAAAGTTCAAATTCAAACATCATCACTGAGAGCTAGTTATGGGTCCAGCATAAAAAAGAGTCGAAATTAAATTGAATCTAGGCCCAAGAAATGGATCATGAAACTGGATCTCCATGCGGGTCAAGCATGCAGATTGACAAGGGTCAATAAGCCCGTTGACCAAACTGCCAATTCATCGGGCTATCAGCTGACCTGCAATCTAGATGATAACATCAATGTGGTGGTCAATCAGAGTCCCTAGAAGATACCAATGATCAGTCCAAAAACAAGTTGTAGCTGCTGTCTCCAATAACATAGTAAATGTGATGACTGATCACTGGTCTCAAGCTATAACTTTTCCTCGAAGACCATGGGCATTATGAGGGGCTTTCATCATTTAGATGCACCTGTCCTTGAGTTGATGCAAATGAAACCACTCAATCCAAATAGAGTCCTTACAGAAAAAATGAGCCCCCAAAGTTGCCAAGAAAGAATGGCCTTACTCTAAGCCTTCAGCTTCCCAATCCCAAGACCCCCTCTTCCAAGGTTTACAGACATCCTCCCATGAAACCCTAGCAGACAAGTAACCAACCGAGCAGCAGTGCCAAAAAAGGTTACGCAACATAGATTCCATCTGCTTGATGACACTACCCAAAAGAATGAACACAGCAAACAAAAACACATGAAAATTAGCCAAGATAGATTCAATCAACTAGAGACACCCCATAAAAGAAAGAGGCTTGGACTGCCATGACTCAATTCTCTTTGAAATCCTATCAACAACCAGCTTACGATTGAAAACTCTGAGCCTTGAGGAGAGAAGGGAATACCTAATTACCAAACAATGCAGCAATCAAAAAGTCCCATTTGACTATATCATACATCTTTTGAAGATCAACCTTCATTGTATATATCGCAACAATCCCCTATACTGGTTGACAAGTTTTTGCACCTTAAAAATATTATCACCAATACATTCTCGAGAATAAAGGTTGTTTGAGACTTATGGATCAACCGGAGAAGAGGCAATCTTAACCGGTTAGACAATATCTTCGAGATAGGCTTATAAATCACAATAGAGCAATAGATAGGTCTAAAATCAAACAACCTTGTGGGAGCCAGCACTTTCGAAATAAAGAAGACAAGAATGGAGTTAGCTCCCTCAAGGAGGGAGCCTGATGAAAAGAAATCAAGAACGACTTTAATAAATAATGGAAAAATGACATTCTAAGATTTCTTAGAAAACCCCACTATAAATCTATCTGGTCTAGGCGCTTTGTAATCATCAATACTAAACAGATAACCTCTAATCTCCTCCGAAATTGAAGCAATCAGGAAATCAAGCAAATCAATAGGGACCTGATTGAGGATAAAATAACAAACAGTTGCCTGATCAAGAGTCCCAATCCTACACAAGCTCTCCAAGATCCTATGAAAGGAAGTAAGAGAACTTAAGTTTAAACCTCATCCAAGGTAGCAGTGTAAAAACCATCATCCCTAATCAACGACATAATCCTTCTCCTGTAGTTACATTTTGCCACCGTTCAAAAGAACATACCAAAGAAACTATCTCCAGACTTAAACTAATAAATCTTAGCTTTTCACCAACATAACAACACCTCCATAATGTAAACATCCATGAAAGACTCCTCAACTATCTCTCCTTCTAAGGGCATGACTAAGAGGGTTTTGGGAAAAACTCTCTCTGGCAGACTTCTAATATCGATTCAGCTAAAAGGACTACAAAGTGACATCAAAATACAGCATTGAGTCCCTTCAACCCACAGTTAACCTCTTTAAGCTACATAGCCTGTTTAAAATGGAAAAACCCGCCAATGGTGACCCCAACAACCAAACCACAACATCACGGAAACGAAGATGGGAGACAAGGAAGTTATTGAACTTGAACATACCTTTCTTCGAGGAGGCACAACTGACATCCTTCACTACACATGGAGAATGATCGGAAATAACACGAGGAAGAGAAGACGAGAGAGAGGTCACCTCAATAACTATCTCTTCTATTATTCCAAGTGAAGAAACAGCCCTCCCTGCTCCAGTCCTCTAAACCATAGCTAGTTATACACCTCTCAAATTTAGACCCTACTACTTCATCAAAACTGCCAGCAATCAATTTGGAGGCATTCCTAAGAGTGTTAAAATTCCCTAGAATAGTCCAAGGCCAAGCCTATGTGGAAAAGGCTATGTCCACCAAAAATGCTACAACTAATGCCTCTCAATAACGTCATTGTCACCATATATAAAAGAAGCATGACAGTCCATGCAGTCAATACAAGATACCAACTCACAATGGACAATTTGATCTTCCACATGAATATTATGACTTTCACCTCGTTCGTGTCCCATCCAATCCAAATGTGCCCTGTTTGATTAGCCGACTGATTCACAACTCATCTTGAATTCTCCACAATCTTGCAAGCAATGCCCAATGCCCTATTTGCATGAACTTTAGTTTCACTAAAAGTACAAACTTTGAGCTAAAATTAGGTGATGAAATGATTCACCTCTATAGTCTTAGAAGGCCCATAAAACCCCCTAACATTCCAACATGCTATACTAATTATTTATCACCTTTAAAAGAGGTACACCTTCTTGGCCTCTCGGAATTGGTGACATTGCGTTTAGAAGAGACTGTTGACTTCGCTCTAACTACACCTCAAGCCCCCTTCCCCGACATCCTTAGCCTCCTTGAGATTGAGTGAGACAGCTAAAAGTAGCACTTCCTACTGGTCCCTTACCTGCAATTGGACCGTTCGTCTTGCTCTTTGAGACTACAGCAATAGCTTAATCAGACACATCGGATTTAGGATTCACTGCTAGCTCACATTCCAATCTTGCCAGAACAACAAAATGAGTTACTTATCAAAGGATCAACAGTCTTCTGGGTAAATCCCTCCTTAAAACCATCCCCAGGCTTGTCATCCTTCCGAGTTAAAGGAAAATCAAGGATAGGGGCAACACCCTCTATAGCTTCCTCCACTAACACCACAACCTTTGCACTAGAATTGGGAACCACGGCCACTTTGTTAGCCCATTTGCAAGGTGGCTTAGACATTCCATCAGTAACCAGAACTTGCCTAATAGCTTTATTGCAACTCCTCCTCAAGTGCCCAAAACCTCTGTAATTAGAAAAGAAGATAGGCCTCCAAGCATACTCAATACCTCTCTCAACTGTAACATCACGCCTACCAACAAGTCAACAGAATGGCATTGACCTCAACATCAATACACAAGCAGCCAAGCTTATTGCTATGGGGTTCTCAGTGTGAGAGTCAGCAAACAATGGACTACTCACTGCACTAGCCATGTAGCTCAACCCTTCAAGGGACCAAAATTCTACCAGAAGATTGAAATTTTATCCAAATTGGGATTTTACTATGATCATCCTTACAAAGGGACATACACATGGCTGTCACTCCTTGAGGAAAATAGGCACACATGCAAAGTCTTGGGGTCATCATCAAAAACCTTGCAAATACTATAGACATCCAAGAACATAAAGAAAAACAAACCCTTGGAGTCAGCAGAACTTCAAAGAGCCCAGATTTAACCCACAGCCTCTTCGAAATAGCTTTGACAACAAGGCTGCACTCCTGGCCCACAAGAGTTGATTTCCAACTTTTGGCTGCCACCGTACCAATATCAGGAGGAGGTTCACTAAGGATCTTCTAATCCACAGAAACCGGCAGGATAAATTTGAGTAAGGACTGTTTTGATTAGCATAACAGACCACTGTATCAGCCGAGAATTGGGGAGATGAACCCCAACAGCAATGCCACCACAGATCATCAACACCACATTCACGTGAAATTAGAGAAGATGAAACAAGAGAAATACCTCTACACATGGGAGAGAAAGAAGACAAATTACTCAGCAAAGCATCCTAATTTACATTAGAAATATCAATACTCTTTGGAAAGTTTACATCATTTGAGAAGTTAATTGACTAAAATATCAAAAATCAATGGCATTCATACAGATATCGGCATATTGGACAACATTATTAAATATCAAATGTCAATGATGTCAAAAAATTTCTGGTGACCATATTAAAGTAAGTCATATACTAAAACTTTACAATCTGCAATCATATATTTATTCATGTTTGAAGAATTTGTTAACTTGACAAATTAAAGTTGATAGATATTTTCTAGGTCATTAAAAAGTGTACATGAATTTTTTTTTATCCATACATGTTTTATGTCTATAAAGCTTGTGATATTAGACTTATTAAAAGAATATAGAGAGTTGAGCAAAGTGAAAAAAAAAAAAAAAGGCCGATATATTTGATATGTCACTGATATAATGACATATTGGGATATTTACTTGGGATTGAAAAATATTGGTATTGGAACCTCCCTATACTGATATATATCAGGCAATCATTCAAATGTTGACTAATATTTTATTCCACTGAGAAGATAGATATCTCCATTCAATATACCATCCCTCTCATCCTACTTTCAATGACCTTAATTAGAGTCAAAATGGATGAGAGTTTGCTTCTACTTCAGACATCAGTCTGTCACTTCATATCCATTTCACAGCCAAATCATATATCATCTAAGCAAACAACTTTACAGAAACTCCTTTTCCAGAAGATTGAGAAAAGGAAGGACAGGGTAACTGTTTAGCGCAAATTTATGGAGTTTAAAAGCTAAAAACAGCAGCCTTGGCATTCTGCAAAGTAAGAACCAAGTAAGTAAGTTGATAAGAAAATTTGACACTCCACGGTTATATTGTAATTATTAGTTCAATTCACACCTAAACTTAGCTGGTCTATAGTCTTTGCAGGTACAATCATGCATCTGGAGTTTTGAATAAGCTCATAAAGTAGGGGAATTCTTTGTTATGAAAAAAGACCCATGTGAGCTTTCCTAATAATCATTTCAGTAAATTCAAGATTACTATAATTTTAAACCAGGAAACTGATGGATAACAAGAGCAAAATATATCTTCACTAACATAAATACTAATGCAGGTTAATTCAGCAAATTAGTCCAAAACTGCATAAATGTATCATGGCCCACATTATGAGTCGTAATGCTGACTCTTAGTTTAATCATCTTTTTTTTTCCTAATCACAATTAAGGGCCTACTGCTGATGCTTTGCCCTTGTCGAGGCACCAACTCATAAATACAAGAGACGAAGCACGCAACACGTGAGAAAAAGTAACAGCACTTTTGGTTATGATAATAAAATAAGAATAAAATAAATTATATCAAATAGATTAAAGTAAAGAATTAACAATTTTTTGTTTGATTGATAACTTCGAGTATGTATAAATTGATTAGAAATATTGATACAAATATCAATCGATATGATACATAACTGTCCCTAATACCGATATTTCTTTAAACTCACGATAATATTGTGATATGTTTCCATATTAAATGATACAGCAAATATATCGGATGATATTAAAAATAACGATCAGTATTTAGCCAATATATTAGCTGATACAACTTTATTAGCTTATGATTTTAATAGTTATTACCGTCTGATATATTCGATACCGATATATATTATTCGATATATCCGACACCGATGCATCTGCAACTGATGCCAATACCAATATTTTTATCTATGATTTGGAATAAATTTTTAGTGTTTTGTATGAAGAAATAGAGAAACAAATGCACAAGAAACTAAAATGAATGGACCTTTTCATCATTCTCACAAGAACATATTCCAAATTTCCAATATACCACTCACATTTCTACACCACCCCACTGCTACCACCCACCACCGCCACTACCACCAATTCTATAAACTGTAAACCATGGAGGCAAAATGATCATTGCACACAAAATTGAAATTTCTTGAGAACTAGTAATAAGTAAACTATAGGGGTATGGGTTTATTTATTTCCTGTTTACTATGAATTCTTATTCTTATAAGAATAACAATCCCTAGCCTACACAATAACCAAACAGTAAATTACCATTATGCTGAGCATAAGCATAGAATGGAATTTCAATTCCACTCTACCAATACCTTATATAGAAGGACAACAAAACAGGTCAACATGTCTGACTCTTTTTCAGTACAATGATAAGATTGGGAATCCTTTGATTGCACATATACTAGAATACAACAGTTACACAAAAAAAATTAAATCGGAGAAAAATGAGCAAACAAGAATGTAAAAATAACCTGATTTACAGACGCCGGGGGCGGGAGATGGTTGGAGAATTAACTGTTTGCACACTCCTAAAACTCTTGCTTGGAGAATCTAGAGATCCCCTGAAGGAAGCATATGCAGATTTTACAGGTTCTGGAAGGGGAAGGTAATCTGCAAAACATGCAGTATTTATACGTGTTCTCTCGAGTTCTGCCTGAAGGAGCTCAGAAGTATACTGTTGTGCAAGAGCCTGAAATGTGCAAGGTGCTGTGAGACGATGAATTCAAATATCATGATTCACATCAATTTTAACAATCATACCATCAAGAAACCAGCAGAAACTCCTTAATAACACAAATCTTATACACTTCAGAAAAGATACTCGATTCAGGGAGGTATTATGGTATTAGAATTAGGAGGGAATCACAGACTTCTAGAACAAAATACTGATATGAATATTTTAAAAGCTAATAATGCAACACAACAAACTAGAAGAACCACATTTCTGTCATACTTGGAGGAGTTGCTACGCTATCATCGGACTAGAGTTTAAGGACTTTGAACTAGGAAGATATGGGTATAAAGAAATTTGTAAACATTCACATGTGAATCAACTCAAAATGGAAAGTCAATGTGAAAAAAACATACAAGAGAAATCTTTATTTTATTGATGAGGAGAATGGTTGTACTAGTTACATCAGTAAAAATAACTACTATCCTCCTAAAAAATAAATTTTCTTGACAAGCTTTTTTTTAAATGGATAAGTTCTTGCCAGGTGTATTGTACCCATGCATTATATTATTTCAGACAATAATTTTCTACATTATACAATAGTGTTATGTGGAAACTGAAGATTCTGAATGGGCAACAGTTGATAAATATTCTGCAGATCACTACAGAAATATGGGGACTATTCTTCAAGGATGATCCAACCACATTGATGTGTAATGAAAACGTATAAATTCCAAATATTTAATATTTTGATTCTGCAGTATCATCAGATCCCAAGAAAAAGCAACATTTTTCCAACTATTCAAGACACTATTTGACCTAAAAGTTTAATACGTTATGTAAAACATTGAAGACTCAATAATGATTCAATATTCTAAAACACTCCTCTCATGAATGCCCTTTAGGGCTTGAAATGTAAATAAAGCACATGTCTACTCCATAATATATGCTTATCAATAGATACAATAAAAAATGGGATACAGAAATTAAAATCATGACCACTCAATCAATAAGTCTTTAATCATGTCAAAAAATCAACAAACCCAAATGCCTGAGATGTTTGGTGAAGGTATAAGAATGGTTTTATACTCAAAAATAACAGATATTGATACAATGAGAAACAAGGGAATAAGAGTTCCGAGAGATAGAACACTAACAGAAAGAGGAACAGCTTGAAATAATTATCTCCAGAATCCAGATACATTATTGGATAGATAATTTCATAGAAGTTTCTAGAATAGCAGTTGATTTAGATTCTCTGGAAAGACAACTTATATGGCGTTTAGGGACAGATGGAAGACACTACTCATCACATATCTAGAGGTTACAGAAAAAAAATCTGAGTAATAGGTAAACAAAGCCATTGAATTAACAGGAAAAATATGAAGAAAAGAGACTCTAACTGCCCCATATCCATTAAGCAATAGAAGTCAACGAATCAGAAAATCTAAGGCTTATCGAATAGCTAGTCCTCACTTGGATTAGGAGCAATGTCAGAAGATGAGGTTTCCAAGTATAATTTACAGAACTGGAAAGAAGCCTTGTGGGCCCATACTGGAAAGTAGTCCATTCGCAAAACTTTAATGTAAAAGACAGGCACTTGGAGGAGGGGGTGTAACAATACATGTGGCAAGAACATCTATATCATAGACAAAAGCTTGGAGAGAAATGTAATCACTCTTGGAGGCTAGTTATCTATAATTAAGAACCATTTTGGATGCAAACTGCACTCTGCTTTTCTTGTAGTCTTGCCACTCTCATAGTCAACACATTCAACAGCAAGCAAAGATAGATTAAAATTTTTCCTATAGCATTCGGGGTCTGATACAAGCTGCCTCACATCTCTCCCATGCCCAGGAGCCAACATTTCATCTAGAACAGAGACCCAAAAAGGCTGATACGCCGTAAACCTTTAATCTTCTTCCCATCAGCATCCCCCCAATCAAAGCAATAAATGTCACATTCCGGCAGCCACAAATATTCCTATGTAATGGAACTAGGAAGTGCTTGGAAAAAGAAAAACTCAGCATATCACCTTGGACCACTTTCTAAAAACAGTAAAAAAAAAAAGGCAGAGTGAAGCCATCTAGACATGGTTATTAATCACCTCTCATGTCAGACCGCAACCTCAGATTTCTCTGAATATGACATTCCAGATAGCACTCAAAAGTAGGAGAGATTTCAACACGAGATCATCAATGAATAGCCTAGCAACATCATTTTTTTCCGCCAATGGAATCTAATAAAATCCGCAGACCACTAACCCAATTTCATCTTTTCAAAATGTAATTGTCGCCGAGCTCTAGTATTATTAAAATCGTTGAACCTCCCAGATGCATTTACCACTGTACCACCTACTGAGAAAAATGATTTTTATCACCTTCAGCAACAAAGCTCAACTTTGTCACTGATTATGTCAACAAGCAATCTCTTCCTGTAACAACTCTTCCAGCTCTTTCATGTTTCTTATGATGGCATCTGAGTCTTCCTTATTGAAATCACTCGAGCAGCATTTCTACAGCAGCAACTGACACACATTTCTAACAGCATTCTTAGCTTCAGCTTTTGCATTAGAACAAAACTAGGTATCCAATCACATTGCAGTCTAACCATGAATCTGGAACCTAATACATGAAACCCCTGTATCCAGATAAATTTGAAAAGTTGAAAAGCGCCCCCTCCCCTGTAACTGTTGTTAGTACTCAAGAAAAGAGAGATGGTTACAGCCACAACTAACCCAAACAGATTGAAGCAGCCCTATAATATATTCTTCAAATTTACTAGAAGATTGAAAACAGTCCAATCTCAAACATGAACAGCTGTTATCTCCTCTAAACCAAGTAAAATCGTCCATCCAGAGGAGTATTAATTAAATTTCCTTCAGAAACAAAGATTTCTAAGTTCACCATGACACATCTACAGCTGAATCTTTCTTCTGGAACTCAAACAAACAAAAAACTTTTCTTTTCAGGGGTAACAAGTCCAATAACCACAAAAACAAATTTAAAAAACAATGTACTCTGCAATTAATTTCAGCACAACTGAAACAGAATGATCACCAATATGACAATCGAACTTATGAACAACCCATCTAGTCCAGCAAATCAACATACCCTACACTCCAGGAGAATCAAGATGTTGCCAATCCAGAAATCTGTCACCTCAAACAGACGCGTCAATTCGCACCTTCGAGAAAAATCACATCAGCATTCCACCATTACAGCTAAGCATGAATCACAGCTCACTTGTCAGCACAATTAAGCCATCGGACATTCTACAAATAATTATTGAAGGCATCAAATAATATAAAAACTACCGAGTAGCAAACCAACCCCTTGGAACAACTCCTCTATCATAATTAATTTGACATTTCTTGACTTCTCTAACCCATCATGTCATAACCAGGATTCTATTTTCTCAACAATAGGCTAAGGATCCAAAGGTTAAACAATCACAACATGCCAAATGAGCCTGCTCCTCAAAAAAGCTAACCTATTCACATGTTGTCCAAAAGAAAATGCAGACTTCCTGCTAAAGTTGGCCTGCGATTTCATAATACAAAATGACCCATATCAAAATAAATGAGAAGCTTGCTAGAAATCCATCCAATATTCTCATGGCATCTCTAATGTGTGATGACAATGGCCAACTTTGTGCACATTAAGCATTACGAATGATTAGAATACCTCAAGGAAACTAACCTAACCATGACAATGGTAATTGAAGAAATATAATTAGACAAGGTGGTTTTGGATCAACATATATATTGGCTTATATACAATATATTACAAAGACTACTGTACACTGACAAAAGCATATACTAGCATCTACCTAAGCATATCCTATTCAACAATAAGCAAATTCTTTTAGATCACAATCTTGTTATCCTTAATCACCTCAACCCAGGATTTGTTCCTGAACCCACAGCACATTCTCCTCACAAAATGATGCAGCTATTCATCACCCTCATCACTGGTAACAAAATAGAGGTATGCCATGTATAGATCCAAAGCCTACATCAAGAAACTTCCTTCTTCCATTATGAATTGACTAAACCCAAAAGCTTCTCTCCACAGCATATTGATAATCATCTTCCTTCAAATTTCCCACGGCAATCCCACAAATACAAACCACAACTCAAGCAAGACCTACACCTACACTCTTATCCCTTTCTTGCATTTCTCTTTATAAACATGCAATCACTACAAAGGAACTTCATATTGAAGGGCTTCACTTCAATCTGAAGTGAATAAGATGATGAAACAACCAGTTCAAAAAACAAATAAAAATCCATAGAAAGATCAAAAGGAGGAGAGCAATCGACAAAGGCAAGGATATTGTAGATGATAGAGAATGACAGAGAGAAAACGAGAGGATGCATCACATTCTCAATGTCCGTCCAGACCTAATGGTGGTAAGGACTTGTTGATCTTCAATATGAACCTATTGCATTTGGAAAATCGCTAGCTTCCCAACTCCTACATATGTTCTTTCAGCCCATAAGACAAAATCTTTCAATATTTTCATATATAAGAGGTGTTTGCTTCCACTTGGTTTTACAAACGTTTTGCACCCATTATCTGAATATCTTAATTAGAGAGCCTCTTACTAGAATGTGAAGTGAAATTAAAGAGCACATTAAAGTTTCCTTATTACAATTAAATGCATCTTGAAATGATTTCAGTTAAGAACCCAGATATGTCTTGTGCACAGTTAGATTTCAAGGGGTTTCACAGATCAATAATAATTTCAAGCTAGAATCTGTAAAGGAAAATAAGAATAATTAAAAAGTTAACACAACTACATATTTTTCAGCACAAATAAAAACTCCTTTGAAAACTTCAAATTTTCAGCACCCTTGAAATGAAGTTTTAAATAAGACTCGACCAAACAGGCATAATTAAACAAGGTAGCAGTACAGTATTTCAGCCAAAACTCCTTTTTTTTGGGTTGGGTGGGGCGGGGGGTTGTGGTTACAACATTAATAGTTGCTTACAATGAGGTCATCTGGAGAGACACTTATTCCAAGTTGCTTCTCATCTGTAAAAACATCTTCACCCCCACGAGTTGGGCGGCGGTGATGGACTGGATTTTCAACAGTCTCAGTCATACTCTCAGTTGCTTTTTCCAACAGTGCCCCTTGAAGAGATTTTAAAGATTCTCTTGCATCAGGTGTAAAGTAAGGGTTCAACACTGTCTCAAAATATTCAAGCTGCAATAGAAGGATGAAAAAATCAAGCATCAATTGTAATATCCAAACAAACTCATTCTTGTTTTTGGGATATCCATTTTCTCTTGCTAAATGAATTTTCAAATGTGATTGAGCTTTCAAAAAATTAGGTTACTTATTCTAGTGAACTATTTAATTGACAGTAAGCCACAGCAGAATTATAAACAATGAAAACTATATTTTCAAGCGTACCTATTTATTGTCCTTTTTTAGAAAATATTATTAAATTGCATAATTGTATTAATAATCTTGCTCTTTTATTTTTGAAGGATTTAAAGCCCAAAGAAGAGAATTTTGGAGACAAGGAAGAGATTGTCCCACAACACATCAAAATCCATATCCCAAGAAAGTGGGCAAATAATCAAGGCTCGATTCCCCCTCTCAAGGGCTGGCCAACATATAAAAAAGAAGAGAAAGAAATAAAAAAGGAAAAAGAAAAGAATTATCTATTAAGCATTCCCCATGAAAAGTATCATTGTAGTAAAGGTCGTAATGCTAGAGGAATTATTACCGCAAGCCATAGAGGGGGAGGTCATAAAAGCAAGGCCAATTATGCCTATTTCTAATCCTAAATGGAATGCAAGGGCGTAGGAGCTCATCAAATATCAAGAGGAAGCAAGATAAACTACTTTCTACAAGACACAAGGCCACAAGAAAAGTCAAAGAAGAAAAGGAAAAGGATAATTTCTTACACCAAAAATGAAGGCTTGAATTGTTCAAACAAAAAAGAGAAAGGCGACGATACCATGCAAGCAAGACAACAAACCCATGTGATCACAAATCACACCAACCCAAGCACACATAACCTCTCTTTTCTCCTCCAAGTGGTCAGCCAACCTCCCCTTCCCCTTCTACTCTTGCTTCCCACCAATTTTTTCTCTACAATTAGGTGTGGACAAGACAGAATACTAGAAAGTTTTTAGTGGAATTTTTAGGAGAGGTTAGGATCTCTTAAGTAGAAAAGTTATTTAGTTTAGTTAGCTCTATTCTTAAGAGCTTTTGATTTAGTTAGTTAATATAGTAAAATTCTAGTTCAAGTTTGTGTAGTTCCAAATTAATGTTATTTGAATTTGTTCCAAGACTAGCATAGTTTCATCGAATTTCTTCATCAAGGTCCTTACAGTCAACGTCTGTTTTCCAGGGCAAATCTAATTTTGTATTGAATTTGGAGCAATGCAAATTTATATTGTAATTAGCCTTGAAGATCAATACATTACGAGCAAGCAAGTTCATGTTCATGCACTTTGAATTTCCTGCATTTAAGATTCTTGCAATTTCATTTCCACAATTTAATTTATTAAACAAACGATTGGATATTCCACCATCTGTTGCACTTTACATTTCTGCAACTTTATGTACCACACTTTAATTTCCCGCACTTCTGTTTATGCGTTTTAATTTACAAAGCAATTTTGCCACCATAGCTTTCCACTTAACATTTCCACAACTTCCACCACAATTTAGCTCTCATACTTTAACATCGGTCATTATCAGTTTGCTCTGCAACCACAAAATTACTTCTGCACTTCACTTTCCAGCAATTTAGTTTCCACAATTTATTTTATCAAGCAACCGGTTGGCAGAGCCTCCATCAATTTTTCAAATTAATTCAATGTAATACTGTGTTTCATTACTGTATTTCTTTTTCCAAAACAAATCCGTGTTTTGACTGAAGGGCTCGTGAAGCAGCGAGGTTGCTACTGCCAGAAGCATCTACTGCTGCCCTTGTTGCTGCAGAACCGTGAGCTGCTGCCAAGCAGCTGAATGTACTAAGTTCTTTATGGCCCTGTTGGCTGGGCTACTGCCACTGCTGTAAACTGAGTTATTATGCTGGCAAGACAAGTCTGTGCAGAGCACTTTCGAGGTTGGCTCTTTCATGTAAGTAAATTAATTGTTTCAATTTGACTAATTAGTTAGCCGTTAGTTTACGTGTAATTAATTGTTTAAATAGCTTTAGTTAAGTATAGGTGTTAGTTCAAGTTTTGGTATTTGGAATACTTAATAGTGAAGGTCATAAGTTATTTGCACTTTAACTTTTTAACGCCTTAATTAGTTTAAGTCATCTCTTTAAATTTAATCACTTTAAATATTTTACCCTAGTTTTACTTTCCTTAAGGTTTCATAGCTAAAACTAGATTAATTGACTCATATCATACATACTTTAATATTTTAATTTTCCTTTCTTTTTTGGTTACAAAGTTGTTAAGCTATTAGTCCTGTAGAATATCAGTTCCTGAGGATTTGATAACCCAACCAGGTAAAACTATACCTCCTATACTGACAAAGTTGCTCAATTATAACAAAAAGTCACGGGTTTAAACAATGAAAACAATTAACAAAAATAAATCGCATACATCTAACCTTACAAACAGCACGATTGAGAGCCTCATTCACTAAGCCTTTGTTAAGTGAATCGGTTGATTGAAAGGAGATCCTATTCTATAAATCTCCATTAACTACTTCGATGATGAGATATATGTCCATGTTGGGGTGTCAAATACTTCCAATAGCTTTAGTTTTAAGGGTTTGGTTGATGTATTAACATCACAAAATATATGGAACATTTAACACCATCATTGACGTGATTATATGTCAATTTAAATATGGGCAAACATGGACAGATGCATGCTAGGGTATTAATGGAGAATGGGTACCCAGCTGAAAGCTGAACATTTAATATCTAGCCATTGTTCTGATTTGAATTTTAGTTTCATACTTTTAGAATATCTAGTCATTATCTTTATCTTAGAAAGTTTATGAATTCAATATTAAAATATTTTTGCAAGTTGTGTTTAGAAGGATATAGTGTTTTTGTTGCTACATGGATTCTCTGATTTTGCAAATTGTATTCAGGAAGATATCTTATTTTTGCTGCAACAGGGATTCTCTGATTTGGAAAAAAAATGCACAATATTCTCCACATTAGCAAATTACTGATGATCTAAAAAATACGGACACTCAACCAGGGTGAAAGTGTCGATGTTTGCACATATCGGACACCAACAATCTACCGACATGTCCCAACACATGTCCAAGTTGTTTTAAATTTTTTAAAAATCCTAACACATTCAAACGCATTTATAACACATTTTCATCCAATCATTTTTACTTATATTTGATAATTTTTGGCTATTACAAATTCTAAATAATAAAGTTAAAATATAGATATTGATTAATAAATAAAAAATTTAATATATTAAGTTTTATCTTAATTTGTTAAATTATATCAAAAGTAACATTATTATTCTGCTATAATAGCTTGTTGAAAATATACAAATTATATTAGATCAATTGGTGCACTTTCCTATGATTTTTTTGGAATAAAAAATAAGATATATATATATTTATTACAAATTAAATATAAAATAGTATTATTCATCGATTAGAGAAATAATAAATTATAATTTTAGTTAACATGCTCCCAAAATTGCACATCCTCACCTCTAGAATTATTGAGACCACTGAAATTTTCTATCCCCCAACACCAAAATCTAATTTCCAAGTGTGCCACTCTGTTTTCCCTCTTCCTCTACTTCTCTCATTTCCATCCTTCTTCACCGTTTTAAATCAGGTATGGCTTACGAAAGCACACACACATACAACAACTAGAGGCAAAATGAGGTCTCTCGGATAACTTGTTTTATTTCCTAGATTGAAGCAGTGAATCACTTGTTCATACGAGCGAAAAACATATCAAGGAACAAATCTATATCCAAAAGCAATGGGGAACACAGTTTTAGCAAACCAAAATACATAATTATAATTACCTCAAGCATAAGCTGACAGAAACCATTCGCATCCAGCAATTGGAAATCTTTGCTTTTATTTTCATCAAAAAGGCTCAACAATGTATCAATCAAGCCTTCAACAAGTATACCAAGTGTCTTGTCTAGTAGGGGTTTAGCACCAGCAAATACCTGCAATATGGAAATTGATTTATAGATGATGCATAAACAAAGCTATTGTCCATATGCAATATGTAGGAATGATGTAGAAGAATAACTCACTAATTAGAGATGCAAATGATGAGGGATACATTTTACCATGCCTGTTGAAACTATAGCCCAAAAAATGTAATTATTTTAGCTCAACAGAAGCTAAACTGGCTGTGAGAAACATATTTAAGGCAAAACGCCAATGGGAGATGCTTTCTGTGATCTATGGATGTCTGATTGGGAAATCATATCCAAGATAGGCAAAGATCTGCTTGTTTTCTGCATACTTTCTCATTGGTGAATATTTTATTGGATCCCGAAACATGTAGGTCAACTTGGTAACAGAAGTCCAAGAAACATGGCCCTAGATCTAAGAAATCAACTGGAGAAACAGAGGAAAGAAGAGCATTGCAATAACGGTTTTATAAACACCACAGGAGGCCACCAGATATATACCTCCGCATGCACAGCAACCAGAGTATGCAATAATTCCACAGCTGCATCCCGTACACCCTGCATTCATGCATGATGCATCATTTAAAATGTCATGCTATGAAGAACATTCGTGAAATCAGAAAACCAGGAACAGCTGAATTAACTTATTTCATACTTTGACTGAAGGGGTTGCTCCCCATTGAACTCCAGAATCCAACAAATAATTCATAGCTGCTGTTCTGATCAACTTTACCTGAAAAGATATGGATATGTAGGTTAGGATTGTCCAGACTATATCCCAGTGCTGAACCACCCAAGAGCATCATGATTAGTCTCCTGCTCTCCTATCTTTCAACAGGGGGAGGAGAGAAAATGACTGTACCACAATGAGGAACAAAATGATTGCCATGATCACACTGGATAAGGTCATGTCTGGCCATCAAGCATCATGGGGATGGCAATGACATCCATTATAGATAGATGGGTAAATTTTTTTTCTTAGGGAGGTGCTAGGGGGGCAGAGCCACGATTTTAAAAGACAGATTACCGGACCTTCTAATCCTAAACCGAACTGCTTGTGAAACCACAGAAGGATCCACAAGTCTGAGTTGAACAAGCAATATTTGCTCTTAATATTTACTCAGAAACAAAGCCATCATGAACAAGCCAGGCACAAGTGCAAGTTTACCATAAAAGTATGCTTTTATGAAAGGATTTGAAAAGTGAATCTATAGGCCTTGGGCTATGACTACAACATTCTTACAAGGGTTTGGATGTAGATAGAAGAATGTCCTCAGCAAAGTCCTCTTCCCCTCAGAAGCACGCAGTTAAAGGAAGATCATAGCAGGTAATGAATTCAGCGAAATATTGCCAACCTTGATCATTTTGAAAATACTCTAAAGCAAGTTAAGATTGTTCCTGAATTTACTTGTTTATTAAAGCTAACTTAAAATCCACATTTACAATAAATAATGGAATAATAACATAGCATCAATAAAGAAGTGACTTTTAATTGTTAAATTATTTATATAGCATTTAGGATGTGAAACTGATGAAAAATTTATACTCCATCTTTGATTGAATGGTTCTAGAAAACCCATTACAAAGTTCTTAATGAACCCAATTATGGTACACATTTAAACCATGGCCTATCTAAAAAATGACTAAATTGATAATGAGCAACTAAAAATGGGCATAAATTGAGAAACAAACCCAATCATGCGCATGAATGAGCTGAGCTCACCAATGTTCAAGCTAGACCTTTTTAACAAAGGAGCCTAGGGTTTGTGTTCAAACTTGTTCATTACCACAAATTAGTTCTTATAGTACATGTTCATTACCACAGATTTGCTTACAGCCATGGTGGCAATTCCTTGAAACAGTTTTGATATCTTCTATGAATAATGTAGATGTAAAGCAAGGAGATAGCAATAGCATGATCTAGCATGCAAAAGACCTATGTCAGGGTGATCTGGCACATAGGTGTAAAAAGTTTTGATTCTCTATTGATGAGAATGAACTGGGGACTGATGAAAAAGAATTACTTCATTTATTGATGGGATAGGATAAGTTTCATACACAGTTTCACCACAATTTACTAATGTCGCCCCTTTTGTGCAAACTTTTTATTCCTGGTCATGAAAAACCAGACTCTACTTTGCATCTTGCCATAGTACAATCAACTTCAAGATTTGAAATCATTGCTTGCATATGTTGGTGATAATTCACGAGAATATTTTGTAGTCTTTGTTTGATTGGCCAACTAGAATATGTTTCTTCAGTTATTCAGTCAAAACCACCTATCATTGTTGGAGCATAGAGCAACAATCATTTCATCAAATTTGTATTTTTATTTTCCGATGTCCTTCCATCTCCCACAGAATGAAATTTTATGTACCAAGTAATAAGTTATGGTTGTTTGTTGCTCACAAATTATTGTTTAGGCAGTTAATACCACACATATATAGTCTTGATGTGTCCCCACATTCTAGGTAATACTAAATATCCACAAATCTTATTGTGGATCTTTGGTGGCACACCAATGGTCCCCATTCCCCACAGCTTTTTGTAGATAGTTCTTGACTTCTCCCCTGTAATGGTAAGGACCAGCTGCTCCAGATCCATTCAACAAAGACTAAAAGCCCAGTTTGAGAAATCACAACAATGAGAATTTTAGCAGGTAAATATTTCCAAAATCATCTTCCAACTACCTTGGCTAAAGTATACTGTTCAAGGACCTTCTCTTCAAGGGCAGAAAAAGACATCACCAAATCAATTTTATCACTGTCCTCTCCATCTTTCTCCCTGCCCAGTACAGTCAAAAAAAGGCATGAAATCAATTATCCAGAAGTGTTCAGGAAAGAATTCATATTCTGGCACAGAAATGATGAAACAGATCCAGTAAAAGGAGTAGACATAAAGAACTAAATATCATAAAAAAATGTTCAAGAGGAAACAAGATCTTAAAATGAGGGAAAAGGAAATGCAACATGTTGACTCAAACATTGGATGAAAACTGAAGAAGAATGAGTGGAGAAGAAAGAAAAAAGGTACATCAAATAGAAAACCAGGATTATTTTAGTTGCTTCCAAATTAGAATGACAGCATGCAAATAAAAAATAAATCAGTAAATGAAATATGAGAGTTCAATGCCGTAAGTCATAACTCATTAGTCACAAGTCATTAGCTCAGCTGGTTGGGGTTTTTCACAACTCATATGCTCCCCAGATGGCCTCTAATTTAAATCCTCAGGCTTATGAGATACATGGGTCATGTGGTTTTAGGGTCATGTATCCAGGGATATACTCGACCCTGTATTGAATGCATCAAGAAGGGAGGCTCCTCATTACCCAAAAGAATTGTAAAAAAAAAAAAAAGGATCACAGAACACATATCATCACTTAGCTCAGGGAAAATAAAGTTGATACTTACAAGAAGTGACAATTTAGTAAAATCTACAAGTACACGAGATCAACAAAAAAATCAATGACTCATATTAATTAGCAATACGCAATTAAGGCCAAGCATGTTAGGCTCATAAGCTGTGTACTGCAGCGGAGAAGCAGTACATAATGTAGATCTCGCTGATAGAATATATAACAACCATTTACCAATGGCTCATATTTTTACTATTTGATAAAAAAAAATAATAAGAGCAAATTACCTACCGAGAGTGTGACCAGACATGTCTATATTTATTGTACTGTTCATAAGAAAGTTCATCTTTGCAATATCCAATATTACTCAAGACCATCAACAGCTTTTGATGAGTATCAATGACACTTCCTGGAGGATAATCTAATGACCATTCCAGTTGTTCATGAGAATAACCATTAAGTAGGCATGAACTTCCTCTGCTAGATCTGTTCTGAGCTAGCTCAACTCCAATACGCTCAAGAAGACCTGATTAGTTTGAAAAACTTGCGAGTGTTATAACTAATAGATGAAAATTTCCAATGCATACATGACCGTCAAACAGAGATGGTAACTTGTCCGATTCAAACATGATAAAAACAAGATGATTAGACTGTGTACCAGAAAAATCCAGAAAGCAATTCAAAAAAGCAAGTCTAACAGACTCCTGAATGTCTTGAATTTGAACAAACATTTCCTCTGTCTTTGATGCCTCCTTCCTTAATGACTGAAGCATCCTGGAAGAATATGAGAAAAAAGAATGTATCAATGTTTTCAATGCACCAGAACTCCAATTGAATTAATATTGTTTTTTGCATAAATATAACTTAAGCCAACTTCAGAGTAATTAACCAAATTTTTCTGATGCCCTTGAAATGACACTGTTATCTCTGATACATAGATGGAACAAAATCCTGATACAACTAACTGAAAAATGCCAAAAATTTAGGAGCACCTCTTCTTCAGCCTGTTTCATTTACTTTATTCAATTTCCTAACATTTTAACCAATACAACAAGTTACAATGTGAACTTTTGAAAAAACAAGGAACCAGTACATGAAACCCTTACATTACAAATCTAAGAATCTTGATGCACACAAATCTTTCGCCAGTGTCAAAGTGAGAATGAGTTAATGACATCTCGGCCACAATGGCTACCCAGTATTGCATTAAAGCTCATCTTATGCATTGGTACCACCTTCACTTTGCATGTAAGTTGAAAAGTAATGCAAATTTGACTCGTAATTTAGTTTCATTTTCCTACATTGCTTGAGTAGCTACTCCTATTGATCCCCCCCAAAACCAATTCCAGGTTCTATCTCCTGACTTCACACTAAGAAAGTCACAGTCAAACAAGATTGGTGGTGATAGGTGAAGCAAATCAATATAAAATACTACCGCAAGAGCTGATGTGAAAATCACAAATAGATCTATTTTCTTCTTCATCAAGCAATTGAGTACAATGATGAAAAATGCACACCAAAAAGTGATACCATTCAATATACAGAAATTTACAAAAAGAAAACTTACACATTAGTTTGATCCATTGCTGAAGTTGTAATAGACCGAAATGCTAAAGGTAAGTAAGAAATAGTGTAAGGAGATCTGTTCCTTTCAACTAAAGACGCTGGGACCCATGTTTCATATGATGCTAATTTGTTAGTTGAAGCTCTCATCCAAGTACAGAGCCGCATGATGTAAGTCTTTACAACTTCTGCATAAATTGCTCTCAGGGCAGTAACTGTTTGCCAAATACAGAAACTGTTTAGAATTATTTTAGAGCTCATAGACTGCATTGAGAGAGGATCTTATATACCAGTCACAGAAGGGGCTGATTCTTTAACTTCTAAAGCTTGGCAGGCTCTAGATATCTCATTTATGGCATCACTCATGAATGGTTGAAGTATATTTGATTCTTCAAATTCTTGAAATATATTGAGAACCTGCAGCACAAGCAATTACCTCATATTGCAGTAGTTCTCATACTTAACACTGACATATAACCCAAATATATCATATACAGCAAAGATATCAGTACTTAAAATAGCTATTTCAGATTGAGAAATTTCCAGGACATCTCAGTGAGAGGGTAAAGAAAAATTTTAAAAATTTTCTTAATTTTAAGTGAGTACTACAACATGACAGGAGGGCTTTGTTACAAAATCACACCATCACCACCAAATCCTCGTATTCCACTAAGCACAGTCAGTTAAATTAATCCATGTTTGCCATCCTACTTGGTTGAGTGCCACATCCTTTGAGATTAGAAACAATTTCATTAACTCATTTCAAGTTTTCCTAGACCTACCACTGTCTTTCTACTTGCCTCTAAACTCAATCACATCATCTTTCCTAACTCTTTGTTTGCCTAATGTTTAAAGTGTCCAAGCATATTAAATAGCCTTCCCTATTGATGCAACTTCAAATTGGCTATGAATAAGTTCTTTATTTTAGTGTGGGCCACTTATTTACTTCGACATTCTAATCTCACAACACACCTTTTTGTATCCTTTACTTCTTAATTGCCCATCATCTGATCCACAAGGCATGGATGGTCTAATGCTACCCTACAAAAATTTTCTATCAATTTTGGAGAAAAAGAAAACATAATGTACAACAAATTTTTAATCAATATATTCAAAATGCAAATGATAACAGTTTATTAAAACAATTCCAGCAAAATACTAACAAAAATGAGAAATGGTCTCAGAATAACATCTAATAGAAATCAGAATGATGCACATCAGGTGACAAGGGAAAAAATGGGCAGAGCAGCATTAAGGTCTGGATATGTATTCATTTGTATTTAAGCACTACCGTTCCAATGTAGGCATTCAAATCAAATGAAAAGAGAAGTTATAAGTGCATTCTTAATTGTCAATTACGCATCTTTGAGCTTCAATTGCCATAAGGTCAAGTCAGAATATTAACTTGGTAGACATCACATCCTATGGTCAGAGGGGATGAAATCACAAAGTCAAACAAGTAATCAGATTGTCATAAGGACACTTAATCTTATAATACAACAAGCAAGGAAGCAAGGCAAACTCAAAATCAACATGTTTCACAACCTGAGGAGGCATTTCAAATTTACATAACTGAGCAAGAAAGAGAAAACATGTCATTTTACTGACGAGAGGGGTGTTGAGGAATGTCTTTACATGGAAGACACACCCCTAATGCAATGAAGAAGTTGCTCATTCACAGGTTCAAACTACAAAAATAGTCTACACATTGCAAAGGTTGCACAACTCTTAAACTCACCACAGTCCACAATCAAGGAAACATCTCACACATGGCCAGCCTTTTTTGAGCAATTCAGTGAAGATGTCATGGTTGTGTGTGTGTGGAACATTGCATACATGGGATATTAGATAAATGGATCAAATGCCATTGTGATGAGAACCATCACAAATGGATCAACTTCACAAATCATTATCTTTTCAACAGGAAACATGAGAGTAGTGCAATGGTGTCAACCCCTTCCTTGAAGGGTATAATTATAACCCCTCGACCAACGAAGGGCAATCCAAGAACATGGTTTTGAAGGGATTGGCATTCCCTTCAGCCAATGGGTCTAACCACTTTATTGTTTCAAGCACTGTCATAGCATTCGCAGAGTACCACATCATGAAGGGTGGGGTCATTTGTCTTATGGGGTTTGCACCATTCGTCAATTTCATCATAAAGGTTGTCTACATCCTCAAAATTGCTCATGGATTCCAAAGCATTCTTCTAATTCTAATGGTTATTGTTCTTTAATTTGTTCTACATTTTTAGGGTGGCCCTGTACACTCGCATTGTAGGTTCTAGAGAAAGTAAGATCTAGGCAGCCTTGCCCTACATTACAAAGAGATTGTTTGGATGGTTTATACCCATGAGCTCTCGGTCACCATGGAGCAATCTCACAGTTATGGTAAGGCTCAGTTATTCAATTGAGTTATTTCTTAACCAATTGTATTCAATGAGAATTGAGCATTATTTACATTGAGATTTGGGTGAACTCTTAAGTGAATTTGTTGTGAGAGTTTTGAAGAGTTTACTTTAAAAAACTAGTCTTAGACAATATCTAAGTGAGTGTTAATAGAACCTCCAGATGAGTGCTGAGACTATGTCTAGGTGAGCTGCTTGTAATTGTACACAATATTGAAATTAGTGGAGATCAGAGTTTCTTGAAATCTTAGTTTCTAGTGAAAGGGGCAAGGTACATGATCCATCTCTATGAATGACCAATTCCATCCCAAATTCAAAGATGAACCCTAATCTTTCACATTTTATATTATGGAAAGCTTTTCCTATACTAACACAAAAAGGAACAAGTTTCTGAAAACATGAATATCAATGCGTAGATGACCCAATCTTCCTCAAATTCTATTCTGCAATGGCTTTACCTGAACAAAGCCAAAAGTAAGTTCCTAACAAAGCCATAGAATATGCTACATAGTTACATTTTATCTTGAATAAAATAAGGAATACATCGATCCAGTGCAGGCACCCCTTTTTATTACTTCATACATCGAGTTTACTACTACATTTTTTTTCCATTTTCTGTTGGTGATGGGATCATAGAACTCATCCTGGGGATTTAAATGTTGATCTTCTAGGAAAAAGAACAGGGCATGATCAGAAGGTTTGCCACATTTTTACTTCTAATTGACTTTCTTGCTGTAAAAAGAACCAAATAAGGTGACTAATCTACTAGAAAAAATGAGCATGGAAAGGAAAGCATACAGCCATTGAAAAGTTTTTTATTGATAATATACACTCATATGCTGAGTTCAGAAGCACTACAACAGTAAAAAAGGCCAAAATGGGGGGGGGGGGATCAAATATTAGAATTTAAGAGAGTAGATGTACCTTAACTTCATAAATGGAAATTGTACTCCGCAACATTCCAACAACTTCATCCAGAGAATGAGTGGAGAACTTTTCCTCAATTTTATTTGCAGAGGCATTAGCATGTGACTCGGCAGCAACTTGGGAAGACTGAAATAAAAAAATGACCATGATCAAGGAACTGAATACTAATTGAAGAAATGACCAAATTAATATGACATGCAAACTGGACTGCTGAATATAATGTTTTACACTGAGGCAAGCAGATCCTTCCACAATTATAATAGAGCTTCTAATGGCACCTGCCAAAGTTCATGTGTTGAAGAATGGAGAAGTAACCCTTGTACAAGACATTCTAACAATGAAGCAATTGTTTAATGGGAGATTGACTAGACAAAAGATCCCATTCTTAAAGTGGGAATCCATTTGATTCCATCAAACATATTGGGATCTCAGGCTAAAAATCAAGGTAGCCCTTGCCCTAAAGTACATCACATTGGACAAGCATTTCCAAGAAACTCAACAAAAGGATAGCTTTTCTTTTCCTTTTCTACCTCATCCTGATAACTGAAAGAAATCCACCATCTACAGCTCTTATAGTTCAACAGACTACCTCAGTAACACATATCAGAGCTACCTTCTTTTCTGGTCTTCCCACAAAAGTTTCGGAACATAAATGAAGTAAAATGGATTGAGTGAGCAATGCCACTGCCAATAGACAATCTATGGCTGTCTTTTTTCACTATTTCCCACCCTTTTAGCTTCCATGTTTTCCAACACCATGCACTCCATGATATCTCTCTCTTCTAACTTTTTAAGGGAGGGAGTGGAGTAATTGCTCTTATTTAGCAACCTATATGCATGCATATCCTCAACCTATATACAAGCAAAAGTTCACCAGTGGATATTATTCAACAAAAACTCAGAGACTGAGTAAAAAAATGAAACATGTCCTTGAAGGAAGTTTATTTTCTCTCTATCTAAAATTAACAAACCCACCCCAGAAAAAGAAATCTTCACCAACAATTCTTTGACCATAGCCAACCCTAAACAGCCTTACCATAATCAGCTGAATGGCTCACAAGTGCCCACCAGATTCATACAAGTTTTGGTGCTGGATTTGACTGAATGGGAAATACAAAAATAACTTTCACAGAGATATTGGCTTTATTAAATAAATGAAAAAAATCACTCAGAAAAACATATACCACTGTCTTGTTATTTTTTAAAAAATGATTCAAAGTTTATACGGTTATTACATCTTAATGTTACAGAATCAATTTTGAAAAAAAAAAAAAAAAGAAAAACCCAGCATGGTGCGACTAAACTGCCTGTATAGATTTTTACAAGAAAAAGCTTAACTTGTAAACTAGCTTTGCCTATTTTTTTCTAAATCAGAAAAATAAGCCATCAGTAAAGTCAGCTGACTTTACAAAACAAAGAATCAACAAAATCCTAAAGAAGAATCATAATCCAAATTTAGCACTACTAAATAGATCAAAACAGTCCTAAATGATATCTTTGACAGGAAGCCCATTTCCTATCTTCAGAAGCATCTTCTATGACCCACTCCAACAAACCCAGAAATAGAACAAGTGATCAAAGCAAAGATATCTATCCTTGCATAAAGGGATATAACCCATTCAAGCCCATTGCTCTTCCTAAATAGCCTGTTGCCACCTCGAAAGCTCTGTTGTACACATAAGCAAGCTCCCACAAGTTCCTCTTCCAACAACAAATAGACAATGCTGCACTGGTTCTCCTGCCATTTGTATAGACAATATTCTGACTTCCTGAAATTATAGTCCTCATCATTCTCTCCCAAGCATCCTTACAATCCCCCCACCCCCAAAAAAAAGGAAGAGATTAAAACCCAACCTTAGCCAAGGCACAAATCTTCTGAGTTTTAGACAAACAACTTCATTGACCCTCTCACAATATTCTTAAAATGATACATATATTGCATGTTAAATTACCTTCCTAGAGAATACCTTCACCAATCACAATAATTCTTTCTAAATTTAATACATCTTACAAACAAGTTTATAGAACTAAAAAGAGAATTTAACCTACAGGTGTCAAGGTCGCTCCTTAATGACAGAAGGCACATATTACACAACATAAACCGAACCAAATGTAGCCTTACTCCCACTTAGTAGCATTGGCTACATAAGTAGTGTTCAAAATCATCTCAGTGTGGTTCATCTTAAATAGGAAAAAAGGAACTGAACATACACACTATGGCATCTAAATGTTTACAATTATATTCAAGAGTTTAGCAACTAGCTCCTTATAAAATGATGAGAAATAGACCTTGTTCCCTTGCTTACAAGATCCTAAGTCAATTTCAAACAAGTATACAAGATGAAGTCACAAATAAGCAAATGCAGAGAACAGTTGTGTAATTGAGTGAGTTTGGGCTTTATCTCCTAATGTTCTTTTCAAATTGTCCCAAAGAGGCATTATAGCCAGCATCAGTAGCAAAAACTTTAGGCCACCAGCACCCATTCTATGCTAATTTTGGAAAAATAAAAGCAAAGCTACAATTGTATGGTAGATATCACCGATGTAAGGCATTTGTCACCTATTTTTAACTAGCACTCCTCCAATTTTAAAAAGTTAAGAACAACAAATAAATTAAAGCCATTAATCTAAAGGCTTGAAGTTTTTTTTCTTAATTCCTAAAGCATGTCAAAATCTTAGGGCAAATTACACAACTTTCCATTGATTTTTTTTGGGGGCAAATATTTGCCTGCAATTGTTTATGTAATATCTATTATATCTAAATATAAAGCATAGATTTCAGACCTGGGGATTTTGGTTTTACATACGTAAGCCTATAATTGGAAAGAGTTGATATTTTTTATTTTGGTTCAGAGCTTCTCAGTCAATTTTAGCTAGATTTAATAACCCCTACATCCATTAATATGACAAATAGGTATTCTCCATAGTAAATTGAATCTATTTTGGTTTTCCAATCATCAAAATTCACAAGATTTTTTATTTTTTTTACCGTTTTCGTTCCAAACCATGCTCATCAAAAAAGTTTACATGCCACTTGATATGTCTTGATGGCTCCCCATATATTTCTTGTTCTGTGAAGGTTCCCAATAGGTTATGTTCAAGGCAAATATACTGCATTTTATATAATGTAAATTTGCCAGCATGAGAGTGAATTTCCCATTCGTGCACTTTAAAAATACATTAATCAATTTACATGCAAAAGAGAAAAAGCCCATGAATTTTAAAAGCAAGCATTTTATCCTTTCAAAAGCCTAACGATGTATAGTAACCCTTATTATAACAGATGCTTTGATCTCCATTCCAAGTTTCTGAAAAGATCATATCTCACAAATCAGTGAGAATTCGACTAGTTGTTAACTAGGCACGAATGCAATGATTCTTCTAATTGATGCATAAGGCCAAAGAAAAATTGCTCACCTGCTCGCATGCAATAAGCAAATAATCAACAATCACCTCTGCCTCTGTGTGATAAAATCCCACTAACTGAGCCCCAGCCCAACTTTCTTTAAAATCCCACTAAAATCTTATCTAGAAATCTTCCCAAGAAAAAGAAACACAGCAGGACCTATGACTTCCACATTGCCATCCTGGGAAAGGAACTCATATCCTTGAGACTACTCAGAAACGATCTGCTAATAAGATCTTGTGGAGAAAACCTCCGATCTGTGATGAACTTAAAACATGGTTGAGGAATGTTTAATGGTAACTATTTTTATGCCCATCTCTTGTCACCCTATTGATTCTACAATTCTAAGAATTTTTAGTTTGAAAGTGCAATGACTTAATCATGCAAGGCATATGAGATAATTGATGGGAAAAAAATAACAATGGCATATGATCACTGTTAAAAAGGGTGGATGCATGAGGCTTCCCACCTTTAGGCTCCATATAGAGAAAATATATGCAATTTTATCATTACAATGCGGAGAAACTCTATGCATAGCTTGAACTCATAGCCTCCAACTCCCAGAACAACATTACCATTGCGTAAAAACTCAATATAGTCAATGTAATCATGTTTTATATGTTGAAGAAAACAATTTAAAGGATCAGTATTGTGACTTTTAAATTCATTCATTCTTATCAATAATATTTGACTGATAAAAGGAGGGGAAAACACCTCTGTGGCAGTTTCTATATTAAAACACATCAGGAACAGCATGCTTTCATGGGACCACAACCAAACCAATACAACTTACAGCAGAAACCCTCAGCAAACTGCAGTGACTACAACCACAATAAGGATAGACAGCTATATACATTAAAAAAAACCTTTGCTTTGTTCATTTCTCATAAAGAATAAAGCCCATCTTTTCCATGTCACAAGGCATGAAATGGAAAGGAACATGATAGTTAAACCTTCTACACCTCATTCTTACAATCATGGGCCTTGACTCTTGAGTCTTGACCCTTCTCCTATTTTATATCCTGTGTCATGCTATCCATTCAAGCCCATTTATGATTTGCCTCCTTTTGCATGCATATTTTGAAAAGGCCGTCAAGCTGGTTGCCCTTAAGTAACATTCCTTTAGCAAGAGACTACTGTTTACTAGCTGGAATAATATTTGGCTGCTAAAACCTTGGAAAAATTAACATGTACACACTTCGAGAAAGGTGGATACATTGGAGAACTTTAATCTTCAAAGCTCCATTCTTTTTTCTGGAGAAATTAAAACAACAAATGTAGAATTCAGAAAGACTCTCAAGTCCCATTCCATGCATCAAACAACAGCAGCAAGATATCTCTGCTCACTGCATTTCAACTTATTACAACGTAAGTCATGAGAGGATATCTGACATGGATCCCTATCCACATTACATATTTGAAGGATTGAAAATTTTTCTTTGCAAAATGGTCCCCAGGGACAAGCAGCCAGTCGTTCCACACTACTGACAGCCAAGCCACATACCACTTCCTTCTATCAACTAGCTCCAAGCACAGCTTCTTATAGAAATTCCATATAATCCACTGAATCTTTGACCTATCAAACATAATTCCATTAATTGACAATGTTACTCAGAATCCATAAAAAGTCTTCCTCCCAATTGTGATGAAGTGGCTTGATTTTGAGAGAATAAATTTGAAAATAATCAGAAAAAGGGAGAGTGACAGACTGGGTTGAGGAGAAATTAGACAGTTCAAATAAGGAGAAGAGAGAGATGAGGAAGAGCAGACAAGGGTAAGAAATCAGACTATTCAATTTATTACTCAACCTTCTTCATCTGTTTATAGAACTTTGATTAATACTACTCAGTTCCTACTATTTTAGCCTCTAAGGAACAATGAAAATCAGTTATCAACGCCAATCAATTGACAACTCATTTCCCTTCAAAACTAAGCAAATTTATTGGTTAAAAAGCTAAGCACATGGATTGTCAGCCTTGCTGAAGTACTTGCTGAATTGCTGATTTGATTATATCATTGGGTTACTACTGGTTTGATTATTCTGCTGATCTGGAATAGTTCTGGGATTGCTGACAGGGCAACGCTCCTAAGACATGCTGAAATGTATCATAATTCACATCATGTGGCTATTGTGGTTGTCCCAGGCTTCTGCCATATGCAGATCAAATGGTTGCTCTTAATTGCTGATGTATTCTCAGATTAATCAGAAATTGCTTCAAGGCATACTTCTATACAATTGTACATGAAGCTTGTTGAACTCTTAATCCCAAATCTGCCCATGTATGCCTTTACTAAAACCGGGGCAATGTAACATTATATTCCAAACCTTACAGAATATAATATTGTTCATTTGTGCAACAACTGCAACCCAATACAACTTCATGATAGATGTGAACATCTGAATATGACACTTCAAGGCACCAATAAAAGAACTATTTATGCAAATCTTCCTATTTAAGCCAAACAATCCAGAATTTTTGCCTCGACAAAATTCCCTCATGCATGCAGGGATTAGTCAGCTCCTTTTTAAGAGAAACTGACCAATCCCTTTGTTTATCTGATATTCCTTGCTTGGCTCCCTTTTCCGTAATGCTTCTAATTTCAAACAATAAGGACCTTAATTAATTTAAAAAATCTAGAATGAATCCTCATTCACATTTTAACTCAAAATGACAAGGTTGCCTATTCTTTTCTTCCATTCAAGCTTCAACATGTTTTTGAAAGCCTTTGGTCTGATAGTTACCCTAACTCCTACCTTAGATAACCAGTTCTGTAAAACCTTCCACCTTGCAAGATCTCAAAATGAAAAGGGATCCACTATGTTTCTTTAACTAATGAAGAAAAAGAGTAGCATGGTTTACTCATCCATATGCATAAATTCTTAGTTGCCCAGAGCCGATGGAAATAAAGTAATCCGCCAAGTCAACCTTTCTTATGAAGTGGATATGGAAGTTTCAAAAGGAAGGTTGAAAACAAAAATTTGAAAAGAATTCCATCCCATCAGATTTGGGGAGAATAAGCAAATTCAATGTTTGCACATCAAGGGGCTAGAAGTGCTCAACGGCTAAGTGCCACTCTCTTTGTGAATTATTCTAGCATTTTCAAGGTTCCAATGAGAATCTCCAGCCGGAGATGAATAGGTGTGGGAAAGGGAGTGGTGCTCATATTGGCTGCTAAGTAACTTTCTAACGGAAAAAATGGATTGAGATCCAATGCAAACAATCAATCTGAACAAGTGGCCAAGAAGAATAATATTAAAATCGCACAAGGCCTTAACAGAAACTTTAGCATAATATGTTTATTTAATAGCACAACTACTGATTTTACCTTTCATGCTTTGCTCAACTACCGAGTATACAACAGTATGTTTATTTACTGCAAGGAGGGCTTATTTTGATGCTTTGCTCACCAACTAAAACTGCAAAGGCCATGGCTAGAAGCAACCAAACCAAACAAAACCTTTTTCAGCTAAGTATGGTCAGCAACATAAATTTTTCTCCTCCATTAACCTCCATCCAAGGTTGTTTCTAAAGAAGTGCCAAAAATGCTATGTCATTCTTTACAGAAACCTTCAAACTTACTCTACCTCTTTTACAACAGTTCTCTTCCATTCTTTAACATCTTCTCGTAGATGCACCAATTGCTCCTCACTTCACATGGCCAAACCACCTCAATGTGTCACACATTTTTTGCTTCCATTGGCGCCACTCCAACTTTCTCCCATACAACTTCACTATGAACAGTATCCCTCTTGAATGATCTTATATCTATCTCAACATTTTCATCTATACCAAAACCATTTTTGGATATTGATGGTACTTAATTGCCTAGCACTCCACCCCATATGGCCACCTTATAGCACAATGTGTTTAAATTATATATATAATTTGAAGCCTATTTTACAATAAATGTTCCCATATAAGTGACTTCTTAGGAAAGAAGTTCAAGAAACAATGGCAAAATGGTTATTTTTACCTACCTAATCTTAATTGATGTTGTTGAAAGCTTAATTCGAGCTCTATAATTTGATCACTACAAGCGTTGCCAGATTTTAATGATCTGGGGAAAAACTGAATGTGCACGATAAGTCAATATTGGATGTATACAAAAAAGGAAATTTTGGATCATGAATGATTAGAAGAGTTGGAAATTAATTATGCAGAATTTTTCTCCAAAATTTCAGGAAACTTGAAAGGAAACTAATTCAAGTAAATGAAGGCTTTTAATGGGAGACTTTGGCTATTTAAGAGAAAGGAAGGCAGCATCAAAGGGGAGGAGAATTCTACTACACCGCAGATTTCCAGAGGAAAAATTCTGCCACATAGTAAATTAAATAGAAAGAATATAGAAAGCAGTTTCACAGATGACAGATCAAACCAGAAGAACAAGAAACAGTTTGGCAGCAAGAAAAACAGAAGCAGGGCAGCCTCCTCCTTCCCATTTTTCTCTCTCTTTTCTTTAATCCTTCTTTGAAATGATGATCATCAATATTTCCATGTTTGCTGCCTATTTCTCTCTCTTTTCTTTAATCCTTCTTTGAAATGATGATCATCACTATTTCCATGTTTGCTGACTATTCTTTTCAAACATAAACTAAGTTTTTAATACTAGGGTTTTACATGGAACCTTTGGTTGAACTCTGTATTCTTGAAATTTATTCATGAAGCAATATTATCTCTTTATGATTATTTCTCCTTATACTTAATGCTTTCGAATACTTGATCACCATTTCATGAGATGCATCAATAATTAATCTTGAGAGAAGTGAAATAAATTACATTGTAGATAGAGATACACTATATGGACTTGAAAAATATGTGAAGAAACAGACTAAGATTTAGACATGATTATATATTTTATTCACATATAGATATAATGAATAAATATTTGACAACAATTTTGATATAACATAGGAGAAAGCATTACCAATGGTATCTTAATTGTCATTGTAATTGAATAGTGTGCATGAAAAATTAAAAAGTGAAAAGGAATACTTAGATGAACGTGATAATACAATACTATCTCTCTTAATTAAATTTGATCTCATTTACTACAATTTCCATAGTGATTAGTTATTTAGTTATTTCTGTCATTTAATTTGGTTGTTTAGATAAAATTATGTTAGTATTTATTTTGACATTTAATAAAAATCTAATCCTTCAAGAGATGATACTCTCTATATAACTTTATTACTTGCTATAACATCACACATTTGTGATTTAAGACAAGAAGTTTTCAGCATCGTTACTAGATTGAATATTTTTTGCTAATATAAGCAACACTTTATCTTGGTGTTAATCTAATTTGTTTATTACTTGATTTAATTTCATTTTCTTGAATTTCTTTTACCTTGACTATTGGCACGGTTTGCTAGCTGAATTTGTTTAGTTTTAATCTTTTTGCATAGAGTTAATCTATAAAAACATTAAAAAAAAAAAAAAGAGGGCAATTTGTAGTTTTTGTATTGCCACTTACTTTTCATGAAAATTTTGTGTAAGTTTGACATTTATGAGACGATCCAAAAATATGGATCTAACTCTAGTTCTAAAGATTGAGAAAACATATCATCGATGTACCAAACCAAAGCAACACATGTTTGATTAAAGCCAAGAAACAGGGAATCCTAGGGCTTAGCCAGACCATGCAGTCCCAAGTGTTCATGGCACTTCTTCAACCATAAGGAGGCCGGTCATACAAGCTAACAATTTTAAAATTAAGCCGGCCATAATTCAAATGATCCATATTGTGATCCAATTTAGTGGGATGCCCAATAACAATCTGAATGCTCATATTTCTAATTTCTTAGTGATATGTGATACTTTCAAGCATAATGGAATTTTAGATGATGCCTTTAGATTGGGACTCTTTCCATTTTAACTTTGAGACAAACCAAAGAGGGGCCACTTCACTACCACTGGCTGCATCACCACTTGGGAGGAGTTGGCTCAAAAATCTTTAGCCAAGATCTTTCCTCCTCAAAGACAACCAAAATGAAGCGTGACATTACAACATTCAATCAATTAGAAATGGAGTCCTTATACAACACAAGGAACAATACAAGGATTTGCTAAAAAGGATACCACACCATGGCTTGCCCAAACAGCTACAAGTTCAAATCTTCTACAATGGTCTTTGCAACAACAATGAGAACTTCGATTAATTTGGCGGTTGGTGGAGCACTTAAGAGTAAGACCCATGAAGAGGCATACAAGCTTTTGGAAGAAATGTCATCAAATAATTACCAATGGCCCTTAGAAAGAAATCAAGCAAAGAAGACAATACAAGCATGAAACATTCAGCTCTCATATCCAAATTTGGGCCCACTTAAAGAAAATAAAGCCATGAAGGTGAATATCATTCACACACCCCGTATGATTAGTGAATGGTCATGCAAGAATACAATGCCAAACAGGGAATCCTTTCGTATCATTGGTGAAGGAGAATGCTAGTTATGTTTCTCACTTTCAAAAGCTCCAAAACAACCAAAACTCCAACACATCGGGATAGAGAAACCACCCAAACTTTTCCTGGAGTGACCAACAAATGGGGACATAATTTCAAGCACCCCCATCACAAGAGAAAAGGACAACCTTGGAGGAGCTGATGGCACAATTAGCTACCTCTGCTCATTTTTTTATGGCTGAGACAAAGAATTTCATGGAGAAGTCAAAAAAAATTTTCAAAACCAAGAGGCAGCAATTCAGAACTTATCACCTAAAATAAAGCACATTTCTAATATATTGTCCAACAAGCCTCAAGACTCACTTTCATGTAATACTGAGAAAATATTACAGATTACATAAAAGCTATCACTTTGAGGAGTAGTAAAGAACTAGAAGAGCCAAACTTGAGTAAGCCAAAGCCACACTTCCAAGGAGCAAATGAACAAGCAGAAAGCAATGATGAGAAATATTTTTGTGAAGAGGAAGAGAGGCACATTGAACTAGTCCAATCAAGGAGAAAGAAAAAGAAGCTTGTCCAAGGAAATATGCACCACCAATTGCATTCCCTTCTCATCTCAGATTGCATAAGCTAGAAAAGTAATTTTTAAAGAATCTTGATAAGTTTAAAGAGCTAAATACCAATATTCCTTTCGCAATGCTTTGGAATAAATGTCTAGCTATGCAAAATTCATGAAGGAGATTTTGTCGAACAAGAGGAAATTGATGGGATCATGAAATGATGATGTTAACCGAGGAGTGTAGTACAATTTTGCAAGACAAACTACCTCCTAAGTTAAAAGATCAAGGGAGTTTCCCTATACCTTGCATGATTAGTGATTCATTTTTTTTTTTTCAAAAGCTCTAAGAGATTTAGAAGCAAGCATTAATTTGATACCTTTATCTACTTAGATTTATTTACCCTGGGTATATAGCATGAGTAGCAATTTTTCGATGGATTTGAATATGCTAGATATGTTGGAATTTGACGTAATCCTCGGCATAGACCAGTTAACTGCTCATCATGCCAATATTGAATGTGAAAGGAAGGTGATTAAATTTGTTGTAATGATGTGTAGCCTTTAAATTCAAGAGTGTTGGGAACTGGAGTGCTATACTGTTGGTGTCAGGATTGCACACTAAAGATTTTGGAAATTAGACATATGAGAAGCAAGGCCAACCACCATCTCCCTACAAATGCTTGATCAACGATTAGCAATGAAAGTTTCATCATGTATTTGGGTACAAATAAACAAGTAAAAGATAAGTAGAAGGCAATGAAAGAGGAGTAGGTAGGGTACGATGAAGCCAAAGGCTCCTCTCTACAGACCTGCTCCAAGGTGATACACTTCAGATCACTCTTGAAAGCAAATTTAAAAAATGATCCTCAAGAAGAAAAAGTATTAAACGAAAATGGAGCTATAGCCAATATTGTCAATCTATCAAGCATTCTTGGAGTATCATCTATAAACGTGGACAAGTTTATCTTCCTGACTGATTTTGTTGTTCTTGACATGGAGGAAGATCAAGACATGTCACTTATTATTCGCTTACTATTCTTAGCCACCAAACAAACTTTGTTGATGTTCAAAAGGAAGAACTCACGCTGCGAGTTCCTGATAAGATAGTATCCTTTAATGTATTTGAACCTATAAAATATCCATCAACTTCAACTGACTCTTGCCTTTTAATAGATATGGTGGATCACTCCATGATTGAAAATTTTGTCATGGAGCAACCGAAGGACCCCCTTGATGCATGCTGACAACAGCCCAAAATGTTCATGTCTGATGGTAAAGAAGACAAATGAGAGCCAATCCACTATCTTGATGCTTCACAATCATGGCCACACAACTGACCAGCTTATTAGGTTCTTCAAGCTAGCAGCTTGGATCCTCCTAGTCCACAACCCATGAAACTTGAATTCAAACAGCTACCAACACCACCTTCAATATGCATAATTGGATGACTCATCTTCATTCCTGGTCATTGTTTCCAATCATTTGAATGAAGTTGAGGAGAAGCTCATTCGTGTGTTAAGAAAGTATCACAGTGCTCTCAAATGAACTATAGCCAACATCAAGGTAATCATTCCCTCTATTTATGTGCATAAGATAGTGTTGGAATAAGCTTACAAGCCATCCATAGACCACCGAAGAAATTAAATCCAAACATGAAGTGGTACAAGGAGTAGTTCTGAAGTTGTTGGATGCCGAAATCATTTATCCGATCTCAAATAGTGTATGGGTGAGCCCAGTACAAGTGATCCCGAAGAAAGGAGGCATGACTATAATTACTAATAACAACAACAAGCTCATTCCCACCAGAACGGTGGTAGGATGGAGAATATATATTGATTACCAAAAACAAAACAAGGAAACATGCAATGATCACTTCTCTTTACGATTTAGTAAACAAATGGAAGAAAGGCTAGCAAGACATGATCATTATTGTTTTCTTGAAGGCTATTCGAATTATAATCAAATTGCACTAGCTTTGGAAGATCAAGAGAAGACCACTTTCACATGCCCTTATGGCACTTTTGCATTTCGGAGAATGCCCTTTCACCTATGTAATGCATTGGCCACCATCCGAGGGCGCATGATGCCAATATTTTCGGTTATGGTGGAGCAGTTCTTAGAGATATTCATGGATGATTTTTTTTTCCCCATTTTTAGCTCCTTGTTTGATAGGTGTTTAGAAAATTTAAAGTTGGCATTGAAAAGATGTGAGGATGTGAACTTAGTCTTAAATTGGAAAAGGTGTCACTTCATGGTTCAAGAACAAATTGTGCTTGGGCATATGATTTCAGCTACAGGATTGAAGAAGATAAGGCCAAGATAGAGGTCATTAAAAAAAATACCAATGCCAAATTCAGTGAAGGCTATAAGAAGCTTCTTGAGGCATTCAAAGTTTTGTTGAAGATTTATCCAAGATTTCTCAAAAACCACCAAGTCACTTTGAACACTGTTAGTCAAAGATACTTATTATGGTTTTACAAATGAATGTCTAAAGGCTTTCAACACTCTAAAGAAGAAGCTAGTTTTGACACCCATCATTGTTGTAATGGAGTGGATGGATCCTACCATTTGAATTGATGTGCTATGCTAGTCACATTGTTGTGGGGGCTATTTTGGGGCAAAGAATGAACAAGATGCCACACATGATCTACTATGAAAGCCCAACTCTTAACGATCCGCAATTGAATTATGCCACGTCTAAAAAAAAGCTTCTTGCAATGGGGTTTATAGGTTCTTCTACAAGAATTTGCATTGGAGATTCGAGGTAAAAAGGGAATCGAAAATGTCATGGCCAACCACCTCTCAAGATTGGAAAACAATAAAATGTTAAATAGAGAGGAGACTATAAATGAAGTGTTTCCTGATGAGCACCTATTTGCAGTTGGCACAACAAAAGAATGATGCTATGCCCATCATGTGAACTTCATAGAAAGTAACGTCATTCATCTTGACTTTGCTCTGCTACAAAAGAAAAGTTCCTATCCAATATCAAGCACTATTTTTGAAAGGAACAATTCTAATACAAGTAATGTGTGAATCAAATGGTAAGATGTGTGCCAAAAAGCAAATGGAAGATATTCTTCGGCACTGCCACTCATCCAATTATGGAGGTCATTTCGGTTCAATAAAAACTACAATGAAGGTATTGCAATCTGATTTTTATTGGCTGACCCTATTCAAGTATGCATACATATACCTTTGTTTCCACATGTGATCAACATAAACGAAGTGGTAAAATCTCCAGGAGAAATGCAATGCCACTTCAAACCATATTGGAGGTATAGTTGTTCAACATTTGGGCCATTGATTTTATGGGACTATTCCCACCATCTTATGGAAAACAATACATTTTGGTGGCTGTCAAATGTCTCCAAATGAGTGCAAGCCATAGCTTTGCCTACTAATGATGCCAAAGTTGTGGTAAAACTCATCAAGAAGCACACCTTTAAAAGGTATAGTACACCGCAAGCAAACATAAATAATGGAGGCATACACTTTCTCAATCATCAATTCGCCACCATCTTGAAGAAATAGGCATCAATGCATCCAGTTGGCACAGCATACCATCCTCAAACACGAAGCTATGTGGAGATTTCTAATTGCAAATTGAAGGGGATTTTAGATAAGATGGTAAGTATTTATTAGAAAAGATTGGTACTTCAAACTGGATGATGCACTTCAAGTATACTACACCGCATTCAAAGCTCCACTTAGTACATTCCCTGATCAACTTATATTTGACAAGGCATGTCACTTACTGATGGACTTAGAGCCCAAAGATTATCGAGGAAGAGGAGGTTGATCCAACTCAATGAGTGGATGGGTTAAGGAGCAAGGCTTACGAGAACGCACAAATCTAAAAGGAAGAAAACAAAGAAATGGCATGACAAACACATCCACCACCGATAATCTAAGCCTGGAGATAATGTCTTTCTCTACAATTCCAAGCTTAGATTATTGCATAGAATTAAGATCAAGATGGACTTGGCCCTTCCATGGTGGCTCATGTCTTTCCTTATGGTACAGTGAAAATTAGAAAGGGTAATCAGGAAAGCGTCAAGGTCAATGAACAGTGACTCAAGCATTACATACATGGTGACCTCAATCATCAAAACGTATCCATACAAATAGAGCACTTGATTAAGTCTAGCTATAAACTATGAACAAAGTGCTTCAGGGAAGCAACCCAATTTCTTAGTTTTTAGTTTTTTTTTATTTTTTATTTTTTCATTTTACATTGTTATCAGATTCTATTTTCTACGTTTGTTATATCCAGGACTGGAATCAAGTTCATGGGTGGAAGAAAACACAAGGAATATGACTCTCCAACATTTACAGTTTGCACACATTTAAAGGAGTCTTTTGTACCTATACATTTTTATATTTCCACATTGAGGACAATGTTGGATTCTTGTATGGTGTAAAAGATTTTGAATATGCTATCTGCATCATTCTCAAAAATAATAATAATAATAATAATAAATTTTTTCATTTAGTTGATGTTTTTGCAACTAATTTTTATTTGATTTGTTGATTAGTTGGATGATCAGATATTAACAATACTAGAACATGAAGAATATTGTTTGTGTCCTAAGTTGGCTCTTGTATTTGTTGAATTGATCATATGATTCTTCCTACACCCTGAGCACATAGCCATGAACAGCTAGTTGCTTCAAATACTTAGAGAAAATTTATGTGAATAATCCCTTGTATAAATCTCATCAACTCTAGAACTTATTTGATTATCTCTAGAGGCAAAATCCTAGACAATGCAACATTAGGAAAATTATTTAGGCCATCATTAGAAAGGTTGATCCTTCCTAGCCCAAATGGTACTAAATTATCCTTAGCTTATCCCATTGAGCCAAATATGCATATGTACGCATTAGCCTTTTCCTTATGTAAAACCACATTATCCTACCCATTTTAAGCAGAAAACACTTATCTTACACTTATCTTGTCTTAGCCATTGGCAAATTTGCTTGTACCCACCTTCTGAAATTAGCGCATGAGCACCGTCTCAAGCGCACCTGCTTCTAGTGACCATGCATTAGAGCCCCCTCATGCATTCATCAAGCGCCGCTCTCCTGCACCACTCTAATCCATCATTCATACGAGTCCTTCCACCAAAACTAAGCGAATTGCCAAACGACCCATCCATTGAGAAACAAACTCACAAGAAAGTGACTCAAAAACCAACATCCACTCCACTTATTTGCTAAACCTAAGCAACATTTCTTACAACAGAAAACCGTGAGAAATCATCATCCATTTAATAAGGGAACAGTCACTGGTGCCTTTGAGCTGTTTATAGGATCACTTATTCTTTGTAAATTTGAAAGCTGTGTTTCCCAATTTTCAATTAGGGAAGATAGCACATAGCATGCAAAACTATGGCACTTCTTTCCCAAAAGTTGCAGAAAAAAGCCTCATTTTCTACAGTAAACAAGAAATATTGATCTTCAAACATGCAAGTAGAAATAAAAGTTGAAATACTGCTTTGTTAATCAAACTTTTAGTGCTATTTCAATCAAGCACCTTTCAAGAACACATCATGTTACGCCTCTTCCAAAAGCAATTTTTCAGTTTAATATTAACTATACCATCAAGGATAAGACAGGATCGTAGATAGTTAAGTTTGGATGACTACTAATAATGTTCTTGAGCTAGGGGATGTGCTTGAACAAAAACCCATCTCTTTTTGTCTAAACATCAAATTAAGCTTTTATATCACGTCTTTATTTTTTGGTGTCATCATTTTATTTATTTTTGAACAGTGATAGCTAAAATCCTGGTTTTCAAATGAAGCAAGATTTAAAGGAAACATAGAGAAGGAAAAAAAAATCCACATTCCACTTTGACAGCCGAAAAACATCTCCTACATTACAGCATGCTTGTAGATCTAATGAATTGTCCCGGGCATCTTAAACGCTTAATAAAAATAAACTCAGGGATTGTTTGTGTAAAGGACCGGTTTCCAAAACAGTGTAAATTTCAGTGATTAAGTTAATACAATAAGATAGGAATAAGAGGATTTAGGTGTCTTGGCGCCTGATAAGAAGAAATGACCGGGAAAGGATAATGCAAATTACCAATATGGGGTGATTTTAAGCAAAAAACATTGACCGGTATACAGTAAGGTCAACATAATTGTTGGTATGCAAAATGCCAGTATAATGTATTTTGCCCGGTAATTTGAAAAGAAGATTGGATGATAGGCGTATATGGGGTGATGACGTGATTGGAAAGGACTTGATGGGGTGATGAGAGTGCATCGTGATTTGGATCGGAGTTGATGAAAATAGTCGGAGTTGATGATGTCGAACTTGATAAAGTGATGAGCGGCGATGAGTGGTATGGTGATTTGATGATGGGATGGTCGACTTGAATTATAAATATTGACGGATTTAGAAATATTGGCCGAAGTAGATTAATGACGTTGAGAACAAGAGTGAATCCTAAGGTAAAATGTCAAAGTGAATTTTGAAGTATCTTTGTTGGAGTAAAATGCTTTAACTAAACCGGAATTTTGGTGATATGTGTTGACCGGAAAATGAAAAAAGTTGACCGGAAATTTGGAGGTAAATTTTGGTAGAATTAGTTAACCGGAAATTTAGAGGTAAATTTTGGTAGTATTAGTTGACTGGAAATTTGGAGAAGTTTGACCGGAAATTTGGAGATAAATTGGTGATATAATGTTGAATGGAATGTTGAGGCATTGACCGGAAATATTGATGATATAATGTTAACCAGAATGTTGAGACATTGACCGAGAATTATGCTAGAGATGACAATTTGACAAAAAAAAATGTCTCTATAATAGACATATTCATCAAAAGAGCAAAGAAGATGGGGCAAAATGGCAGGGAGATGGGACTGTATCCCCCCATCGAGAAGACAAGCAGCCAGTCTAGCTTCCATGCATAATAAAAGGCCTTGACATCCTGTGTAACATAAACAACGGTCCTACTTATTTTGGCAGCTTTTGCATCTTGCATTAACACTCAAACGTTGCCTGTTGTGAAGGAGCTGTGCTGGAAAGTGTGCTGCTAAAGCATTGGAGACACGTTTCAGTATTTGTTTTTTGGACACTATAGCCCATGTCTTAACACGTCTGAGATAAATCAGACACTGCACAATGCCTTTCAAAGGCAAGCACGTGATTCATATTTGCTCAGCTACAGTAGAGTATGGAAACTGGAGCATGATTTCCATGCATTTTTTTAAGCATACAAAACATGGAATCTTCTAGAAATACAAGGTTATCAATTCCATGAAAAGTATAATAGTGGAAAAATTATAAATTGGTTTCATTTCATGATTTAAATTGTTGAACTATGATGCCTCTCAGGATGTTAGAGTATGCCTGTTGTTAGTATTAGAACATGCTTTGTGAAATCCTGTGGTACATTCCCTGGTAATGATATTTTAGTATATGTACCATATTTAAATAATTGTATATACATGTATAGCACCAAACCAATAGAGGGCTTTCTCTAAAACTTCCTCTCTAGCTTATCATTACATGGATTTTATCTAGAGATGACAATTTGAAAATAGATCCCAAAATGGCAGGGAGAACTCTCGAGAAGACAAGCAGCCAGTCTAGCTTCCATGCATAATAAAAGGCCTTGACATCCTGTGTAACATTGGTCCCACAGGTGACTTTTTCTGGGTAGGCAGTATGCCCCTACTCCAGAAAACAAAACCCCAAAGTAATAACTTCCTTACATCCAATCATCAACCGATCAGGACTATTACATGTTAGCACCAAACCAATGCTAAATCATCAGAGAAAATAGATCCCTAATGTCATTGCCACAGGTGACTTTTTTTGGGTAGGTAGTAAAAAAAAAACCCCATATTTCTTTACTCACTCCTTTGATTATTTTTAATTTGGGCTTTTTGGCTCTAATTTCTCTTGCTATCCATGGCCGAAATTCAAATACATTTTCACCTTGTGATTTTCGATGAGTTTGATCCAGTTTCCTTGATCGATTAGCATGTTTTTGCAATTCTCTGGTTGTTGATTTGTGGAATTCAAACTAGATTTGTGGAGATCTTCAATCAATTCATGTTCTCTGACTTGATGCTCATGATTTTGGTTCAATATCCAGAGGGCATTCTTGTTTCCTTCATCTTTGTCCATCATCTTTGTCCTTCATGGGTTTGTTATTGTGTCTTCTGTTTTAGTATTCTTCAATGAGAGTTCCCGCCCCCCTTAATTCATTGATTGTCAACTATTATTACAATTGATCTGATTTACTATGGCCACTAAAGACAACACAAATGCATTCCAAAGTGCTGTTTCACAGTCATCTACCATGTCCTCTAGGATTAATGATCAAAGTCTTTATGGGACAAATTATTGACATAGGAGGAAGATTGTCCTCCTTGCTATCCAATGAATGAATAACAAAAAGTCATTACCAATGATTCCCCTATTCAAAGACAGAAATGCTTGGGGGATAAGTATGGAATCGTGAAAATACCTAACTTCATACTCAATTGATCAACTCAATGGAACAGTGGAACAAAATGGAGACCTTTCTGGTAACTAAGACAGATATTGAAAAGACTTGTTGGAGAATCTATTTGTGCTCTATTCTAGAGAATATAGCATGTCTAGAATGTTTGGTGTGTCCAACCCCAAGTCATTCTTTCATGCTGATCAAGAGGGTCGAGGTGCAATAGACTACTTCACTGAGATAACAAGCATCATGAATAGATGAATGTACTTATGCCGACTTCTTCCAATGTGAAGAAAATGTGTGAGAAATGTTAGCATTTGGCTATCTTGTGTTTTATTATGGGGCTAAAACCAGACTTTGATTTTGCTCGATCCCAAATTCTAGCAAATGTTGAGGTGATCTCTTAACTAATGTATTCTCCCAAATCCAGCAAGTTAAATGCAGTGCATCACTGCCTGTTAGTTTAACAAATCATAAAGCTTTGGTGAGTCATGCCACTTCTACTGTTAGAGGTGGTGGTCATAGGATGGTTCGAACCAATTATTGTAGTAGAGATGGGAAACTAATCTGCTTTCATTGTGGTGACAATAGTCCTACAAAAAATAAATGCTGAAAGCTACATAGAAAGTCAACAGCGTCCTTCAATCAGTATAACACAATCAAATTTGGAGGAGATACTAGTTACATACAACACCTACAAAAGAGATGATTATTTTATGCACTAATGACTATTCGAGTTTATTGGTTAGTCAGGCCACCTCTACTACAAAACTCTTATTTAGATAGGTAACACACTGCCTATCTCTGAACTGTATCTCAAAAAAGATCATCGATTTTGCGGCCTCCAATTATATGACCAGGTTCTTAGGTGCATTTTCTTGTTAATGACTGTGTTCTACCATTCCTGTTGTTAATCAAATCGCCCATCAATTAATGTTGCAAAAATTAGTCCTATTCTCCTGACCGCGACTATTCATCTTCCCTTGGTTCCATTTTTGTTCTATTTTAGTAAGTTTACAAGAGAAAATCTTTATTGAGTTGTGTTCTCCACTGGTTGTGACTTTTAAGATTTTACGATGAGGAGGATCAGTAGAGGGGCCATTGCGAGTCAATAAGCCTCTATGTATTAGATGCAAGATCAACTTCTACAGTTTGCTTCTATGTCAACTCTTGACCGCTCAAGCTTTATTGTCAATTAGATCATCATTTGTTGTCAAGCCTAAAGAAATTATAACCTAATCTTCATTCTATCTACTTTATTTTTTAAGCCATGTTAGCTTGCTATAACCATTGCATACCAAATTATTTGAGTCAATCAATGAGCTTCTGCTCCTTTTAAGGTAGTTCACTTGGGCATACGGGGTCCATGTCCTATGCCATCTAAAATGGGCTTTCGCTATTTTGTTATTTTTATCAATTCATTAACTGCCTAGTTATATTTATTAAAAATCGTTCTAAATTATGTTCAATCTACCGTGTCTTCTCTAGTGAGATGCGGGATCAATTCTTCTCTTTTTACAAATTTTCCATAGTAATATTACCCGATATTATGTCTACTCAATTTACTTCATTTATGTCCTAACATGGAATTCTCCATCAAACCTCTTGTCGCAATACCATTAGTAACATAGAGTTGTTGAAAGAAAAAATAGACAGCTTTTTGGAAGTGGCAAGGACTCTCCTATTTCACATAGGAGTTCCTAAATTCTTCTAGAATGAAACAATACTGATCGATTGTTATCTCATTAATCATATGCTCTTAAAAGTACTTCAAGGAAAGATTTTGCTTTATATTTTATTCCGAGACAAACTTTTACACTCTATTCCACAAAGAATATTTGGGTGTGGATGATATATCTAGGATATTCACCATCTGATAGCTAAACTTGATGCCAAATCATTGAAATGCATTTTTCTTAGGTATACTGAGCCCATAGTGTATCATTGTTTCTCTCTTAAATTGGGACAAATCCCAATGTCTTCAGGTATATTATTTAGAGAGTATACTGCTTCCCATCTACACAAGTTTCCTTCTTCCAGTCCATCATCTATTCGTAATAATGAGTTTCTCATATATAAAGTAATTATCAAAATCTGTCTTCACCCCATCCACCACCTCATCCTATTTCTCAAACCAACATTCCTCATCCTTGTCTAAGTGTTTGGTTTCTCTCAAGCAGTTTCTCCTGAGCCTGTTCCTACTGAGCCAATCCTCCTGCCTATAGTTCTAATGGCTCATTCTGTAGTAATTGACTTAAATCTTATAACTACATTCTGTAAAGGTTATCATAATTGTGCAAAATATCCACTGTTATTTCAAATGCTTGTTTTTTAACCTCGTTGCATGCTTTCATATCTGTTGGACTCTCCAACTATGCCTTGGATAGTTTCCAAAGCTATTTTCTATCCTTGTTGGGGGCAACTATAGAAAAGATGCTTGCCCCTGACCAGAATAACATACATGATCTAGTTCCTTTATCGATTGGGAATAAACCCATTGGTTGTAAATGAGTTTATATAATAAAAATCCAAATGCTCTCTAGCAAAGTCAAAGGTATGTCAAGGGACTAATGGGTATGTGCATACTTAAGAGGTGGACTACTCTGATACCTTTTCACTTATTGCCAAAATAACCTATGTGCAACATGTTCTATCCGTGGCAACTATTTAAAATTGGCCCTTGCATTAACTAAAAGTGACAAAATGCCTTCCTATATAGTGATATTAGGTATGTTGCTTAGGGAGTGTCAAGGTATCATTTTTGTTTGAAAAATCTATTATATGGTTTGAAACAATCTTCCCATGCATGTTTTGAAAGATTCAATAAAGATGTTCTTGCATTTGGTCTCTCTTGCTATAACATCAACTACTCTGTTTTCTATCATCACTCTAATGTTGGTACATTCTTCATGTTATTTATGTGGATGATACTATAATTGTTGATAATGACATTAGTGTTGCCAACCTCAAAGTGTTCAAAATGGCCTTCATAATAATTACTTTGGAAGTTTGCAGTATTTTCTTGATATTGAAGTTACAAGGTGTCTGTTACATAGCACACATGGACACAGTATATAATCCACTAACAGCAAATACAAGAGACATCGGATGAAGCAAGACAGCAGAACAAAACAAATTCAACAAATGTTCAGCACCACAACTCAGCAGTCAAACAAGAAGATTAACAAACCAGGGAACCATGTAACAAACTTGATAACAAGGTGCCAAAGTCTGGAGCATGCTGATAAAATAGTTACTGATTGTGAGGCTGTCATACTAAACCTTATTGAAAAGGCCCCTGACTATACTATAGATAGGGCTAAAGCCCCTTATTGAAAGCTCAAGTCATCTTTCAAGATTGGATGCAGCCTTGCATAAACATAATAGACAAATAGATTGTAGACAGATTGGATGAATTGTATAAGTAGTTTCCTTTCTGGCTGCTTCTTAGGAATCACATCAGTGTGCCTAGTTCTAATTTTTTGCCTTTTTGTCTTTTAATTCCCTCTTCTTTCTCTTCCAAATCTCTCAATCTCTCTTCTATTACTGTGTAATACGAACCTGAGTTCAAGTTACAGTATCATTAAGGCATCTTTCTCTCACAGTGTAAGTACACATTAGATTTAATCTGAGACAAGTATGCTACATGTGAAACCGTACAATAAACCCATGGACACAAGGAAGAATTATCTCCAAATGATGGGGAGATTTTGCTAAAACCTAAGCAATATCACAAATTAGTTGGAAAGCTTAAATATCTTATTATGAGTCAACCAAACATTGCATTCTCCATAGGTGTTATGAATCAGTTTATAACCCCTCCTTGTGTCCTACACTCAAAGACCATCGCACATATTTTACGATACCTTAAGGGTACATAAGGATGAGGTTCACATTATCATGATTACGGTCACATTTATTAGAGGGATTCTCTGATGCCGATTAGACCAAGATACCTTATGATTGACAGTCTATCATGAGCTATTGTGTGCTTGTTGCAAGTAATAAGTTGTCCTAAAAAAGTAAGAAACAAAAGGTGATTACAAGATCAAATACTAAATCAAAATATCATTCATTGATTAATGTTACATATAAAGTGATGTGGATCAAATTGTAACAAGAATCACTTGAATGTAAAAGTATTAGACCATCTTGATTATAGTGTGATAATCAGGCAGTGATATACATTACTTTAAATCCAATATTTCACAACGCACAATGCATATAGGAGTGGATTGTCACTTATTTGTTATAATCATCAACAAGGCATTTATGTTAAACATGTGAGAACTCAAGAATAGTTAGCTAACACCAAATCCTTAGGATGTTTCTGTGTTGATTATATTTGTAACAAACTAGGCATGATCAATATCTATATTCCAACTTGAATGAGAGTGTTAGAATACATTTAGTTTTAGTATCGAGATATCCTTTGGGATATGCTACAGTATATTCCTTTGGAAGGGCATTGAGTATTTGTACTATATTTAAATAATGCTATATATGTGTATGTGTGTGTATATGTGTGCATGTAGAGACAGGGTTTTTTGTAAACTTCCTCTCTAAATATGCCGTTCCACAGGGACATTGCAGATTTACACCAAACAATGCCATAGACCAATGCTTCTGGATTGCATATCACCAGGTAGACTATCTCCAAGCAAGGCAGCATGATAAATTTAACTAAACCACATTCACAACATTGCATAAAAACAAAAAGAAAAGAGAATGCAAATTCTAGGATACCAAACATTTGTACCGTGAAATAAGACACCTTAATACCTTTTTCATCCCAATTCGTTTCCGTGCCTATTTACCAAGTTACAGCTTAACAAGTACAAACTGTAGATAGCACAATGCATATAGTCATCTACATATTTATTTCCAATAAATACTTGGCAATTGTTCACAGATGAAAGACCATCAACATACCTTGGCAAATTTGCCATTTAAAACAGAAACAGCTACTTTCCAAAAGACTGGTATATGATGAATAAGAACAGCTGTCAGCTGGCATATATATTTTTCTCTAATGGCATCAACTTCTTTGCCAGTTGATTCTTCAATGTCCACCTCCACCACAAGATGGGTGTTTCCATTGACATCTACCTGCTAGAATACAAAGAAAAACTGTGAATATCAAAACTATAAACCCAAGTGTTCAGCCTTGACAAAAGCAATTTACAAAGATGAAGTTGTACTTACAGATTGACTAGATCCCTGCTGTATATTTTTCCACCTCGCATCAGACATAGCTTGCTCACGAATCTCATTCTGCAAACTTTCCATTCTCACGTCGTGTTCAAAGGTGCACTTTTCAAGCAAACCTCTAATCCTTTTATTCTACAAGAACAGGGTTAAGCAACTCATGAAAGGTACTACACCTTTGAGGTACTTCAACAAATTATCATCAGATACCACCCAAAGTTAGTTATTGTTTATTGAAGAAGGAAAACAGAGATGCTCACAGGACATAGAAGCATGTGATATGGGATCAGATAATCACAATGGCAAGGCAAGGTTAAACTCTGACCTGTATGTTAAGATAATGCCACACAGGATCTGACTCAGGTTCCAGTTCCAAAAGCAGTCTGACAGTGTTTTCAAGCTACACAAAGAATTAGAACAATTCAGAGAGAGAAGAATGGAGCCAGATACAAACAAACAATTTTTTTTATCAGTAACAGATTAAATAGACCAATAGAACAATTAACAGTAAATAAAACATGCAGCCTATGAAATCCTTGAATAGATGCCATACCCAGGTAAATCACCTACACCCCGAATCTTGTATACAGTAATAGTTGTGGTGACAAGTATGCATTCAGTCATTCACATGTAGTCAACACATAACTACAATCTGGGTTGCACATCATGTTCACTCTATTCACTTCTACCCATAGAAGGGAAGATAATAATTAGATGCAGAACAAGACAAGAAGATTCCATGAATTTTTAAGAATTCTTAATCTTACATAGATAGCTTCTCCTATAACAAATCGGTGGTTTGACTGAATAACTAAAGGAAACACCCTTTCTAAAATTTCCAAAATTTGTAAACTACCTCAAGTGCATCAATAATATGAACGCCTTGCATCATTTGCATAATTTAATAAAGACTTGCTAACTGGTTAACTCGACTCATATTCACATCAAACCCAACTTCCAGCATCTTCAACGCCATATCAACCAACACTACAATTCTCAACCTGGCACCAGCACCCGACCCAAAAGGAGACACAGGGAAGGGAGACAATCATTTGTTTTCCAAGTATTACTGGTCTTTGAACCTGCTAACATTGCTGTTGAAACATTTGGAAAAGTTATTAATTGGATCTTTTCCAAAAAGCTTTCTAAAAAGTTGGCTAAGGCTTTCAACTCAAAACTTTTCAAAAGTTCACAAAAAGTGAATTTGACAAAAGCTACAAATTATAACTTTTCCCAAAAACACTTTTCAAATTAAAAAAAAAAAAACAGTTCATTTGTACAAAGCATAAATTTTGAGGTAATTTCTGCTTTAATATAGTAGCAAGAGAAGTTCATCAAAGAACTGGCTATTTAACCCATTTTTAGCAGCTTCAAGGAATAAATTCAAATTATGTAGTTTTAAGACATCAATTGCTGGAATGGAATGAACAATTTAATCACACCAGTTTAAATCAAGTTGAAAAGCCCCACTATTTCCAACCATTTAAATAAGTGCAGGTGCAAGAGTTTTTGCAGGCTAAAATATTACTTTTGAGGGGTCAAATGCAAAGGTTGGAATCTTCAAAATAGCCACTTTTTCAAGAAGTAACATTTATCCAAGGAGTCAGAACAGATTACTCACCTTTTACAGATTACAATGAACTGTTTTCAACATACAACAACAGATTTCAATTTCATGCAACCAAAATAATTGCATTACATATAATATAAACAATGAAATTTGCTCAGTTATATATCAACACAACCTGCTCATAATGTTGACTTAGGAACTAATTCTCCAATGTAATGTATAAAAAAATAATGTAGACAGCATGCAACCTATCAACCACCACTCAATCCATCAGGTGAGTGAATACAGAATAAAATGTCACAAAAGCTTATAACAGAACCTCTCACAAGATCATTGAACACATTTGACTATGCAAAGGGAAACTTTGAGGAGACAGATCATCTTTTAAACTTCCAACACTTTTAAAAAGCATTTGCTAATGTCAATGAGAAGCAGATAGTTAAACCACATGGGCCAAGCCAACCTTAATACCAAGAAGCCAAACCACTCTAGGCAATAATTGGGGAGAGTTGATTATATTGGTATCACAACAGCCCAGCATATGACCAAAGGGTTTGAAGTGGCCACAATTACAGCTACATGACCCTATCAGTAATAGTACATAAGGAAACTTGAGTAATAAAGTATACAGAAGAGCATGAGAAATATGGACGATAATGCAGAGAAGATATAAGGCACCAAGTTTATGGACAAAGGAAATAGTTGGCTTATTTCATCAAAACAGAATGAACAGAAACAGAAACAACAATTTTAAAAAGGAACTTTGACTCTAATTTGGATCTTACAAATCTCCCAGCCATGGAAAGGGAAATTAGACAACACATTGTGAAAGGTAAAGGGAATAGGCATGCAGTAGTCTTCCAGTTCTCCACTAGCAGATTCAGAAGGTCAAAATTTGATTCTGAGTATATTAAAAGAGAACTAAAAGAGGTCTTGACAATTCTAAAATGTTATGCAAAGGCATCCACTCTTCTAAGAGCTATTAATAAAACAGCACAAAGGCAGAAAATTAGAAATTGGCCATGAGGGGGAAGGAAAGAGAGGATAGTCTAAAAAGAGGGGAAGGTATGCAAGAGATGATTGAATCTGAGTAGGCAATTGGAAAGAATATGATAGTTAACAGGTAGAAAGACGATTTTGTGAGAGTACTGAAGGATTACAGAAAATTATCTATAGAGGTGGAAAATAAGAGTAACAAGTCCACCCATACCTGGCCACCAGTCAAAAGCCCACTAACTATAACAAATGGCTTTGGTGAAAGGTTCATTTTTCAACAGAAATGTGTTGACAAAAATTGAACCGTTTCTCTAAACCTACCATCTTGATTTACAATCTTATTAAACATTTTGCAGTTTTCACCTTATTAATGCCATATCAGAAAGATAAAAATATACAACTAAAAATCAAAATGTTGAGTTGGTGGGTTTAAAGTTTTGGGATTCAGGCTTCTTTCTTGTAATTGCTCCTTTTCAAATTGTTTTCATTTATCAAAACAAACGTTTTAGTTTTGTTTTATTTTGCCTTTTGGTATAACTGTACTGCACACATAACATATCATCACCCACCAACCCAAATAAATGGGTATGGGTTGACATTTTTTAACCTACACAATTAGGAGGCTGAAATGGGTGGACGATGAAAACAATCAATCCTATTGTGACCAGCCAAAACAAGCTAAATTGCCATCTCCTTTTATCATCCTCCATTGGCTTATGTTTTTTGTTTAAGTGTTGCTTAGTCCATGAGAATAAGATTTCTTTCGCCCTTCAAAACTAAATATTATCATTCCTGCAATACTAATAATTACATAATCACACAGGAAACAATTATGACATTTGAAAACTGCAGAATACCCTCTCAGAGCAGTCGTACATTTCACAACTCTGGAGTCTAAAACTCATTCATACTCAGCACTCACCATCCAAGGTTTTATATAATTCAGGAAAATATGACATTCTGTCTAAACACAGAAAGGAACACCATCAAATAAACTTAAATAAAACAGATTAAAGAAATCTAGACAACAATTCCATAAAGAAAATTGAAATTACAGCAAAGTATATAGCCAGGAAGTACAAAATAATAATGCTGTCTTTTCATTAACTTACATCTGTTCAGTGTCAAAAAAGATAGAATTATCTTATGATGAACTTACATCTGCTCATTGTCAAAAAAGATGGTATTACCTTAATATGAAATTAAATCTGCACATAGTACTATATTAAGATGAACTTACATCTGTTAGTTCTATATGTGGATCTTCCATAGACTTGTAAAGTGTGCCTTTGAACTCATGCATCACTTTTTCAACCTCCTCAAGCAGGCGTTTTAATATTCCAACCTAAATTAAATCAAAAAGCATACTCCAATTAAGGAAGAAATATTGCATCCAGTCCTGTTGCTCTTATTACAAAGAAAGTAAATAAATTAAAATAACCAGTCATTCGCGTTGAATACCCTTAAAAAAGAAACTTATACATTAGCTTAATAACATTTCAAAGTTAGGTCACATTCATCCAAAGCCAAATGAAAGTAATTAGCTGAGACTACAACAAAAAAAATATACTCAATCTGACGATTCAAATGAAGAATAAGTACCTTTTCCCTTTACAGATTTGCAAAAGTCAGCAAAGCCTACTTCAAATAGCCATTAGTTACTCCAATTTTGCAACTAGCCCAGGAGAAGTATCTATGTCATACAATAGACACTTGAACATGATTATGGCACTTGGATTCTTGAGATTGGTGTAATATCAATGAAAGTTTCGGAAAATAGCCAAGTATAACACTTGAATATGTACTCATATTGGCACTTGGCAAGAGATTAAGTAGGGTGCGTAAATTGGTTATGCTATGAGAAACCCATAGCAACATCAAGTGACTGCCTTATCTGAAAATTTCAAATACCGAGGCACCATCTCCTCCAAGATCCCTAGTCTTTCACACTTCTTGATCATATGCAATCAACCTAAGAGGCCACTTTACAAAAACAACATTATTGATCTTCTTATAAGAGGCCACTCCAAAACCTAAGAGGCCTACCAAAAAGGGACCCGACAAACAGATCCAATGGTTAAAAAAAAGGCAATTGATACAAATATTACTCGCCGAATTAAAGTGGATTGGATGAAGTACAAAAATGCTTTAGAAATCTAATATAACCAGAGAATACCACTCAAACTTATAGGTGAATAATAAAAGGCATTTATTAGACCAATCATATTATAAACAGTTTTTGGGAGATAAAATAACAACATATCACCAAAAAGTAAGCATTAACTGAAATGAAAGTGGGTCATACCAAGAAGGATAGGATTCCTAATCTTTTTTTTTTTATTTTTCATAAGATTAGGTTAATAAGACAAAATAAGGCCAATGTGGCATCAGAATAGACAATAGAACAAACAATATAAAGACTACAAAATTATAGTCCAAATCCTCAATAAATTTAAAAGCAAAGGAAAAAAAGAGGCAAAGTTCTTTGCATCCACAAGTATACCATGTTGAACCATAGAGATTATAATTCCATACCAGTCTACTCCTTGTTCTCACATGCTCTATACTTTCTTTCCCTACACATAATCAAATAATAATAGCTGAAGGAATCCATCTCAATCCCTTTTTCCCTTTTTCCAAAAGTTCATCAGAACTGGCCTAGATTCATGGCAGAGAAGGCTGTGCACCATATTCTCAAGCAGCTTGACAGAATAAAATAGAAAATTCACATCTTCATCCTAATTTCAGCACATAAAACACCAATAAAAAAGCATGAAACCACTCTTGTCAAGATTATGATTCATAAGAGATCAAAGCCAAGCAACTTCACAGCAGAAATAAGAAACCAGATGCAAAATAAACTGGATAACTTGACATCATCTGAACATAAAATGAAAAAACAGAATCTACCAGAATTTTCATGCCTCCACACAAGGTTATCACGCTGATCCAAGATAACCACAATTTCGGACAACATTTCAAACAGTAACAGGAAACCCCGGCAAAGACTCCTCAATGTAACCATTCAAACAACTTAGGACACCAAACCAGTCCATTAATCTCCAAGTCAGCATGATCAGCAACCTTGGCAGAACTAGCAACTGCAAAACTAGACAAATGACAAAATCATCTTTCAAAGGAGTGTCCAACATCCAGGGATCAAACTATACTCTTCTAGCCCTATCCAATTCAACTTTGAATTAATATGAGATCTAAATGAAAGTTCAACTTCAGGAACTAACGCCATAAACATTCCTGTGATGACGAAGTAACCAAACCAAGCCAGTACTATATCTTAACCCTCCAGCAATGCTATCTTACTACAAACCCCAAGATCCAATTGCCTGAAAGAGCACTCTTGAAGACTTGAAACTACGACACACCAAGCCCCCAGCTCCAAAGGCAGCTTCACAATATCCAATCTCACAAAGTGAAACTTGAAAGCATCACCACCAAGCCCCACAAGAAATGCTTCACAACTCTCAAAATCTTCCTCACAATGAAACGAGGAAGCAGAAGAACACAGATGAAAAAATAGTTGATAGGGTATCCACACTGACCTCAGTGAGAGTAAGACGGCTTGTCCTGCCCCAACGCCCCCAAAAATAGAACCAAGTCCAACACCACTGCAAACAACGTCAACAAATTTATTCAACTTACCCAAATTTACGCTCAAAGTGGAACATGCCTCAAAAGCCAACAAAATGCTTCTTATAAGCAAAAGCTTCCTCACTAGCAAGAAAAAAGACTGTAGTGTCATCCCCAAATAAAGATGACTCAGATGAGAGATGGCCAACTCAATACCATGCAGGCATGCACCATCCCAACAATGCAACCCTTTCACAGGCAACCATCAATGAGCTTCTAAATAAAGTGGCTGACAACCTCTATCACCAATATAAACAAAAGGAGGGAAGCAGATATCAAAAACCCTTTGGCACTAATCACATAAAATTTAGCTATTGAAACATGTCACCTAATCCATCCAAGCCATCTACATCTGAACACCAATTTTCCTTGCAAATAAAAAAATTCAGTCAATGTGATTGTAAGCTTCCTCCAAATCAAGCATAAAACCAAACCCAAATTTCTGGGTTTGATCTGCCTATCAACACTTTTGCCACAATAAACATCAAGAATCTATCTTCCCCAGCTAAAAGCATCAACTATAAAACAAGGTAATTAACACCATATTCTAGAAGCCAAGCCAAGATTTTATAATCAAACCCCAACAAACTTATCAGCTAAAACCGTTTGACGGATAAAATTTATTAGCCGATATTTGATATATTGGCTAATATTTATCAGTATTGGACCTCCCAATACAATGTGGGGTAAAGCGGACTAATGAAGCATTCTCTATATTATCATTAGGAGAAATAACACATTTTCCGTCCAAAATCTGCATGCCAAAGTACCACCATCACCATGATATATTTTATTTACTACTATGTGGGATCATTCATCCTTTTGCCCCATGTCATCCTATCAATGACTTAAAATTCAATAGTTGAAAGGAAATCAAATCCTTCCTCACTTCACATATTTCATATTAGAAACATCTTAAACACCCTCCCCTCAAATTTCTTCCAAGAAACTACTATCAGACTAGTAAATGCCTTCATTTCTTGTCCCAATAGTGACACCACTCATCCTCCTTTAACATTTTTATCCCAACACAACCTTTCTTTTTTAGCAAGCCCTTTAATTGCCTAAAGCATGTTCGTGCACCTAATCTCACAAATGCCAACTTTCTCTGCAGATTCATGTATGGAACAATTTCTTTCCCCCAATATTCAGAGAAGAGAAAATGCCCAGAGATAAAAGGTCAAGTTTATGGAAGCTTTGGGCATTGTGTGAGCCAGTATGGAAGAAATAATCATGTACAGTCCAGGTTTGGCTACTTTCAGAATAAGTCACAAGGAGAAAAATTCAAGGATTTTTTAAATAGGCTAGCCTTATGTTTGCAATTTCTCAGCAAAGAATTACAATCATGATCATACCATTTGGCAGTTGCACCAGGAGCCTTTGTGAGATTTTCTTAATATATACACAAAAGGAATAAAATGTCTTTATATTTATTATTTGTGTGCTCTTCAATCCGGAGAATTTCTTGGACTCCACCCTTTCTATTCTTTATTGTCTTTTTGACATCAGGTACCGGAACAATCTTGATTTGAATCACTAATTTTTTTATTTTTTTCTTATAAAGAAATAGGAGTCTTGTAAGCATACAAACCAGATATAGAAAATTCTGTAACATTAACTGGAAACTTGACTTCAACAATGTGGACTGTGCAGAATTTAAGACAGAGACATGGGCATAAACAATAATAATGGTGAAAAAATCCCTGTTAACCATTTTATGTGTCTAAAATTATATCTTGTGGAGGACGACATCATTTAAATCTTGATAGGAGCAGAAATTAGTTCCAAAAAAGTTATAATCCTTGCAAAGGCATATTAAATCACATCAAACTCTAATGTAGCACATCTATGGTAAGATGTTTTCTGAACTCTGAATCGATCATCTTCGCATCAATTGAAGTTAAACCTATTCTCAGTAGCAAAACTGAAATGGGCAGGGAGAGTTGACCACATGAACATAAGCACTCCTTGTGCACATGCACCCAAAAAAGAATTATGATGATAGGAACACCTGTTCGAAGAGATGTCAAGAAAGGCATTGTCACAATGTCACACAAACATTTTAAAAATTTAATTTCATTCTTTCCAATAGATGAAACCATCATTGATCATGGATATAATGTGGGTTTTATCCTTGATCAAACTTCCCTTCTTTTCTATTATTTTTCTCCACACATTGGATGCTTAGTAAAAATGAAGCAACTGTAACTGTAACTGTGTACAAACTTTGACATACATGGGATGGTAAAACAATTGACTTTGCTTTCCGGTACTCTCTAACAGCAAAATCATATTCACCCTTACTGATACTACCACGAATGGTACTAGGCAAGTTAAAGAGAGTACGGAATCTCTGAAGCATTCCTTGGACAGACCTGATCTTCTCAGCTTGGGCCTACCATACATAAAACAAATAAAATTAATATCACCCAACGCTGAAGTTCTACAGCATGGACTTACAAAATTGTTGGATCTTACCGACCTGTCTCTCAAAAAGCTGCTCAAAAGCACGGCTAGCAAGTGAACTTACACCTTGGATACAATTATAGAGGTGAGCAGTTCCAGTACCTTCAGGATCTTCTTCAATCCGTTTCAATTTTGATTCAATATCTATTCAAGAAACACAATATTTTCCATCAATATGACACATTTTGACACCCAATTAGACAATGAACAGAATAAGTCAAAATGTCTTCAACTCAGAAGCCAGCTTTAGGCAAACCGCCATGATAAAATGTATGAAGGAAAGTAATCCAAAAAGGCCAAATGCAACATTATAGCAGCATACCATCAATGGTTGTCTTGCATGAGACAAAGCAATCAAAATTTTCTTTGACCAGGCTCTTTCTCTGCTGAGTTTGGCCTTTCAGGTCAGTTTTTAAAGCAAGTGCACCAGCCTCCAGGTCTGCTGCGGCCGTATCTTGATGTATCCGTGACAAAAACAACTTTGCATCAAATTTCTCAGAAAAATATGCCAGCTTCTCTGCAAAAGTTCATATTAATGAAATTTTCAAAGATTACACTACTAAAGAAACAGAAATTGAGTGGTTAAGGCCACAAGACATTAGCTACATCAAAAGTACAAAACAACCTTATGAGAAAAAGTTGCAAAAGAGGAATAGCAAGTCCACCTATCTAGGGACTATGGAGAGTAAACTAACAAAGTAAATAATAGGGTGGCTCAGTACACAAGCTCCCATATCAATGGGTAAGGAATGATCAAATGAACATAGCGTTACCCCTATATTTCAAAGGGGTTCATATTTCAAACATGTGGCCTCCATATACAATAGAAAAAAGTTACCATTGTGGCAGAAAGTTCTTCTTCTAAAAAAATTTAAGTAAATCCACAAGCAAAAAAATAAATCACCAGATGCAATCAACCCCTCCACAACAAAAAATAAAACAAAAAAAGGCAAAACATCATGTAGTTGGTTCCATTTCATAGAGAGATTATAATAAAGATATACCACGAAGTTTATCATCCATATGATCTCTATCAACCTTGGATGATGAGACTTCTGAGGTCTCTGTGATTAACTTTAATGACCCATTGTCAATTATCCTGTCAATGAGGGCAAACTCATGTTAGCAAGAGAAAGATGATTGACACTACATCAAACAATTGAGGACCTAGTCCACAATATTCAGGAAGTGTAGTAGGATACCTATCTTCTTACAGGGACAACAAAGGACAAACAACCTACAATGCAAGGTAAGATTGTATCCATCTCAGAGTTGTTTAAGGCACAAGAAGCATCAACGCACAGGGGGTCTTTGGGGCCCAGGTGCAAAAGTAAATGCAGGCTTCATGGAAGTGAAGTATCTATTTTTGAAATATGTACATATAATATTCTTATAACAATTTCAAATTGTTAAAACAAATAAGAGAATAAGACAACAAAAAAATATATTTTTAACAACAATAATAAACTCATAATTAAACTAATAATATAAAAAATAACAACTAATAAGCACAACTTATTACAAACACAGAAGAATAATAAAATTCATTAACAAATCCAAAATAGTATCCTCAGGATACTTATAATAAAGACTAATATTTATCATCATCACCAAAACAAAGTTCATCTTCTTCACCTTTCATAGCTTATCTACTTGAATGACTTCTTTACTTTTGTATCCCTCTAAATTAGAATTTTTATTATTTACAAATTTCTATAGATTAACTCTAGAAGCATTTATCGTTTAAGGCTTACCCTATCTCCCAATTAAGTATAATGTCAGGTCTTATTTACTCAAATAATTTTAGCTACAAATCATCTATTAAACAATCATCTCAAATATAAATTCATTATCATCATTATAGTCTCCACCCACTCTTCTAATGCGTCATTCATTACTTTCATCGATTTCAATTTCACAAATGCCGAATTTATTTTAAGCCAACTAAAAAAGGGATGTGCACTACTAGTAAAGCTCACTTCACTTTTTGATTTGCAAGGTCTCGATCGTTTAAATGGTCCCACTTGTATTTAAAGCAACAATTAAAACTAATGACTAATTTAATAAAGAAAAAATTAATTTTGTTTTTGAGAAAAAAACCATAACGCGAACTAGGTTCACATCTTGAGTCTCAACAAAAGGCAGCGTATCTTAGAATGAGTCTCCCATAGATATGTTGAGGCGCCTGGTTTTCATCCTCTAGCCTATGTGCATCTTTAACAACATATTCCATTTGATACTCCTCAGACCCCATAATATAAAAACCACATGCATTAGGTCATACTTTAAAGATGAACATTAGCATAACAGTAAAATTACTTCATCATGGCCTACAAGTCACAGGTTCAAAATCTAGAAACCACCTCTCCTCATTGCAATGGTAAGGTGGCATAAACCACACAGTGTGGGAAGCCTCGTACATTAGGCCACCATTTTGCCTTCTCAAAATGTATGAATCTATGATGCTTCCGTATCAAATAAAGGAAACAAAATATTATCAAGTTTAGTATAAGATGATAAACGAAAAACAAGCTACAAGAACATTAAGGAAACTAGATTAATAAAAATTGAATTCTTCAAGAAAGCAAGGGAAGAAGGGCATAGAATGAAACAAAAGATAATATGTATGTATTTATGTATGTATGTATATTGCAATTTTCTCATTTGGAATAAGTTTGCCCATGCCCATGTTAGGGCGTATCACTATTAATTCCAACAAATTTAAGTTTCATAATGTTGAATAATAATACAAATAGGAGGAGTCACTCAAGTATAAAAAGTAGTTGAACAAAAAGTAGTTGCCACCAAAAAAATCCTCGCTGAAATCCCAAGAAATGAAAAAATAATAACTTAAATAGCCACAAAGCCAATAAAAAATCCTCCCAACAATTAAAAGGCAAAGGAACAGTCAAAAAATAAATTATAAGCCACAATTCTCGAAATAATTACATTCCACTAAAGCCTATCAATCTGAAATAATGAAGATCTAAATAACTTATAAGGAACCTACACTTATAGCTTAGCAAGCCTCTAACTCTCTTCCTATGAGCCTTAAGTTCCTTCTCTTTCCTTCCACTGTCAGAAGCTTTGTTCTTACAATTTGAAAACTGAAATTCCTTCAACCACCCTTCTTCAATTTCCTCAAAAAAAAAAAAAAAAATCATTATCTTGTCATCGCCTCCGGCAAAAGGCCCCCAAAACTAACCAGTACCCAATATTTCCCTGCAGCACAACCTTAGAGATCTGCTTCTGAATTTTAAACGGATTCACCTCTAAGCCATTAAAATGGCATCTAACGGATCCAAGGCAGAAGCATTCAGATTTCTAATCGGAACAATCCCACATCAGAATGCTGCCCTGCAAATCAGAATACACCAGATAAAACAAAATCTTCATTAGAATCACAAGAAATCCATCTTTCCCAACAATTGCAAACGTTGGCCATGGAGCAATGAAATTCAAAGAAGTTTCTTTATACAATAAATACCTGAGGACTTCAAATTTTTGGTTAAAGCTATCATAAGATTCAAAGACACAGAAGCATCAAAACCACCAGAGTCTTCCTCATTAGAACCCTCAAGCACCTTTGATTGACCATCAGACAAAAGTCACAAAATCTTATCAGCAATGGCCAAGTGGGAAGAAGCTGAGACACCAACATCAGCCACAGGAAGCCTTATAAATGAACTCATTGCAAAATCACAAGTCTCTTTGTTGAAAATGTTTCTACATAGAATAATGCCCTCACAAAAGCCTTGGCACATTCCACCAGACAGGCCTGAACAACCATTACTCGATAAAAATTAAGACTCAAAATTCCAGCCCACCTACGGTTCACATTCCACATGTGGCTTACCCCGAGGACAAGGTTCACTAGACAAATCACATTGTCAAGACATCCTTCTCTGCACGACTACACTAGACCCTATTATCGACCTCTCCTGGAAACACAGCTGTAACCCAAAAACAGATATCATTGTTGTGGAAAGAGAACCAGCCAAGGATGAAAATATCAATATTGGTATCGCTTGTGGCCATATTAGTAACGGACATATCAAACAATACGTATCGGTATCGAATCTATCAAAAACAAAATTTTAGTAATGGTAATCTGACATGGCCATATCAGCTAATATATTAGTTGTATCAGTCAAATATCAACTAATATATCGCGATATATTGTTAATACGAAAATATATTGCGATATTGTATTGGTATTGGGAAATATCAGTATTGGAGGTCCCAATACCGATACACATCAGCCGATAGTTATAATATTGATGGATATTAACATCAGTGGAACCAGCGTTATATCAGCTTACACCACAGGCAGCACCACTATAACTCCACTTCAACATATCCAACTTTGATGGACCATTATCATTGAGAACATCAACCAAATTTCTGCCATCATCACCGCCTAAGGCTGACGAACATTGTAATCAAGAAATCAGATTGGATGCTCAGAGAACAGCAACAGCCTTAAGTCCACATAACACCACCACTGCTACCATGTTCAGTGATTTTCATGTTGATTATTATGATTGTGTTCTTTACGTGTGATTGTATAGTATATGTGATATTAGCAAAATCCAATTTTTCCAATTGAAAAAGAAGTTTACCAAATTAGGATTTATTGACATTAGTCCAATAAATTTAGTTTTAATAAAGTTGAGCTATTTACAGGCATTAAACACTTTTTCAAGATTCAAACAACTTATAAATTTATGTACAATTATTCATTTTATTAATTAGAGCAACAGGCATACAAAAATTATACAAGTTTGGTATTTTCATTTTGATTATGATGTGAACTGAGAAACTAATTTTGTCCAATACCAGTTTGTAGGATGTCACCACACTCGCTGATTTATAGGCAGTTTTCAAGTTGTTTAATTTTCTCATTACTTTTTATTGGCTCCATGTTGAATAACTTAAGCTATTATAATGAACATACTAAAACTGATTTCCTTTTCAAAAAACTGGTTCTTTTAGCTTTGAAATAGAACCAAATTTTGCCAAACCCTGGGAAAATATTGATATTTGAAGCCATGGACAATATCCCAAGAACTTAAGTAAATATAATGTAATTGTTATACCCTATTAATGCATATCAAGGACTCTCCATGTTTTTATTAGCAATTCATAACCAGCGACATCTATTTACACATGAAATTTTCCTTTTTGTGCAGATCTTATCAATCAATTTGCTAAGACATTCCCTTGTTTTACTTTAGGTAAATATACCCACACCCACAGCGAGGAGAGGGGGATGGCGATCGTATGGTATAAGGGTACGAGGAGAGGAGAAAGAGCTAGCCACAAAAGAGGGAGGGGAGAGAGAGAGAGAGAATTTAGCATGCTAGGGGAAGGAACTCAGCATGCATCAAGCTGATGGCATCAGCTGCTATTGGTTTTGTTGACTTCACCTTTTATTGCAGAAACTTATCAATCATTTAGCCAAAACATTAACATTTTTTCTTGCTCAGTAGAAGGCACTGCTGGCAAGGAGAGAGAGATGGAAATTGTCTGGACAAGGGCAATAGAAGAGGAGAAAGGAATTTAGACGTGCATGAGAGGAAGAGAAAGTGAAGGTGCGTGCTAACAGGTGGAACTTAGCACGCATCAAGATAAATAACATCAACTGCTTCTGATTTCAATTATTGCAGCTCTGTATAAGGTTTCAATCGCTCTCTCTACTTTGTCCGTTGTGTACATGGATCCACACCATTGATGCTGGTAAGTAACAATATCATTTCACTAGCATAAAAGAAATGACAGAAAAAGCTACAATGAAAATTCACATAACCAATACAGTTTTATGTATTTATGCGTGAAATCCTGAGTTCATCAAAAGGAAAAAGATTTACTTACCCTAATCCCAGTGGATCAATACATTCCATTCCTCGAGGAAAGGACAGCAAATTATTGAGCCCATTTTTACCCATCATCGAAGGCTTCCGCTCGTATTTTGGAGCCACTGGTACAGCTCTAGTCTCCCGCATCTCTCGAACCCTACGAGCAAGCTGACATAAAATATCAATGGAAGTGGTCATCGGTCTAAAGATGAATGTGAAAATGTCCAGGGAAATTGAAGCTCAAGCACAATTATCAGACATTATCATGCAAGTTACTTGAATTGGAGGAGACCCCTATAAAAGGGTCGTTGGTGCACCAGGCTCCCACCATGGTTATATGTACACAGCTTTACTTCTACATTGTTTAAAAGTTATTTCTATGGTTTGAACTCATGAACTCTACATCACAATGGAGCAATCCAACTATGACAACAAGAATCACCCACCTAGAGAAAAGTTCCATAATACAATATATGCATATACTTGATTGAAACTACTGCCTTGCTTTTTATAGCATGCCCACAAGTCAAAGAAATAATCTATGGCAAAAGCATTTTCAAAAGTGAAGCAATGAAAAATAATATAGCAAATCATTCTCTTGCAATAGGAGCAAAGGCAGAAATCAGAAGGAAAAGACACTTTCATGTTTTAAGCACTTGTCCTGGTGATTCATCTAGTACAGCTTGAAAGAATGAAAGGAAAAAAAAAATGGTGAGTGGATTATTTATTATCTAGACACCAATAGACATCCCCAAGTTCAAAAAGCATATGCAAAGAAAAAATTCTAATAGAATCTTAAGTGAAATAGCCTTTTCTTGAAAATACTGAACTCTTCTAGATATTATAGTACAAATTGTCAGATAAAGCATTCAATTTTCTTAGGACATTGGCCTAAAAGATCATATTATTGTTGACACTAAGACTTTTGAAATCCAGACTTGGGGTTTTTTTACAAAAAAGACCACATCAAATTCATGTGATTTTTTCAATTAACCACCAAACAAAGTAATTATTCAATGACGTGTCTTCATATTTTCTTTCATTACCAATGAAAACCTAAGGTTGAGGTGCAGCGATAATGTTGCTTGAAAGTACACTCAAGGTCAAAGGTTATAACCATAGAAACAAGCTACCATTTAGAGTAAAGATGAATACATTTGACCATCCCCCAAGTCATAAAGCCAGAAGCATCGTACATTGATCCTCCTTCTAGCAAACTCACACCTACGTCTCTTTACACAAAATGCCCATCACACCAATTACACATATTTAGATCATTGCTTACACATGAGAAGGGATAAAACCTAGACCTTTTTTTATCAAAAACCGATTGTCCACATAATAAGATGCACATAAATATATTTTGTCCAGACCCAAACCCTCTCTTTCAAAGACAAACATCTCTATCTGAACAAAAAAAATCTCCTCTCTCTATCTTGAAGGAAGAGAAAAAGTCTTCACCTGATGTTCACTGAAAAAACATCTCTACCTAAAGAAAAAAATCTCCTCCCTCTCTATCTTGAAGGAAGAGAAAAAGTCTTCACCTCATGTTTACTGAAGCACCCAACAATCTGCTCCTCACTCCCCAACCATCTCTCTCTTCTGCCTCCAATCGTTTTTCTCTCTACGATATCATTTGAAGGTTTTTCAACTAAAATAAGAGGAGCCTCCATGTCTTCTTACACTAGCAAGTCATAAGGCTCTCAGCTCCTGAACTTGGAAATAGGAACAACCAGGAGCAGCAAGTCAAAATTAATTAGGAAAAAAAAACAGCAAAACAAAAGAAACAGGAAAAACATGGACACAAGAGAACAGATGACTGCAGTACAATCTAAATAAGATTGAGACAAGGAGAACAGAGAGGAAGTGTCAACTCTATCTCCCCTCAACACACTAGAGAATTTGGAACATGCCAAGTATTATCCCTGCTCTTCTTTTTGCCTTGCAATGCACAGAGGAGGAAGGGAACTTATTTTATCCCTAATCAGATTCTAATCTATTGTCAGTAAATCAATTTTTATCAATGAGATTGGCATTGGCTCCAACAGATTAAGATTTCACAAAGATCAAGTTAAAAGATAAGCATTGTGCTTGACAATTCACAAGTCATCTTTGTATAGTTTAACCACTTGCTAAAATATTTCAGGAAGATCAATATTCCATATTGGATATTAGCCCTAGTAATCAACCAGTGCCAGTCTAAATACAGCAGTTCAGTCTATCTTAGTTTTGAATCAATCAAGAAATTGTTTTCCGAGTATAAGCATTAGTAAGAAGTGAGTTATGTCTGTTTCACAAAGTTATTGACTTTAAAGAATTCTAGTGCTATAGATTTTGTTCAATGTGTATGTAGATTGGAGAACTGTTCCCACATTTCATTAAAAAGTGTGGCCAATGCATGAGGTTCCCACGTCATGATATCTAGGGAGGGCCAAATGTCAACAATCTTACCCTTGGATTTCTAGGATTTAAACTCGTGATCTCCAAGATATAATTGAGCATCATACTGTAGAGCCAAAGCTAACCCTCATGCAAGTCCCAGAATAACATGCTATCCACTTGCATAGTGGTGCCCAAATGTCCACCACTGAATTGATCATTCATTATATAGTTAAGCATAAATAGTTTTCCAACAAAAACATTCATCGTATAAAATATGGGTCAATAAGTTGAGAAAAATTTATCATTAAATTTGCATTTGGACTTTGACAGCATGGAATAGTCCATATTTGGTAGCACACAATAACTGCGGCCATGTTCAATTATTTATATCATAGGATTCTTATTTGTCCCCTTCTAGTGCTATATCAATTAAGTGGTACAACGAACTAATTTGCATGAAGTGCACATTCATTCTATACAGAAATTTAGACTTGGATATTCTCCTGCAAACCAATTTCAAACTTTCAATATTTGGTTCAGTGATTAAATCAGCAAATAGTGAATTCAAAATTTTATGACTACCTTCAATTCAGTAAGAGTTGCCAGCATGCAAGTGATTTACATGTATTCTGCTTAATCTTCATGACCCATTGAAAACCTAGCTACTTTTTACAAAAACTATATGTAAACCGGTAATGTGCAGGATGGTGATGGAAATCAGACGATTGAGAAGGAATGAGCACAATTAGAACCTATTTGGCATAACTCTTGAAGATACTTTTGGGAAAAGAAAAACCATAAATTGGATATGCAAAGGGTTGCCGAAAAATTGGCTGAGGTTCTCTATAGATTGCTTAGGATTTTTTAAAATGTTTGAATCCAAAGTTTTTTATTGCAAAATACACAAAATTGCTTACAATCAAAACTAAAGCGCATTTCAAAATCAATGACAAACACCCCTTGTGAGCCTTATCTATTGCATAATTAGTTAATGGTATTAGTGTTTTCTAGAGAATTGGCAGTTCAATAATAATGCACGACTACCTAATAGGTGGAAAAACTTCAGTTATTTTCCATAAAAACACCAAAGCCCTAACATGCAAGATGGGAATGGATTGGAAATTAAGTGGAAAGAATGCACTAGAAGAATATTGATAATGAACATGTGTGGATTTTGCATAGTTGGACTTGAGTCATCAACATGCTGATAAATATTACTCATTTCCTTGCTCAACATTAACAAACATATGATGCACATATACAATCCCAAAGGAGCAGCCATCAGCATAATAGGTGACATTGAAGGAATTAGCAGGAGCCTTCCTTTCATTTGCCAAAAAAAGTTCCTCCCCATGGGATGGTAGAGAAAGAGAAAACAACAAAAAAGATCCAATCCACAGATCAAGCACCGCATCTGATGGAACTAAGGGTTTTTAAGTTAAGAGCTCCAATCTAAACAATTGGGCCACATTTCAGCAGCATTTCTTTATGACAAGAACAAATTGTGCATTGGAAAATGCTGAAAAATGAGATGTTTTAAAACTTGACCATAACTATATTGAAAATAGCAAATGGCCATTGTGACCCATCAATTCAATCTTTCTATAATCTATGTACCAAGACACCAAAACATCAAACAGAAATTTAACATTGCACAGCTACCAATGAAGTCAAAATGACGATTAAGTTAAATTCTATTTGCCATTATTATTTTTAGAATTAGCACACAAAAGTGATAAAATTCAGTTCCCCGGTGAACTGAATTCTAGGTTTTATACAAAACCAAACCCAACCAAAATAGGTCTGACTTGTGTCAGATTCATCTGCCTTACCTCTTTACTTCACAAAATGCCCAAGTTATCTTCTCCACTTCACAAAAACAGTGTCTCTTTCTAATAACAAATATCAAATCTCTCAAAGTATAATAGGTTGTCGATAAATAATTAAACTAAAATTGCAACAACTAAATAATTAAAGAACAAAATCAATTAAACCAAAAAATCAAAAAAGAACACATCGTTGCCACCCTACCCCTCCCCAAGCAACCACAAACTACCATATCCATGCCATCAGTATGGTCCCCCTCCCTATCTATCCCCTCCCCTTCTGAACTTCCCCTTATCACTACTCCCCTTAGGTTTCTCGAAAATGGCCCTGCCAGTAAGGGAGAAGTGAGAGCAGGAAAGGGGAGCCTTCATGGTAAATACCCACATGTGAAGGAAAAATGAAAGAGGAGGGGGTTCATAGTGATTTAAAGTGATTATGACAGTTCACAATGGATAATGAAAGCATGGTAGCGGTTTTCGTTCTTTTTATTTTTTCCAGATTTAATTGATGTTTTTATCTAATTCTTTGTTTTGACTTTTGTTTTCTTTGATTTGTTATTTTAAAATGTTTACTCAATAACCTTCTATAGAAATGAAAATTCTATTAAAAGTAAGCTTATAGCATCTACGATAGAATTATTCTCCAAAGATATTTAGATCAACAATATATTTATGAAATTAGCTTCAAAACGCACTACCAATATCCACTTGATGATCGGCTCCTATCTTAGAGTGCCATTGCTGTAGATTCTTTATTGATAGCTGTGCATCTATTCTTTGAACAAAGACCCTCACAATCACGGTATAACAAATTAAAAGCAAATCTCATATGATATTCTAGACTAAAATCTATCATTGAATAAGCACAAAAAATTGCCAAAAGAAAATATTTCACTGATTGGTATCTAAATAGCCATTTTAGGCTAAACATAAAGGTACTATATAAAGTCAGTGTGATTCAATTCAATTAATCGAGAATACCAAACAATGGAATTCGATTGAATCTACTAGAACTAAAGCATACAGCAAAGACCTAGAGCAGATTATAATTCAACTGAAATTGAACTATACTACAAAAAATTCGTTTAAATTGAAGTGAATTCCACTAAAGATTAGATATCAAACATACCTAAAAGAAAAAAGCAATCCAAGAGAAGAAGCAAATCACAGGGAGGAAAAAAAAAAAAAAATACCTCAGCCTCGTCAACCCGCTTCCAGCAATCAGGCTCCTCCCCATCCCAAACTTTATCCCCATCATCCTTCCTACTTGCCCCTTCTCTCCCTCTTCCTCTGCTTCTATCTTTCCCCCCATCATAAGTCGACGACTTGGACGAGTCCTCGTCCCCGGATGATATGCTCAGCAGTTCAACTTCCGAATCGTCATTATCGTCGACGGACTTATTGGCAGTCTTTTTCTGAGGAGGACGGCTATTCGTAGGGTTCTTGTTGTGCACCGGCTTTTGGTGAGGCGGCGGAGGCGGCTGGACGAAGTTGGCGACGGGCTTCGAGGGGCGGGAAGCGTTTTGAGGCCTCTTATAGTTGAGATCTCTCTCTGCTTGCTCCTTCAGTGCAATCTGAAGGAGCTCGTCCTCGTCCAAGTCGTCGCTGTCGCTTGACATTTTCTTTTTCTACTCGTTCGGGGTTTGCCGTGTCCCTCTGTGTTTCTCTCTCTCCCTCCACGACAATCTCACGCTGCTATCGCCTTCGAAATCAAAAGCGATAATCTTCTTCCAATCTGAAACAACAGAAGACCAATGCATCGAGAAAGGAAATTGAATTGAATGAGTTCAAATTTGAAAAGCAAGAAACTAGAACCTATTGCTCTATAATTAAAATTCCGACTAATCCTATAGAGCATGTTCTTATCTCAAACACGTAAGATTTTGAAAAAAAAAGTTAAATATTACTCAGAATTGCAGGTGTAATACCAATCGCGATGAAAGATCTCGATGAGATACGGTCAGAGGAAGAGAGAGATTGGATTTAGTAAGTAAAACAGCAAGAAGGATTACTGTCGAGATGCCGCCGAAGAAAATGGTTTCGAATCGTAATGATGTCTATTCCGAACAAGATCTAATTATGAAAAGAGAGAGACAGAGGGATAGGGAAGGAGAGAGAGAAACACGCACCTCCCACTACAAATGAAATTATGAAAACATGGACGGAGCAATTTACGTTATAATTTTTATCTTTTTCTTTGGGTAATTTAAACATCATAATTTTATCTTACTCTAACGCTCATTACTGAAATATTGTGTTTGATGCAACTTGAAATCAAATTTTAATGGGTTCGAGTTGTATCGATTGTCGAATTCAGCTCTATCCGTCGAGTCTAGATCTTACACAACACTAAAACAAATGAGATGTCAGGTGCCGGCAGGATGTTATTCTACCGTAAGCACTCTGACGCTCAAATTAGCAAAACAGTCTTCCAGAATCGAGAAGGTAAAGGAAATGGCGCTATGAGGATAAGGAATAGAGAGTGTTTGTAGTTATAATTTGGCTCTCGTTGGGAGATATTACTGTCACTCGAAAGGAACGGTGATTCCTATCCCAAGGTTTCTGGGGATCGAAGTGACCGGGAGAGAGATAGAGCGTGGGTGTACTGTCAGCGTGAGAGCCTAAGAGTGCCGTGTAAACTCTAATGGATTACTTAGAAAAAAGGAACGATGATGTGAAAGCGATTCAACTGTGTAACGACCCGAGCTCGAATCCTCGAACCCAACCCAGACCGTCACGGTAAAAGTCTCGAATCATACCCAATTTTAAAAATTACACATCGTTAATTACTCAATATCATCAAAACATCATTAATAATCCTCATAAATGTATCATAAATTAAATTCTATATTAGCAATAATAATAATTTCAATAAATGACATCGATAGCCCAAAATATCAATTATAATAAAGAAAATCTAACAAAAGTCAACAATAATTGAACCAAAAATCTTAAATCTCCATCCGGAGAGCCCCAAACTTTGATATCACCTCTATCTAGTGGCTACCCAAAGTCACGTAATCTCCTTGATCCTGATATCCACCTGTCTAATCTGGAGCCAATAAAATACAAGAGTGAGATGAATACCCAGCAAGTAAAAATAAACAATAATAAATGAGTACAATAAAGCATCTCAGACGATAAAACAATGAATAAAATCAATCATAGCAGGTAATATATCCACCACCATCTGAAACTCAATAACATGTCGTGTCCACAACCCGAAGACCATGCGAACGGCTAAGTATCAAGGAAGCAATATGGATTCCATCAAATTCGATCATCAGCTCAATTTGATGTCACAATTGTACGAATGACAGAAGTCTCCATAGTGAACCAAAGGCAGCGTATTTGTGCCCCCGACAGTTGGGTAATGCAACGAGGTTATCCATGGTATCCAACTACCCCTACAATCCTCCCAGAGGCTATACTTGTAGATGTCGATACCACTTCCAATATCCATCATCAATGATATCCCGAATATTATCATTTACGATTGTCACTAGGTTATAAGCATTCCTCTCGACTCACTGTACGAGACAATAAGAATTTGATTATCAGCTCAATTTGAGGTCACCACTGGACAATGTAATAAGAATCTCCTTGAACCTTATTTTATCATAGTTGACCAATGGCATCGTATTTACGCCCCTAATGGTTGGGTAATGCAACAGGTTATTCAATGTATCCAACTACCCTTACAGTCCTCCCAGAGGCTATACCCGTAGCATGTCGATACCACCTTCGATACCCTTCGTCAATGATATCCAAGATATCATTTTCTACGATTGTTACTAGATTATAAGCATCCCTCCTTAATAACAACGATCTCAATCCTCCAGAATGGATTCAGTATCGAAAGACTATAAACTACTCTACGGTCCTACAAACTCTCATTCTTCCGATTATCGTAGAGTCTTCGCACACTCTCCTTTATTTATCCATAGAGTGTCAATAAAATATACGCACACCACCAAGATTAACGCAAAGAATCATCTACCGGATTTCATTAATGATATATAAGAATAATCACGTAACCGACTATTAACATTTCAGGCGTATCAACATACATGCATAAGTCCATGTTTTATCACATATATATATATATGTTGCAATCCATATATATATATATGTATATGTATACATATACATATGTATATATATATACACCCATATATATATACATACATATTTATTTGTTTATAGATATACACGTATACATCCACACACCCACTCACTGTGCACCATATACACACTGCTACACACACCCACCGTGCCCATGCACACATAGCAGCCACGCTGCTTCCTTCACGCATGCACACTCAGCGCTGGCCATGGCCACACAACCCAGTAGCACACCCACTGGCACCAAGCCCATGCACCCAAGTCGCCCAGCCTCAGCACCCACAACCGAGCCCCTGTTTTCCCCCGTATTCCTCATTTTGTCGTAAATTTTGGAACGATGACACCAACGCTCCACACGAAGCAATAATCAACATTTAAGGTGAAAAGGGAAAGAATTACTTGCAGAATATGGGTTGGAACACCCCCATTGCCTCCGAGTCCTTGAACCTGTTTGGAAATACGGGAAATAGAGCATGTCCGCTCGCAATCCCACGAAACAAATCAGGGCACAATCATGCAAAATTGCTACTTCATGATTCCATTAACAATTTACAAAGCCACAATTTATCATTAATTCTAAAGGGTTGATTAACTCCTCACAAGGCCATGGCCTTGTATTTGGCTTCCCCAAAAATGTAACCCTATGTTTTACTGTCTTCACAACAATTGAAGCATGAAATTAGAGATACTACATTAACAAGAATGGAGGAAAAAGTTTGCATTGTGAGGTAGAAAGTTTACTTACCAAAATGGAAAATTACTTGCATTAATTTTGTGATCAACGACGGCAGAAATTGGCTTCGTGTTCCACCTTCTTTGGTTCGTCCTCTATCGTCTCCCCATTCTCCTAACCCTACCGCCTTATTAAATAATGGAGGCAGTTGCTAGGGTTTTGCATGGGAGCCATTCCTCTTTCCTTCTTCATCGCTGCCATCCGCACCTCCCTTCTCTCCCTCCTTCCTTCCTTTCTCTTTCTTCCCTTTCTTTTCTCTCATCTTTCCTTTTCTTTTCTTTCATTCTCTTTTTCTTTTCTCTTCCTTCCTTCTTCGGCCGATCCTTCCTATTATTATTATTATTATTATTATTATTATTATTATTATTATTATTATTATTATTATTATTATTATTATTATTATTATTATTATTATTATTATTATTATTATTATGTTTTAATATTTATCATTAATAATAATAATAATTATTATTATATATAATAATTATTATATCACAAATATTATTATATGTATAGTTATTTTATATATGCTTATATATTTATTTATCTCTAATTAAAATTTTAATTAATTATTTATCTAATAATAACACTTAAAATTTTAATATAAATTTGTTGGGTTTCAATACCCGGGTTCTTAAAAGAATGGACAAGGGGATGAGCACTTGACCCGAGAAGCCCAAGTCATCGGTTTGTCCAAGACCGCGTAAAGGTGTAATTAGCCCGAGGACATTCCGCGCAATGGGCCCAAAGCCTTTAGCAAATCAAGAATGCGATCAACGATCGAGAACTCTCTCATCCCGTCCGAGTACAAGCGCGATATGGCATCTAGTACGCGGACTCATCCAAAGGCTGATAAAGCCAGTAAGGGACGAGGACTCCCCCTGATGCCCGAAAATGCCAGCTCAGCTTCACAGTTATCAAGGGACACGCAACCCATGCATCACGCCACCGCCGTAGTCAGTAACAAATCCCAGAACATGCCTTGTCACTTCAGGACTGACATTCCTAACAAGGTATGGCCAATTAGCGGCGTTGGCAGCTAGCTTCTTGCACACGCCAGCATGCCTGACACAGCATGGTCATGTCAGCGGAGTAGGTGGACAGCCTCCTTGCAGGCACCAACAGCCACGTGGACATTCCCAACAACTACATTTCTCTATAAATACCCACTTAGAGCACACTAGAAAAGGATCATCTTCACGATCCTCTGGGAACCTTCCTCCTGGCAAGAAAAAGGGATAAAAGAAGGAAAAGAAAGGGTTTCTCCCTACTTTGTATTTTGTACACGACAAACAAACGATAGTAAAGATCCATTTCAGGCTTCAAGCCTCGTGGTTTTTTCCTCCTCGTTTTAAGGGAAGGTTTTCTACGTAAAAATCTGGTCTCAATCTCTCTTTCTCCGACTCCAAATTTCAAACACTTGTGTTGCTCCGGACCCCCGAAAACCGGTACGCAACATTGGCGCCGTCTGTGGAAAGAGGACTAAAAGTCAGCTTCTCACCCTCCCAGACAACACCAGACCACACTTCAATAATTCTTACACAACCGCCAACACCCAAAGGATGATGAGCAGGCGAGACAGTACGTCCGCCCGAGAGGACGAGCACTTGACAGTGTCTCCGTCGAGCAACATGAGGAGTGGCGGCCCAAAGATACTGAAAGCTAGAACAAAAGGTGGATAACCTTTCAAGAACTGTCCATACCCTCCGCGAGAGGGTAAACGAGCGGTCCAGAGGAAGACACCCTGAAAGCTCGCCACCAAAGGCCTCGTGAGCGAATTTTGCCCCGCCCGAGTTTCTGGTGAGTTGAGGGATTACCTCAATAAGAAGAAATCTATGAGCCATGCCCCGTCAAGGAGGGGGCTCAAGAGGCTCTGGAAGACTGTCTTTGGACCCAAGACCGGCGAAGCAACTCAGCCGACAGAACCAGAAGACCCTTTGCCCCCGAGGACAGGGGAATGAAGGAGAAGGGCAAGCGCCCACTAGAAGACCCAACGGTCGTCCGGGCACGATAAGCCCGAGCGGATGGTCATTGGAGAAGAAAAACACTCAGGCCCATTGGCCTTCACTGACTCCTTCACCAACATCCTGAGGCAGATCAGGGACGAGAAGTTCCTAAGATGGCCCAGGGCCTTGAAGAACCCAGAGGGAGGTGACCAATGGGAATACTGCCATTACCATTGCTGTCACGGCCACGACACTGAGAACTGCAGAAGGCTTCAGGCAGAGATCAAGCGGCTAGTGGCGGAAGGCTATCTTGACCGATTCTTGTCACGACCTGGGCATGGCCCCAGAGCAGTAAGACACAACCGGTCACGCCACTCCCAGGGGCAAGGCTAGGATGGGCTTGGAACACGCCTGACTCGTTCTTAGCAACGCTAGTCTTTGCAAGGCTAAAATCTTGAACATAATTGTCAAAAGACCTAAGGGAGCAGCAAGAAGACCACCAAGACTGGAGCTTATGGACTAATGTAACATGAGGAATTCAAGAAGGCCCTAGAGGCTAAACGGTGTAACACGTACCCATCAATAAAAACGTCCATTCGTTGCATCTATCGAGGACTGCTCTAAGACTCCCTCATCAACGACAAATTCAAAAACTCAGTTCCGTCTGAGCGGCCCAAGAGGTCGAAATCAAAAAACTCGGTTCCGTCCGAGCGGCTCAAGAGGTCTAATTCAAAAACTCGGTTCCGTTCGAGCGGCCCAAGAGGTCGAAATCAAAAACTCGGTTCTGTTCGAGCGGCCCAAGAGGTCGAATTTAATGAAACTCGGTTCCGTCCGAGCGACCCAAGAGGTCGAAATCAAAAACTCGGTTCCGTCCGAGCGGCCCAAGAGGTCGAAATCAAAAACTCGGTTCCATCCGAGCGGCTCAAGAGGTCGAATTTAATGAAACTCGGTTCCGTCCGAGCGGCCCAAGAGGACGAAATCAAAAACTCGGTTCCGTCCGAGCGGCTCAAGAGGTCGAATTTAATAAAACTCGGTTCCGTCCGAGCGGCCCAAGAGGTCAAAATAAAAAACTCGATTCCGTCCGAGCGGCCCAAAAGGTCGAATTCAATGAAACTCGGTTCCGTCCGAGCGGCCCACGAGGTCGAATTCAAGAAATCAGTTCCGTCCCAAGCAATCTTAAGGGCCAAAGCCTCAACGAGCATGACGAAAAATAGAAGAAGGAAGCACAATGAGAAATCGTCTAAGACTTCAGTATTATTCCATTAAACAACGCATGTACATCACGTAAAAAAAAATACATATGAATATCCTAAGATGCCGGGGGCTGGCTCCCCGAGAACTCCGCCTGTTGAAGCTGATCTTCGTGAAGCACAGGGGGCTCCGCCGGATCGGAAGGCCCTGACGGCCCTGGAGAAAAGAGGATCAGGGACGGCCTCGGCCGAGAGGAGCTAGGGAAAGGCCTCCCTAAATCCCGTATAAGTCTTAGCGGTTAAAGCATTGGCATTCCGGGATCAAGCAAACGGCGAGGAACCGCGAATGAATAAGTCGGATTACTCGGCGGCACATGTGAATGCCGTCCCAGTACTTACTCTCCAATAAAGGCCCAAGTTCCGCGGGTGAAATGGACTCCCTCAGCCTCTCCTCCAGAAGATACAACCTTTCTTGAAGCACCGACTGTTGAGCTCGTTGAAGCTTCACAGTTTCCTCCAACAAGGCTATCTTATTTCTAGCATCAGCTATCTCCATCTCTGCCCTTAGGGCCGCCTCACCAGCAGTCTTCAAGGCCTCCATTTGGGAGAAACCCTGGGCAACCCCTCCGATTATTACGTTAATCTTTCCAGCCACATCTTGGAGCAGCATCAAAGAACAAGAACGATTAGAACAGGGAAGAAAAAAGCTGAAGGCCAGGACAACTCAGAGAACAATGAAAGTACCTGGGAAATGAGGAAGTCGCCACTTACAGTGGCCTCCCCACTGAACTCGGGTGGTTGGGCCTCGCAGGCAGGCACCGCAGAAGCCTCAACCTCTGCCTCAGATAAGGGAGCATAAGCATGAGGAGTGACGCCCGAGGACTCGACAGCAATAAAAGGCACCGCCGTCTCCTCCTCAGCAGCACGGAAATCTTGGGCGCCTTCAGTTTCTTCATCAGAATGAACTTGGACTATAGCGGGATGCTCAGGAGGATCGAAGGGCCTCACAAACTCCTCGATCCCCACTGCCTCTCGGACGGTTTTAGCCGTCATTTCCCTCTCTGCGCCCGCAGAAGAGCTCACGCCTGCCAAGTCCTCAGAGGGTTGATCTATCATCTCCGAGACCCCACAGTGCAGATCAACAGGAACAACAGGAGCAGGGTCATCACAAAGGGGCTGGACGCTCGAGACCTCCGTAGACGGGAGAATTGTCCCCGAGGACCCAGCAGGATGACCAGATGAGGAGGCCAGGGCAAGACCTTCCGTCCCCGAGGACTCTAGCAAAGTAGCAGTCCTCGCCCTCTTGGATAGAGGAGCAATCACATCATCAACAACGACGTCAAAAGTGTCGTCATCGTCGTCATCAGAGGGAGGATACTTGACAAGGGCGGCCGGGCGCTTTAAGCTCTCGGTCGTAGAGCTCCTTTCAGGACGACCGGCCGGACTTCCTATCCTCAATGGCCGCGTCCTCCCCCTCGATCTCTTTTTCTTGGACTTCTCGGGCGGATCTACAGATTCCCACTTGACCTCTTGAAATTTCTCAGGCGACAACCAGATGTTGCGCTTGTCTAGATGGAAGCCCCCGAAATTGGCAAGCACCAAGTCCGTAAACTCCTTCGTAATTTCCTTCTCCTCCAACGAAGGATCAGAACACCACCGGCTGGCCACTTTCCCCCTACCAACGGGGATGGCCCAATGCTCGTGGACTCCGAGGAAGAAGTACTTGTCCTTCCACCGCTTGGTGGAGTCAGGATTCCCCCTGCACATCAGAGAATAATCCGGACGCAGAGTCATTGTAATCCAGTCAAGGTTATGCGTAAAGCGAAACATAACCTTGACGGTGGTGACACTCAAGAGCTTCTCACGGCATCTCAAGAATAGTCTCAAGGAGACTAAATACCTTATCGCGTTCGGCTGAAGTCTCGCAAAAGGAACCCCAAGTGCCCTCATAATCTTGTACAGCTCTGCTGGCGGTGGGAACCGCAACCTGCCTTTAAGGTGGACTTCGTAAACGGTAATGAAGCCGTCTGGAGGGCGCAACGCCCTATCCTCTGCTCCCGGAATGAGCACGCCCATGGATTCCGAAATATGATATCGAGCTCAAATCTCCGAAAGCCTATCAAGGGTTATCGTAGAAGCAATCTCTCTCACTCCAGGCGCCCTCGACATCGGGAAGTGAAGATGGAAAGGCACAAGAAATTGTAATAGAATAGCAACGTTAAGAGAAGAAAACCAGAGAAAAACGGGCAGAAATGGTTCTGTAAGGAAAGAAAGCCATTTATAGGTTTGAAAATTTGAAAGGGCGCCATCATTGCCCTAGCCATGCGTCACCTGGCCATTCGACGACAGGAAATGATGACCTTTGCCTTCCCAAGGTGTACGCAGCCCGTCAGTCACGCATTTAATGTTATGCAGAAGCCCAAAACGGTGGCGCTGCGAGTTCTCGAACTCAAAGAAGTTCCCGGACATCACAGCTTCAAATTTTGTTTGGCCATAAACCCGAGGACACAATTTATATCGGACTGAGTCTAAGGTGAAGCCTTCAAGCATCATCACTCCTCGGACGGTCAGTATGCACGCGGACAGATTCTCATGGAAAAAGCCATCTGGAAGGACGGTGGTGTTACGAGGACATGCCAAACGGTCGAGGACCTCGAACCCTTTGGCATGGGGGGCTAGTGTTGGGTTCCAATACCCGGGGTCCCTAAAAGAATGGGCAAGGGGACGAGTACTTGACCCGAGAAGCCCAAGCTGTCAGTTTGTCCAAGACCGCGTAAGGTGTAATCAGCCCGAGGACATTCCACAATGGGCCCAAAAGCCTTTAGCAAATCAGCAATGCAGTCAACGACCGAGAACTCTCTCATCCCGTCCGAGTACAAGCGCAATATGGCATCTAGTACGCGGACTCATCCAAAGGCTAATAAAGCCAGTAAGGGACGAGGACTCCCCTTGATGCCCGAAAATGCCAGCTCAGCTTCACAGTTATCAAGGGACACGCAACTCATGCATCACGCCACCGCCGTAGTCAGTAACAAATCCCAGAACATGCCTTGTCACTTCAGGACTGACATTCCTGACAAGGTATGGCCAATTAGCGGCATTGGCAGCTAACTTCTTGCACACGCCAACATGCCTGACACAGCATGGTCATGTCAGCGGAGTAGGTGGACAGCCACCTTGCAGGCACCAACAACCACGTGGACATTCCCAACAACCACATTTCTCTATAAATACCTACTTGGAACACACTAGAAAAGGATCATCTTCACGATCCTCTGGAACCTTCCTCCCTGGCAAGAAAAAGGGATAAAAGAAGGAAAAGAAAGTGTTTCTCCCTACTTTGTATTTTGTATACGACAAACGAACGATAGTGAAGATCCATTTCAGGCTTCAAGCCTCGTGGTTTTTTCCTCCTCGTTTTAAGGGGAGGTTTTTCACGTAAAAATCTGGTCTCAATCTCTCTTTCTCTAACTCCAAACTTCAAACACTTGTGTTGCTCCGGACCCCCGAAAATCGGTACGCAACAATTTCTAATATTTTAACCCATCTTCAATTTTAATTTCATAATTATATTTTAAATTAATAAATTTTAATATACTAAAATTCATATAAATTAAATATATAATGATTTTCTTGTTTAATTCGCTTACAATTAAATTAACATAATCAATCATATTAATTACTCTAAACTAAATTAAATAATTAAAATACCCAAACTCAAACTATTAATTCAATTTAATGGTTTAAGTATCTAAACCTGATTCAATTATTGGAATACTTTAGACTCATATTTCAAGCCCAATTATAAGATTCTAAATCCAAAACAAGTACTAAAATAATTATTAAATTTAACTAGATAATTTACAAAAAAATATATTTGAGATATTACAAACTGGATATGAGAACGTTTGTTTCCTTTAAAAAGGCGTACCTTGGAGTGTAGACTCCATGGCCTTCTTATAATCAAGAAGTTGAGCATCATTCCTCAGGTAGGAGTGCGTGATTCCAGTGCTCTGTTGAAATAGCTTCATTTCTTGATGTTAGCATTAATGGCAGAAATGGCTCATTGGGAGGGTTACCTTCCTTTTGTATTTTGCAACGGCTAAGGTTTACAGCAGACAGGGGAGAGAATCCGATGCTTTCCTCATGGGGTCAGCGTTGAATCTACTGGTGACTGTTACCGTATAGGTTACCTTTTGGGGGAGCGCGTAATCAGGGAAGAAACCGTTGTTGGCCGCAGACGAAAATGCAAGTTAAACTGGGCCTGGCCTTCATAAGGCTTATTTATGGGCTGGCTCACTGTAGTGCTACCGGTCAGTAGAAATATTGACCGTTCTTTTTGCACCAGCTGCCCGTCCTTACGCCGGCTTCCTTGGAATTTCGTTTGGTCAATGGTAGACATTGCCGCCTAGGCTTACACGTGAGCCCTTGTGGATTTGGGTCGTTCCTCCCTTTTTTAGCCTGCCCACTAAGGGCGTACCCATCACTAGCCTCCCATGCTGGTGGTCTAAATTCAGACTTCCAGCATGTTCATGGTGGGTCGCGTGACTTGGCATTGGTCAAGATCCATTGACAGGAACCGCTGATCGTTTTGGCCAGAGTCCGGAGAACTGTTGTAAAAAACGTTGACTGAATTCGTTAACCATCAAAGCCAAGGTTCGGAGAACTCGCTGAAGGAATTGTTAATCGGATTCGTTGACCGTCAAGGCCAATGTCCGGAGAACCTGTGGGAGTGGAGTGACGCGCCATCATTTGTTATTTTGTTCAGACGAAATGGCGGTCACGTGTTTGCACACAATGAATTGAAGATCCCAATAATTAATGCACCGGGGGATCTTATTCGTCAGTGCCCGTTCAGGAGGCGCCACGTGGCAGTAATGATGGTGCTTATTTACGAGACGGTTACTTTGGCTGGCGTTCATACTGCCTTTAAATTGTCCGTTCGTCTCATTTTTTGAATTTCCCACGCCTTCCTTCATCTTCCCCGAGTGAGTATTTTTTCTAAGTGTTACACCATTTCCTTCCTTATTTCCATACTCATGGCTTCCGTTGCACAGATAGCCTCGACCCTTATAGAGACTAACCTAAAGGAATTATACGTAGAGTACAACGTTCCTAAAACAATCATTCCCTGTGTTCCTGGCAAGGAGGGCAGGACATGCTCACCACCTGAAGGTTGTATCATCACTTATGAGGCCCATTTAAGGAGTGGGTCACGCCTTCCCATTCCTGACGAGTTACCAGAGATTCTGACCGCCTTCAAAGTCCCTATCACATAGCTTCACGCTAACACTATATGGTATTTGTGCATATTCTGTATCTTCCTTCATCAGTATTTGAAGAAGTTGACGGTGGAGATGGTGAAGGTCCTGTTCAAGTTCAACCAGGGAACGAAGTGGATCTCTTTGGCCCCACGGAGTGGTCTCCAGGTTAGCACCGCCATTTATGACTCATTAAAAAACTAGAAGAACAGGTTTTTTTTTGTTTACATTGATGGATCCTGGCTATTGGCCAAGGAATGGGGTAAGGTTCCTAAGATTTACATCGGGACTCTCACTGAGACGGAGACGGAGATGGAGTCCCAGGAGTGGCTCTTCAAGTTGGTAGAGAAACACCATTTAGATTTTCGGAGAGAACACTTAGTTTCTCGTGATAAGGTTAGGAAGGCCAAGTGGGGGCCTTCGTCACCAAAGTAGAAGACGATAAAGGCCTCCAAGAAGAGGAAGATTGGGGCTCTTATAATCAGGGAGCCAACCGGAGATGGTTCTCCCACTAGTCCAACAATGATGGTGGCAACAGTAAGGCCTTCCTCGTCCTCCTCCCCCTATCCTACGAATGTGCTAATTGGCCAACTGGCCGGAGTGGGGACAGCTTCGGCATACGTGGCGAAGGTTTTGCCATTGAGGTTTTTAGGGAGAAACTGTACCCTGCCGGCAGCTGCGTTGTTCTTGCCCTCCCGCAGTCAGAGTACTTGATATGATTGGAGCCTTCCCCAGAGGCCATCATTGAGTATGTCACTGATCCGTCGGAGGAGGTACCTACCAGGGAACCCAGGGAGGCGCCTGTTGAGCCTCCTGTTGGGTTAGTCGTCGCGACATCTGATGAGTCTGCTCCTGAGGAGATTCTGGGGGAAGCCAAGAGTGTCAGTTGCCGGAGAACTTCAACTGGCGGTTGAGGTTAGGGTAGAGATCACGGAGGAGGCCGTCGCTGAGGAGCCTGTACAAGCAGTGGAAGGGCCGTTGGAGCCTGTCGTTGGGGTGCCGTCTGGAACGGACAACCTTATGGAGGAGCTATTGGAGGAGTCTACGGTAGAGGCCACTGTTGGGTATGCTCGAGAAGGTTTCATTTCTGGTCCTCCGCCATCAAATTCAAGATCTCATGCTAGGCCAGTGCTTCCAATGCGTAAGATTTGGCCGGTAAATTTATTACTATTATTATTATTATTATTTGTGATCTACCTCTCCTCTTAGTTTAACTGCTGCTAACACTTATTATTTTTGCAAACACAAAAAGTTTCCGGTGCTATTGTTAAGGCGATTGGCCAGTGAGACCTGGCGATCGCTGACAGGGATAGACTGATTGCTTTGCTCGATGAGGAGCTGGAAGCGATGAGGGCGGAGTATCAGGATGATGCGGTCACTCTAGGATCCTTGCTGGCCAACCTGAAGGCGGAGATCACCCGACTTAGTGAGGAGAATGCTAGCCTTAAAGATGCCCTGGTGTCGGGTCTGGTTGAGGAGAATAACAGACTTAAGGAGGAGAATGCTCGTCTAAAGGAAGAGGCTGACCGGACCATGCTGTGCCTTGACCAGCTTGTAGGGTAAATGGCCACTCTAGAGAATCAGTTGGCCACACGTATCTATCCCCACGAGGTCGAGAACATGCTGTTGGCACGGTTATGGGAGGGGATCAACATTAGTTGGTGTATTGCTTGGCTGATTGATCCCAACTTTTTAATCGAATTCCTCAATCTAGAGAATCATTCCACTCAGCGTCGTGAGTGCCTTGTGGGAGAGCCCCAGGTCAGTAGAAGATTGCTAGCGCCTCCTTCTAGGAGCTCAGTGCCTCCTTAGTTTTTGTTACTCTGGTTTTTACAGTTAATGTATTGACAAATGAATATAATCAATAAAATGACTGTTTCATTGACGTTACATGTCTTTTGCCTTTATTGTAATTTTCACTCCTCCCGTTCTGTGTTTTTCGGCTAACTCTGTGCACACAGGTTAGCCGTCTGCCTTGCTTAAGACGCTGTAGGCATTTTTTGAAGAAGTTGAGCCTTTTAGTAGACATTAGGGTTTACCTGGATGTTGTGCCGAGCCTGATCCATACTTATGCGAGAGTAAAAGCATGGTGGTGGTGCCTTGGCACGAACCGGGGTGGCCGACTTTGGAAGGATAGCCTTTGCTAACGATGACCGTTGTTGACTGATTACGCTCGCTCCTAGCAAAGGAGGTTGTGGCGTGTATTGGTTGAGCCCCCTAAGATGTTAACTGCGAATGAGCCACTTGGATGACCAAGATTTAGTTTGACCGTTAACAGGCTGCCTGGGTGGCTAGGGTTTTGTTTTGATCGCTCTTGGGTTGCTTGGATGACCAGGGTTTTGTTACGACTGCTTGTGGGCTGCCTAGATGTAATATCCAGATCCCAATTTGGATTATTTTAATATTTATTGTGATTTTAGGTATTTCGAATGTGGTAAAAATTAATTATAATATTTTGAAATTTTGAGGAATGATCGAGGTTGTGGAATGGCGTCTGAGGCGCGCACGTGCTGTCCTCCAAATACCGAAGTTGGATTTGAAATAAAAGAAAATTAAAATAGAAAAGTAAAAAAAAAGGTATATATATATAATAATAATAATAAATATATAAAAAAAAAGAAGAAAAGGAAAAGGAATTGGGGATCGGGGAGAGAGAGAGAAAGAGGAGAGAGAGAAGGGGGCTAGGGTTTGGTGCGGAGGAGGAGAAGCAGGAGCGGTAGAGGGCGCGCGGTGGTTGAGAGAGGAAATGCCATATTTGGGTGTTTCATGATATCCTTTCTTCAGATTTACGGAGTATAATGCTAAAGCAAGTATCCTCTCGCTGTATTCTTGGTCTGATTTAATTTTTGATATATTTTGACTACTGTGAAAAATTTTACTAACATACATGTATTTTTATATACATCTAATTTATTAATTATGTGCATGCATGTATGTTTTATAGATTGTGTGGTGGTTTTACACTGGTATTTATGATTTAGTGGGTTTTCGGATACCAGGACAATATATATGTATATTTGTGTATCTGTATATTGGGGAACCATGAATCAAGCCTTGCGCTAATAATGCTGCTGCTGGGAGCAGGGTCACTACGAGACCATGGTGGTTCGAGACCCGAGGGATCGTTTATATGATCCGAGGCACGAGACTTTTGGTACCGTTCCCGATGAGGAGGCTTAGTCTCAACGGGGACGTATATTATACGGCTACTTCCGCTGGAAAGAAGGTTGAAATGTTTAATAGTTGACCTACCCTACTGTGTGTTTAAATGAGAACTATCGTAAGTATTTGACGGAACTAATATATTCGGACGTTCCAATATATAACTAAAACTTAATGTTGCACCCAAAATCGTGGGTGGTAAAATATATTAAGTAAGTTCCTAATCTATGGGAAACAAAATATATGAATGGCCTTGAGCTACTGGCCCAAATCGTAGCTGACTCTTAAGATACTGACTTAAATCGCAGCCAATATAGCCGTGGTTACCAGATGATGGTAACCCTTCCTCAAGTTGGTATTATTGATCTTTGGTTCTCTAATTTTGTACATACTTTATAGTTCTGCATGTATTTGGGTGGAGGATTTTACCCTCGCTTTGTTTCAAGATTTTAGAAGAGTTTGCATAAAGAATTGGGAACGGAGTTAATATTCAGTACAGCCTATCATCCGCAAACCGACGGCCAGTCAGAACGGACGATCCAGGTCGTCGAGAATATGTTAAGAGCTTCAGTCTTGGAAATGAAAGGGACTTGGGATAATTTCTTGGCCTTGGCAGAATTCACATATAATAACAGTTATCAAGCCAATATAGACATGTCTCCTTTTAAGAAGTTATATGGAAGGAGATGTAGATTGCCGATCCACTGAGAGGAACCCCAAGATAAAAGAATTTTAGGTCCTGAAATTGTTAAAGAGACGACGAAAAAGGTAAAGTTGGTACATGAGAATTTAAGGGTTGCTTGGAGCAAACAAAAGAGCTATGCAGACCAGAGGAGATCTGCTTTGAGGTTTGATGTAGCCGACTTTATATTTCTAAAAGTGTTGCCATCTAAAGGGACATCAAAATTCGGGGTAAAAGGAAAGCTGAAGCCACGATTTATTGGCCCCTTCGAGGCTTTAGAAAGGATCGAAGAGGTAGCCTACAAACTGGCGCTACCACCAAGCTTGGCGGAAGTACATTACGTGTTTCATGTATCAATGTTTAGGAAATATTTCCATGATCCTGCACATGTGATCGAGTTCGAGCCTTTGACCATTGACAAAGACTTATCCTACGTAAAGGAATCGATGCAGATTTTGGATCGAAAGAAGCAAAGACTACGTACAAAATCAATCTCGTTGATAAAGGTACTCTGGAAGAATCACTCACCTGAATAAGCAACTTGGCAACGAGAGGACAAGATTCAGAGCAAGTATCCCCACTTAATTACTTAAGGTTAGTAATTTCATTTAAAATTTCGAGGATGAAATTTCTATAAGTAAGGGAGAATTGTAATGTACCAATTTTTGGAGACCTTTTATCATCAAAAAATATAAAGACCAAACTTTTCTGTGGCAGAAAAGATGAAGGAGCCCATACAAATGTAAAGGAAAGTAATCCCGTCAATGCCCGTTGACCAGAAAATGTTAAAGGTAAGTTAATCCGGTCAACGCCAGTTGACCGAATATGTAAAAAGGAGCAACTAAATTCGGGAAACGCGAAAGAGGAACTTAATTCGGTCTACGATAGTTGACCAAAAATGATGAAAGAACGATTAAAAGAATTGAAGGCAAATCGGAGTAGTTGTGGATTGGCGCCAAGATGGAGGCCGGAAGTGTTGAAGTGAGAGAAAGCCGTGAAAGGAAATATATCTGGTCAACGCCAGTTAACCTGAAATAACGAGGGAGCCCTTACAAAATGTAAAGTCAAGATGACCATACCTAAGTAGGTAACAGACTTTCAACCACTCCCGAGTGGTTGACCTGCCCTACCTACTACCGCCAAACCAAAAGCACATAAATAAGAAACTAAAGAGTGCAAGGAAAAAGGTTAGGAGGAGGCTCTCAACCGAGCTTCTTAGTGAAAGAACCTAGAATTCCAAGCTAAAGTGAAGAGATTCAAGCAAGTGTACCCCCTATTTTTAAATTCATGGTTTAATGTAAGCGTACTCATCTTTTCTTCAGTTCATGCTTGTAATGCAAGAATACTTGATTTTGATGAACTTATGTTAAGTTATGCCATGATATTTGCTCTGACCATCTGAATTAAGGAAGAATCTCTGTTAACGTTATATTTAAAAGAATCCCTGTTATGTATTTTCATAAAGATCTATGATTAACCTTACTTACTTGTATAAAGTCTGACCACGAATAGGTTGTTAAGATATCTAATTATAATATGTGTAAAATGACTTCCGGCTTCTGTTAAAAAGATCTCCGGCTTTTGTTAAAAAGATATTTTGCTTTTGATAAATGACCTCCGGTTTTTGACACAAGACCTCCGGCTTTGATAAATGAGACCTCCGATACTTTGATAAAAGATCTTCGATTTTATGACGTTAAAGGAAAGGCTATTAATGTCATACGGACTTCAGTTGGTTGAAGTTAAGAACGAAGGCTACAGGAACAAAGAAAAATGTGTATAATCTGGATAGCAAGTGGAACACTATGTTATTCGACTTTTGAGGTACGATGATGGCCGTCGAACTATATGAACTTTGATCTGAGTTTCCGTTAAGCTTGCTGTTAAAATTGGATAAAGGATATTGGAGTGACACTTGAGGACAGCCCCTGGGCCACTGGGGAATTTCTGTTGGCAAAGATTTATAGACTACGGCCCCGTATGCTCGGTGAAAGGCATTACCGCTCTCCTCTAGGAGTATAATAGAAGGATACGGCCTTAGGTTGTGGGGTAGTACACAGCCCTTCTTTGATGTTGTCCACCTCCGTCCGGTCCCTAAAGATGAAAGTATTCTGCATGGTTTGACGATTCTTATGATGATAAATACAAGACAACTAAGAATAAGAACGAAGATTTCTGAACTTAAAGAAGAAGTGATAAAGTGAATTTCTTACTCGCATGCTAAGCTTATGTTACAGTCCACTAGTTTGATCTGATGATATATATTAATATTTTTCGCATGTGGGTATATTGTTGGGCTTTGTAGCTCACTCTTTCTGTTTTTCAGATAATGAGAAGCTTATAGAGGATGAAATGGAATAGAGTCTTACGGAGAAGCTAGACAGCATAGCTGGCCGGAGTTAATCAGCAAAGGAGCAAGGGAATTGATGTATTCACTTTTGATGTTTTGGGAAAGACTTGTAAAACTTTGTAAAATTAATGGATATTAGTATATTTCCGTACTACTATATGTGAGGATGAAGTTTGATATTCCTAGTAGCATCTCAACTCATGTCAAGGTCTTCGTATCTGACTGACCTTAATGCTGGCTGGTCAGGTGAGAGCATAAAACTTTGATGGCCAGCTCAAGGAGTTCGGCCTTAAGTGATCCTGTGCATGCAAAATCCCAAAATAAAAATAGAAGAAAAGAAAGAAAGAAAATTTTTATGACCACCTAGTTATTTAAAATGTTCGTAATTATACCATATATGTTCGATAAAATAGGATTGACGGCGGCCGTATGAGGTGATATATGTCCGATCCGTCACGATTGGTATCAGAGAGAACGGAGATGCCTTAGGCTCGATCTAAATCTATGCGAAAAATCAGGACAAGATTAGTTAAGGCTGAAGGGGGTTAGTATTACTTATGCTTAGAACGGAGTACTATGTGTTGGTCGCCTTTGGTTAGTGATTTGACCAAAATGTTCTTTTCGGAAATCAAAGTCGTTGCTGAGGAAACGTCTAACAGAGAAAAATGAGCTGTGTGGACTAACAACCCTCCGGACCTGGAGGCAAGATACTTCAATTTGTTGGACAGGATGGTTGATGTCATAGAAGCCTTGGCTCCACCAGCTCCAGTGACCGCCCCAATTCCGGTTCATCAGGAGACATCAGTCTACGATCGCTTTACCAACGAGCGAATTCCTGAATTCTCCGGAGAACCCGACCGGTTGAAAGCGGACACCTGGATCTAACGATTGAAAAAGGTGTTCGTAGTGATTAAGTGTCCTGCAGGAGATAGAATTTGAAATAGAATTGGTGTCAGGATCAGCGCTAATATCAAAAGCACCATAAGGATGGTGCCGGCTGAAATTATGGGATTAAAGCAGCAATTACTGGAGTTATTAGATAAGGGTTTTATCCGGCCGAGTGTGTCTCCATGGGGCGCACCAGTAATGTTTGTAAGAAAGAAAGATGGAACCTTAAGATTGTGTGTGGATTATCGAAAGTTGAACAAGATTGCCACTAAGAATAAATATCTCTTGCCAAGGATAGACGACCACCTTGATCAATTGTAAGGAGCTTGCGTATTCTAAAAAATCGACCTTAGATCCGGTTATCATCAACTCTGAATCAGAAAAGATGATGTAGCAAAAACTGCCTTTCGAACTAAATATGGGCACAATGAGTTTGTAGTGATGCCATTCGGATTAACTAACGCTCCAGCCGTATTTATGGACTTGATTAACCGAGTTTTTCAACCCTATTTGGTCAAATTTGTGATAGTCTTTATTGATGACATCCTTCTTTATTCGAAGAGTCATGAAGATCATGAGGAACATTTAAGGATTACACTTCTGATTCTTAGGGAAGACCAGCTGTTCGCCAAATTAAATAAGTGTGAATTTTGGATAGAAGAAGTGGGATTTCTTGGTCACGTCATTTCCAAGGAGGGGATTCCTGTTGACCCTAAAAAGGTGGAGGCAGTGGTGAAATGGAATCGCCAACCTTCTGTGACCGAGGTGCGGAGCTTCTTAGGCATGACCGGATATTAGCGACGGTTTGTGGAGAACTTCCCTTGAATTGACTTGCCACTCACCCAACTAACAAAGAAGGAGGTTAAGTTTGATTGGACCGATGGTTGTGAAGGGAGCTTTCAAGTACTAAAGGACCGGCTAACTTCTGCACCGGTCCTAACCATTCCAGATAAATCAGGAGAACTAATTGTCATTGTGATGCCTCAAAGTTTTGATTGGGCTGTGTTCTAATGCAGCACGGAAGGGTGGTCGCATATGGATCATGTCAGTTAAAGGATCATGAAAGGAAGTATCCAACTCACGATCTAGAATTGGCCGCAGTAGTATTTGCGCTAAAAATCTGGAGACATTACCTATATAGTGAGAGATTCTTAGTCTACTCTGATCATAAAAGTTTAAATATTTATTCTCCCAAAAAGAGCTGAACATGCGGCAACGAAAGTGGATTGAATTTCTGAAGGATTATGACTATAAAGTTCAATACGATCCCGGTAAGGCCAATGTGGTCATCGATGCATTAAGTCGACAACCAAGTTACTTGGCAAGGATGCAGGTCAAGCAAATGGAGATGTTGGACTGTCTAATACACTATGACATCCAACGATATGTTTAGGGAAAGCGAATGATTTTATCATACCTTCAAGTCCAGCTAGAAGTGATAAATGAGGTTAAAGGAAGGCAAGTGAATGATCCCTTTCTTATGAATATCATGAGCGATCTGAATAATGATTCCATAAGTGATTTTTATGTCAGGTCAAATGGAGTGTTGAGATTTAGGGATCGATTGTGTGTGCCAGACGGTAAGGAATTGAAGGAGAAAATTTTAAAGGAAGGCCACCGATCACGGTATACAATCCATCCAGGGTCAATAAGATGTACCAGGACTTAAAAAAACGTTCTGGTGGAGGAACATGAAGAGGAATATCACAGCTCATGTAGAAAAATGTCTTGTGTGCCAACGAGTGAAAGCGAAAAGAAGAAAGCCATCTGGGTTATTTTAACCGATGCCGCTTCCAGGTTGGAAATGGGAGGATGTTACCATGGATTTCGTGACCGGTCTACCAAGGACGCCAAGGAAATATGATACTGTTTGGGTTATCGTTGACTGACTGACAAAGTCATCCCATTTCCTAGCAATCCAGACGACTTACTCCGGTGATAAACTGGCCCAACTGTATGTAAGCAAAGTCGTCAGGCTTCATGGTGTGCCTGCCTCTATTGTATCTAATAGGGACCTTTGCTTTGCTTCAAGATTTTGGAAGAGTTTGTATAAAGAATTGGAAACGGAGTTAAAATTTTGTACCGCCTATCATCTGCAAACTGACAGCCAATCAAGACGGACGATCCAGACCCTCGAGGATATGTTAAGAGCTTCATTCTTGGAAATTAAAGGGACTTGGGATAATTTCTTGGCCTTGGCAGAATTTACATATAATAACAGTTATCAGGCCAGCACAAACATAACTCCTTTTGAGGCGTTATATAGAAGGAGGTGTAGATCGCCAATCCACTGGGAGGAACGCGGAGATAAAAGAATTTTAGGTCCTAAAATTGTTTAAAAGACAACGGAAAAGATAAAGTTGGTGCATGAGAATTTAAGGGTTGCTTGGAGTAGACAAAAGAGTTATGTAGACCAGAGGAGATCTGCATTGAGGTTTGATGTAGGCAACTTTGTAGTTCTAAAAGTGTCGCCATCTAAAGGGACATCAAGATTTGGGGTAAAAGGAAAGCTGAAGCCATGATTTATTGGCCCCTTCAAGGTTTTAGAAAGGATCGAAGAGGTGGCCTACAGACTGGCGCTACCACCAAGTTTGGCGGAAGTACATTACGTGTTTCATGTACCAATGCTTAGGAAATATGTCCATGAACCTGCACGTATGATCGAGTTTGAGTCTTTGACCATTGACAAGGACTTATTTTACGTAGAGGAACCGATGCAGATTTTTGATCGAAATGAGCAAAGACTACTTACAAAATCAATCTCTTTGATAAAGGTACTTTGGAAGAATCACTCGCCTAAAGAAGCAACTTAGGAACGAGAGGACGAGATCCGGAGCAAGTATCCCCACTTGATTACTTAAGGTTAGTAACCTCATTTAAAATTTTAAGGACGAAATTTCTATAAGTAGGGGAGAATTGTATGTACCAATTTTTGGAGACCTTTTATCGTCAATGAATATAAAGACCAAATTCTTCTGTGGCAGAAAAGATGAAGGAGCCCTTACAAATGTAAAGGAAAGTAATCCGGTCAATGCCTGTTGATCGAAAAATGTTAAAGGTTAGTTAATCGGGTCAACGCCAGTTGGCCAGAATATGTAAAAAGGAGCAACTAAATTCGGTCAACACCAGTTGACCGAAAACACGAAAGAGGAACTTAATCCGGTCAACGATGGTTGACCAGAAATGATGAAAGAACGATTAAAAGAATTGAAGGCGAATCGGGGTAGTTGTTGACCGGCGCCAAGATGGAGGCCAGAAGTGTTGAGGCGAGAGAAAGCCGTGAACGGAAACATATCCAGTCAACGCCAATTGACCGAAAATAACGAGGGAGTCCTTACAAAATGTAAAGTCAGGATGACCATGCCTAAATAGGTAACCGACTTTCAACCACCTTCGAATAGTTGACCTGCCCTACCTACTACTGCCAGACCAAAGGCCTGTAAATAACAAACTAGAGAGTGCAAGGAAAAATATTAGGAGGAGGCCCTCGGCCGAGCTTCTTAGTGCAAGAACCCAGAATTCCAAGCTAAAGTGAAGAGATTCATGCAAATGTACCCCCTGTTTTTAAATTCATGGTTTAATGTAGGCGTACTCATCTTTTCTTCAATTCATGTTTGTAATGCAAGAATACCTGATTTTGATGAACTTATGTTAAAGTATGCCATTATATTTGCTCTGACCATCTGAATTAAGGAAGAATTTCTGTTAACGTTATGTTTAAAAGATGCTCTGTTATGTGTTTTCATAAAGATCTCTGATTAACCTTACTTGCATGAAGTCTGACCACGAACAGGTTGTTAAGATATCTAATTATAATGTGCGTAAAATGACTTCCGGCTTCTGTTAAAAAGATCTCCAACTTTTGTTAAAAAGATCTTCTGCTTTTGATAAATGACCTCTGGTTTTTGACACAGGACCTTCGGCTTTGATAAATGAGACCTCCGACACTTTGATGAAAGATCTTCGGTTTTATGACGTTAAAGGAAAGGCTATTAATGTCATACAGATTTCAGTTGGTTAAAGTTAAGAACGGAGGCTACAGGAACAAAGAAAAATGTGTATAATCCGGACAGCAAGTGGAATTTATGTTATTCGAATTTTGAGGTACGATGATGGCCATTGAACTATATGAACTTTGATCTGAGTTTTCGTTAAGTTTGCTGTTAAAATTGGATAAAGGATATTGGAGTGACACTTGATAACTGCCCCTGGGCCACGGTGGAATTTCTGGTGGGAAAAATTTATGGAATACGGCCCCATATGCCGGGTGAAAGCCATTACCGTCCGCCTCTAGGAGTATAATAGGAGGATACGACCTTACGTTGTGGGGTAGTACACAACTCTTTCTCGATGTTGTCCGCCCCTGTCTGGTCCCTAAAGATGATAAGTATTTTGCATGGTTTTTACGATTCTTATGATGATAAAGACAAGACAAGTAAGAATAAGAACGAAGATTTCCAAACTTAAAGAAGAAATGATATATTGAATTTCTTACTCGCATGCTAAGCTTATGTTACAGTCAACTAGTTTGATCTGATGATATATATTAATATTTTTCGCATGTGGGTACCTTGTTGGACTTTGTAGCTCACTCTTTCTATTTTTCAGATAATGAAAATCTTATAGAGGATGAAATTGAATAGAGTCTTACGGAGTAGCTAGACAGCATAGCTGGCCGGAGTTAATCAGCAAAGGAGCAAGGGAATTGATGTATTCACTTTTGATGTTTTGGGAAAGACTTGTAAAACATTGAAAAATTAATGGATATTAGTATATTTCCGTATTACTATATGTGAGGATGAAGTTTGATATTCCTAGTCATTGCTGAGGAAATGTCAAATAGAGAAAAACGAGCTGTCCGGACAAACAACCCTCCGAACCCGGAGGCAAGATACTTGAATCTGCGGGACAGGATGACTGATGTCGTAGAAGCCTTGGCTCCACCAGCTCCGGTGATCGCCCCAATTCCTGTTGATCAAGAGATGTCAGTCTACGATCGCTTTACCAACAAGCAAATTTCTAAATTCTCCGGAGAACCCGACCCGTTGAAAGCGGACACCTGGATCCAATGATTGAAGAAGGTGTTCACAGTGATTAAGTGTCCTGCGGGAGGTAGAATTTGAAATATAATATGTGCCAGGATCAGTGCCAATATCTAAAATACCATATAGGATGGCGCCAGCTGAACTTAAGAAATTAAAGCAGCAATTGCATGATTTATTATATAAGGGTTTTATCCGGCCGACTATGTCTCCATGGGGCGCACTAGTCCTGTTTGTAAGAAAGAAAGATGGAACCTTAAGATTGTGTGTAGATTATCGAGAGTTGAACAATGTTTCCACTAAGAATAAATATCTCTTGCCAAGGATAGACGACCTCCTTGATCAATTGCAAGGAGCTTGCGTATTCTAAAAAATCGACCTTAGATCCGGTTATCATCAACTCCGAATCAGAAAAGATGATGTAGCAAAAACTACCTTCCGAACTAGATATGGACACAATGAGTTTGTAGTGATGCCATTCGGATTAATTAATGCTCCAGCCGCATTTATGGACTTGATGAACCGAGTTTTTCAACTCTATTTGGATAAATTTGTGATACTCTTTATTGATGACATCCTTGTTTATTCGAAGAGTCATAAGATCATGAGGAACATTTAAGGATTACACTTCTGATTCTTAGGGAAGACTAGCTGTTCACCAAATCAAATAAGTGTGAATTTTGGATAGAAGAAGTGAGATTCCTTGGTCATGTCATTTCCAAGGAGGGGATTTCTATCGACCCTAAGGAGGTGGAGGCAGTGGTGAAATGGAATCGGCCAACCTCTGTGACCGAGGTGCGGAGCTTCTTAGGCATGGCCAGATATTATGGACGGTTTGTGGAGAACTTCCCTCGAATTGACTTGCCACTCACCCAACTAACATAGAAGGAGGTTAAGTTTGATTGGACTGATGACTGTGAAGGGTGCTTTCAAGTACTAAAGGACCGACTAACTTCTGCACCAGTCCTAACCATTCCAGATGAATCAGGAGGACTAATTGTCTATTGTGATGCCTCAAAGTTTTGATTGGGCTGTGTTTTAATGCAGCACGAAAGGGTGGTCGCCTATGAATCGCGTCAGTTAAAGGATCATGAAAGGAATTATCCAACTCACAATCCAGAATTGGCCGCAGTAGTATTTGTACTAAAAATCTGGAGACATTACCTGTATGGTGAGAGATTCTTAATCTACTCTAATAATAAAATTTTAAAATATTTATTCTCCCAAAAAGAGCTGAACATGCGGCAATGAAGGTGGATTGAATTTCTGAAAGATTATGATTGTGAAATTCAGTACGAGTCCGGTAAGGCCAATGTGGTCACTGATGCATTAAGTTGACAACCAAGTTACTTAGCAAGGATGCTGGTCAAGCGAATGGAGATGTTGGACTGTCTAATGCACTATGACATCAAACGACATGTTTAGGGAAAGCAAATAATTATATCATACCTTCAAGTCTAGCCGGAAGTGATAAATGAGGTTAAAGGAAGGCAAGTGAATGATCCCTTTTTTATGAATATCATGAGCGATCTGAACAAAGATTCCAGAAGTGATTTTTTTGTCAGGTCAGATTGAGTGTTGAGATATAGGGATCGATTGTGTGTGCTGGACGATAAGGAATTGAAGGAGAAAATTTTAAAGAAAGCCCACCGATCACGATATACAATCCATCCAGGGGTCAATAAGATGCACTAAGACTTAAAGAAAATGTTCTGGTGGTGGAACATGAAGAGGTACATCATAGCTCATGTAGAAAAATGTCTTATATGCCAACGAGTGAAAGTGGAAAGGAGAAAGCTATCTGGGTTGTTACAATCGATGCCGCTTCCAGGCTGGAAATAGGAGGATGTTACCATAGATTTCGTGACGGGTCTACCAAGGACGCCAAGGAAACATGGTGCTGTTTGGGTTATCGTTAACCAGCTGACAAAGTCAACCCATTTCCTAGCAATCCGGACAACTTACTCCCGTGATAAATTGGCCCAACTGTATGTAAGCAAAGTCGTCAGGCTTCATGGTGTGCCTGCCTCTATTGTATCTGACAGGGACCTTCAGTTTGTTTCAAGATTTTAAAAGAGTTTGCATAAAGAATTGGGAACAAAGTTAAAATTCAGTACCGCCTATCATCCGCAAACTGACGGCCAGTCAAAACAGACGATCTAGATCCTCGAGGATATGTTAAAAGCTTCCGTCTTGGAAACGAAAGGGACTTGGGATAATTTTTTAGCATTGGCATAATTCGCATATAATAACAGTTATCAGGCTAGTATAGGCAGAGCTCCTTTTGAGGTGTTATATGGAAGGAGGTGTAGATTGCTGATCCATTGAGAGGAACCAGGAGATAAAAGAATTTTAGATCCTAAAATTATTAAAGAGACGACGAAAAAGATAAAACTGGTACATGAGAATTTAAGGGTTGCCCGGAGCAGACAAAAGAGCTATACAGACCAGAGAAAATCTGCATTGAGGTTTGATGTAGGTGACTTTATATTTCTAAAAGTGTCGCCATCTAAAGGGACATCAAGATTCAGGGTAAAAGGAAAGCTGAAGCCACGATTTGTTGGCCCTTTCAAGGTTTTAGAAAGGATCGGAGAGGTAGCCTATAGATTGGTGCTACCACCAAGCTTGGCGGAAGTACATGACGTGTTTCACGTATCAATGCTTAGGAAATATGTCTATGATCCTGCACATGTGATCGAGTTCGAGCCTTTGACCATTGACAAGGATTTATCCTACGTAGAGGAACCGATGTAGATTTTGGATCGAAAGGAGCAAAGACTATGTACAAAATCAATCTAATTGATAAAGGTACTCTGGAAGAATCACTCGCCTGAAGAAGCAATTCGGCAACGAGAGGACAAGATTCGGAGCAAGTATCCCTACTTGATTACTTAAGGTTAGTAACTTCATTTAAAATTTCAAGGACGAAATTTCTATAAGTAGGGAGAATTGTAATGTACCAATTTTTGGAGACCTTTTATCATCAATAAATATAAAGACCAAATTCTTCTGTGGCAGAAAAGATGAAGGACCCCTTACAAATGTAAAGAAAAGTAATCCAGTCAACGCTCGTTGACCCAAAAATGTTAAAGGTAAGTTAATCTGGTCAATACCAATTGACCAGAATATGTAAAAAGGAGCAACTAAATTCGGTCAACACCAGTTGATCGGAAACGCGGAAGAGGAACTTAGTCCAGCCAACGATAGTTGACAGGAAATGATGAAAGAATGATTAAAAGAATTGATGGCGAATCGGGGTAGTTGTTGTTCGGCGCCAAGATGGAGGCTGGAAGTGATGAGGCGAGAGAAAGCCGTGAAAGGAAACATATCCGGTTAACCCCAGCTGACCAGAAATAATGAGGGAGCCCTTACAAAATGTAAAGCCAGGATGACAATGTCTAAGTAGGTAACCGACTTTCAAATACCCCCGAGTGGTTGACCTTTCCTATCTACTACCGCCAGACCAAAGGCCTATAAATAATAAACTAGAAAGTGCAAGGAAAAAGGTTAGGAGGAGGCTCTCGGCCGAGCTTCTTAGTGAAAGAACCCAGAATTCCAAGCTGAAGTGAAGAGATTCTGGCAAGTGTACCCCAAGTTCATTGTTTAATATTAGCGTGCTCATCTTTTCTTCAGTTAATGTTTGTAATGCAAGAATACCTGATTTTGATAAACTTATATTAAGGTCTGCCATGATATTTGCTCTGACCATCTGAATTAAGGAAGAATTTCTGTTAACGTTATATTTAAAAGAAGCTCTATTATGTGTTTTCAAAAAGATCTCCGATTAATCTTACTTACTTGTATGAAGTCTGGCCACGAACAGGTTGTTAAGATATCTAATTATAATATGCGTAAAATGACTTTCGGCTTCTGTTAAAAAGACCTCCGGCTTTTGTTAAAAAGATCTTCGGCTTTTGATAAATGACCTTCGGTTTTTGACACAAGACCTTCTGCTTTGATAAATGAGACTTCCGACACTTTGATAAAAGATCTTCGGTTTTAAGACGTTAAAGGAAAGGCTATTAATGTCATACGGACTTTAGTTGTTTGAAGTTAAGAACGAAAGCTACATGAACAAAGAAAAATGTGTATAATCCGGACAGCAAGTGAAACTCTATATTATTCGACTTTTGTGATACGATAGATGGCCATCGAACTATATGAACTTTGATCTGAGTTTCCGTTAAGCTTGCTATTTAAATTGGATGAAGGATATTGGAGTGACACTCGAGGACTGCCCCTGGGCCAATGGAAAATTTTTGGTGGCAAAGATTTATGGACTACGGCCCCGTATGCCGGATGAAAGGCATTAGCGCCCGTCTCTGGGGGTATAATAGGAGGATACGGCCTTAGGTTGTGGGGTAGTACACAGCCCTTCCTCGATGTTGTCCGCCCACGTCTGGTCCCTAAAGATGATAAGTATTCTGCATGGTTTTATGATTCTTATGATAATAAAGACAAGACAACTAAGAATAAGAACGAAGATTTCTGAACTTAAAGAATAAATGATATAGTGAATTTCTTACTCGCATGCTAAGCTTATGTTACAATCCACTAGTTTGATCTGATGATATATATTAATGTTTTTCTCACGTGGGTACCTTGCTCAGCTTTATAGCTCACCTAGTATTTAGCCAGGTGGGGGTTGCATACGTCGAAGTTCCTGCTAACTAGATTGACGACCAGCGGGAGTCCACACGAAGATATCTACATTTTTTCGTATGAATTTGATCAACTCGTAACGTAGTATCCCAGTAAGTGCGCCGCCAATATGTATACACCTTTCCGGTTCTTCCGGATTTAGTGGGAACAGATTGGTTACCTCTCCGAACTGTGCTTGCTGTAAAGTCACCTCTTCCAGATGGTCGAGTTCTCCTGCCGATCTGATGCTGCCACTTGGGGCGATCTGGGACATAGAACATGTCCGCCCAGTGGCTTGGTGGCCCAGAACCTCACCTACACCGCAAACCATTCGGAATTTCATCTTGAGATGCGGTATCAAAGTGATGGCTCCGAACGCTATTAGGCATGGAAGGCCTAATATAGCGTTGTAAACTGAGGGTAGATCAACTACCAAGAAAGTAAGTGTTTGACTCATCGTTCTTGGGTATGTACCCAGGGTTACTTCTAATTGGATTGTCCATTGGATAGGCATCAGTTTGTTATCAAGGCCGTACAATGGGCCTTCAGTAGGCTTTAATTTATTCTTTTTTAAACCAAGTTTAAAAAACGCATCAAGGTAAAGCAAATCATGTGAACTTTCATTATCGACGAATAATTATTTTAGCTGGTAGTCGACGCTACCATCTAAAATGAAGGCAGATACAACTAGGGGGTTTGCATGGGGAGAAACTACATGGTCAAAGTCATCATTGTTAAAACTAATGATGTTCTTCTTAGTGCGCTGCTTCTTATTCTTGACATGCTGCTCCTTATGGTCTGCAAGAGTCTTGACAGGTCGAGTCACAATCATATTGACTACTCCTGCCGTGACACGATTCCTCGGAGGAGACGGTTCTGTGCCTTCACCGCCTACTGCACAGGAGCTCTGGCCAGGGTTATTGACGAACCTGGTAAGGTGGCCTCTGCGGATCAAATCTTCTATCTCCCGCTGGAGTGTTTTACAGTCTTCAGTGGAGTGTCCAGGAGATTGATAGAAATCACAGTATCTAGCTGGATTTCCTCCTTCCGCCTTCTTAAGTGGTTTTGGCCATTTAAGGAACTTCTCACCTCTGATCTGCATGAGAACATTCGAACACGAGTCAGTTAATGGCGTTAGGCTAATTGGCCAGTAGTCCTTGCGCTCCGGTGGTCCAACCCTGGGGTGCTTTCGGCGGGAGTGATCGCTGCTGTTATACTTCCTCTTTCCTTCAGCCGGGAAAGAGTAAGGCTATTTGGTCCGCTCGGGATGCTTAGCTTCGTTAGCCTTCTCTGCCGCTGTGTAGGCCTTGGTAATAAATTCTACTTTCTGAAAGGTCTACGGATTTTTATGCACCAGTGCCAAAAGAAATCCCCATGCGTCAATACAGAGATGAAACTGTCCAGTTTAATCTCTTCGGTGAGTCTGGGGATCCACCTAACTTCCATCATGAGGTGATCCAGAAATTTTTGCGAATTCTCCCCAAACTTTTGCTTGTTATGCGACATGTGCCAAGGCTATTTCTCCTCTCAGTGACTGGAGGCATACTACGATAGGAATTGATCAGCCAGCTCTCAGAAGCTCCTGATGGAATCTGCGGGAAGATGATGGAACCAAATCGTCCGTCCCCCTTTAAGGTAAGCGGGAAGTAGCGACACATGGTGCGTCTTCCAACCCTTATAGACCAAGATGGGTGTAGAAGTGGGCAAGGTGATCGACAGGATCAACACTCCCATCGTACGAGTCAAGGGTTGGCATTTTGAACTTTACAGGTATGGGATTGTTTAAGATCTTCGCTGTGAAAGGGGATCTGTCCAAACCTATCGCACATTCATCACGGCTCTAGATTCTCTCCCGTCTTGGATCTACTCGAGCTGTGTTGGTTGATCTTTTGGAGTTGAGGAATGTCCTCAACTTCGTCCTTCCTTTAACATGGCTAGTAGCCGGTCAGTTATTGCCACCAGTGAATTTGATACCCCGGGAGGCTCCCTCCTGAGAATTGGGCCTAAATTCCGCCTGAGAATATCGGGGATTCCTTCTCTCTGGACTTTCTCTTGGAGTTACATCAAGCTTAAACGCCCAAGCCTTAGTCAACTTTTGGCTTGCAAGGGCTCTGGCATCTCAGTGTTGGCCGGCTTTTTGGATTTCTTGGATGGTTTCTTTTTCCTTAGACCTCCCCTCCTAGAGGCCGGTGTGGGCCGCGCGGGGTGAGTCCTGTCAGGCGAGCCTCTAGCAGGAGCAAAGCATCTGGAGCATCCTGTTGGTGTTCTGCATGTACTTCGCTAGGTTTTAGAAGAAAGGGGCGGGCACCCCATTAATCGTCCCGTTGACTAGGATACGACAGCGTTGGTCCTGGTCGAGTGAGGTCACATCCCTAACGGGTTCGCTTACTTGTACCCTTGTGTTCACCATATTAGTTGACAGAAAGAGAAGCGAAGAGTGTGAGATTACGTAAAGTTGTTTAGGGAAGTGGTTGGCTTTTTATAAGCTTCCCACGGACGGCGCCAATGATGCGTCCTGAAACCAAATTTTGAACGGATTCGGATTGTGCCGATCGTTGAATCTAGCTTTGTTCGTCTAGTTTGGATCCTACACACCATTAAAACAAATGGGAGGTCAGGTGTCGACGGGATGTTACCCCATCGTAAATACTTTGATGCTCAAATTAGCAAAACAGTCTTCCAATAATCGAGAAGGTAAAGGAAAGGGCGTTATGATGGTAAGGAACAGAGAGTGTTTGTGGTTATAATTTGGCCATCGTTGGGAGAGGTTACTGTCGCTCGAGAGAAGCGGTGATTCCTATCCTAGGGTTTCTGCGGATCGAAGTTACTCGGGAGAGAGATAGAGCGTGGGTGTGCTGTCAGCGTGGGAGCCTAAGAGTGCGCCGTGTAAGCTGTAATGGATTACTCAGGAAAAAGGAACAAGGATGTGAAAACGATTCAACTGGGTATGAGAGCGTTTGTTTCCTTCAAGAAGACGTATCTTGGAGTGTGGACTCTATGGCCTTCTTATAATCGAGACGTTGAGCATCCTTCCTTAGGCAGGAATGTATGATTCTAGTGCTCTATTGGAATAGCTTCCTTTCTTGACGTTGACATTAATGGTGGTAACGACTCATTGAGAGGGTTACCTTCCTTTTGTGTTTTGTAACGGTTAGGGTTTACAGTAGACATGGGAAAGAATTTGGTGCTTTTCTCATGGAGTCAGCACTGAATTTGTTGGTGACCGTTACCGTGAAGGTTGCCTTTTGAGGGAGCGCATAATTAGTGAAGAAACCGTTACTGACCGCAGACGAGAATGCAGGTTAAATTGAGCCTGGCCTTCAGAAGGCTTATTTGTGGGCTGACCCACTGTAATGCTGTCGGTCAGTAGAAATGTTGATCGTCATTTGCGCCAATTGCCCGTCCTTATGCCGGCTTCCTTACCTTTCGTCCGATCAATAGTAGACGTTGACCGCCCAAGCTTATATGTGGGCCATCGTGGATTTGGGCCGTTCCTTCCTTTTTGGACCTGCCCACTAAGGGTGTAACCATCAGTGTTAGATATCTTCAAATTATTGAAATACTATAAATTTGATTTATTCTTTTAAATTTGTTAATATTTATAAATAGATATGATTTTATATTATTTAAATTATATTATATTCTTTTAAGATGATTCTAATATACTCAAAATTAAAATATATTTATATAAAAATATTTATTTATTCACTCATTCGTGGACTCATTTACACTGAATTGGCCTTTTTTTGTTTGCAAAAAGAAAGAATCAAATGAAAAAAATTAAAATACAGTAAAATCTATACCTATTTTCAGTAAGTTTTATACAAATAAATGTAAATTTTGGTATATAAATAATATTTTTTACTTATAGTGTTTAATACTTTACAAGATGTTCATTATATTTTTTTTCTTCAAAATAAAATACTTAATAGTCCATTTAATTGCATATAAAATTATTAGGTTGTAATTGAAATTCAACATTTATGAATATTTTTTTGTATTTTTGGTAATATATATCCATTTAAAAGTACTTTTCAAATAAAATAATTATACTAGTCATTTTCAAGAGAGATATTAAAAAACTAACGTTGTTAATATTTTCTACATATTAAAATATTTATTAATTCAATGGGTCCACTTAAACGACAAGTATGACGGCAAGTCCTGATAAGTGAGGAATGAGGGGCGCTACACCGCATCAATACAGCACGGCATCTGTGCCTCATAATGCCTGTTGGATTAAATCGAATGACGGGTTTTTTTTTTTTTTTACATTTAATGTTTATTTTTATTTAATTTGTAAATTTTTATTACAAAATTGTTATAAAATTATTATTTTATAATTTTATAATATATAATTCTACTTATATAATAATATTTTAATAATATATAATTATAAAATTATTATTTTATAAATTTATAATATATAATTATACTTAATAAATATTTTAAAATGTATAATTATAAAATTATTATTTCATAAATTTATAATATTAATAATAATAAAATTTTGATCTAATTTATAATTAAATTTATTTATATTCTTTTTATTTTTTATGAGTTAATATTCTATAAAAAATTAAAATATAAACAAATTAAAAATATGAAACTACAAAAAAAATGAAAAAAAAGGGGGAAGGGAACACCCGCCCGTTAGGTTTTATAAAATATAAATATAAATACAAATACGTATATTTAATAATTAATAAAATTTTAATCTAATTTATAATTAATTTTATTTATATCTTTTATTTTTTATGAGTTAATATCCTCTAAAATTAAAAATATATACAAATTAAAAATATAAAACTATAAAAAAAAAAAGAGAAAGAAAAAGAAAAAGGGAGAGGGGGACTCTTGCCCATTGGGTTAAATCTAACGGACAACATGCATGTACATAGCCACTGTGCCGTATGAGTCCGAAGTAGCTATCCAGGATTTAGCCAGCTAAAATTTTTATTTTTAATTTTTTCATTCACAGTTTATTGTTTATTTTTTTCAGAGTTAATAAGAATGGATAAAAGTTGATACTGTCTCTTTATTTTAGAATTTTATACTTATTTGGTTTTGGTAAGGGAGATGACAATGGCAGGAGATAAGGAAAATTATGGACAGGTGAATTTATTTACTATGGAAATTAATTTTGATATAATATATATGATTTATAATTATCTTGGACATATAATTTTTTTAACCCCTTTGTTATTTTTTTTTCTTTTTTTGAGTTTGATGATAGGAGTGTATAATAGTTTGAAATGTTTGATGGAAAGAAAGATAAGACAAATCAACCTGAATTAAGTACATGTTAGAGGGAAAAAAGTTGAGAGGGGAATCAAATTGAGGCTAATGATAATAAGTGTAAATAGACAATTACATTTTATCAACTATTAAATTTCAGAGAAAAAAGATTAAGCTAATGAGATTATAAATTATAGTGCTCGTGAATCTTATGGATATGACAAGTGACATTAATTGGTGTCAAAAAATATGTTTTACTCGAAACACATATTTGGAGCTAAATAGATATCATAATCTCAAGAGTGTATCAACATTATAACAACATTTTAGAAATTATTGATCATCTACTACTAATCAAATGTCCGAGAGAGACTAATAGTATGTTGAAGCATATTGGTTGGTTAATTTGATTAAAGATCTCTTATGGTGCGTTTGGTTGTTGAAATGAAATAATGTGGGAATAGAATAGTTATTTCCAGGGAATAAAATAGGATGAGAATAGAGTTTGAATTGTTATTCTCATATTCGATTGTCAGAATAGAATAAAGTGAAATTAGTATTTCTTTATTTGGTTTATAGAATAGTATGAGGAATAAGATAGGAATAGTGATAATAATAATAGTAATAATAATAATAATACTGATAATAGTAATAATAAAATAGAATAATAATAATAATAATAATAATAATAATAAATAGCAATAATAATAATAATAATAATAAAACAAAACAATAATAATAATAATAATAAATGGGAATAATTATTTCAACATATGTGAAAATAACTATTCTCGAATGAAAGGTATGAATATTTATTTTCGATTAAATTATAATCAAATAGAGAAATATTTATTCCTCTAGAAATAAATGTGAAAATAACTATTCTCGAATGAAAGGTAGGAATATTTATTTTCGATTAAATTATAATTAAATAGAGAAATATTTATTCCTCTAGAAATAAAGAGAGAATATAATTTTTATTTTCTCAAACTAAATACCACATTATTGAATTGTCTAGAGAAGGAAGTCCCCAAATGGAAGTTCAAAGCTAGGGCTGTTGAGGATCGAGTTAATATTGTTGAGGATCATGCAAATACTATTGAAGACTGCAAATACTATTGAAGACTCTGTTGTTGCTACCAAAGTTAAGATTACTGAGCTCTAGGTTTCTTTCCATATTTTTGAAGACAAGAAAGTCAAGGTAGTTCATTGGGCCTCAGCTGGTGACTGTGTCATTAAAGAGCACAAGGTTGCGTCTGTCCAGCTTATTGAGGAAATTAACGAAAGAATACATCTAAAGGAGATTAGATTTCTCTTAGTTGTTGACATTTAATTAATTATTATTAATTATGATCCTAAATTCGGATCAGGTTATTGACATTTAATTAATTATTATTAATTAATTAAATAGTCATTTAATTAACATTGGGACGTGAATTTCACGCCGATACTTCGACCGACCATAATAAAATAAGATAAATCATACATACCGTACGTTCTTGAACAGCCGACATCTATGACTCATCAAACCGATCATAATTTAAAACACATCATTACTTATAATTGCTATCCGTAAACATAAATACACTAATTACTATCTGAATTACATAAACACTGATTATTGCCATCTGAAACTGAATTTGAAGCTGAAAATAAAACATTAAAATGCTAACTACTGTCTAATAATTGGAACATAATTCAGATTAACGTCAAAATTCTAAATTAATATCCTTGAATAGCTTTACTTCAATTCTAATCATCTTACATATATCCGAGCCTCTCATGTAAACGGTTAGTAAAATAGTGTAAAGAGTAAGTTAAAAATTTAGTGAGGCATATAATTTAACAAATAATTATATATAATTTACATGTAAATTATATCGAAGGCTATTGGAAGAATAATAAATTATAATCTGATACAATGACATGAAATTTCAATAATACTTATGCAGAAAATTCTGATAAATATTTTTTTAGAATTCTTTATTATGTTCATGTTCATTTCTTATCATCCAAATATACTAAAATCTGATTTTTGAAGAAACTAAGGGCTAGTAGGCTGTCCTGATTAAATGAGCGGATAATAAAAATTTGAGTTATATTTATTTTTACATAATCAAAGGTTGCACACTATTATTTAAAATCTATACGTGGGCCATCATATATATAATTATGTAGATGGGGCCGAATGCAGCTTTTTACTAGTGGATGATAGGTTTAAATCTCGATCTATCAATATAATATACCAAGACATACCATAATATACTACTTGCTAAAATATAATTATGGTCCAATACAAATTATTAAGAAAATTCTACACTTATCTTCATAATTCTTATTTTTCACATACTGAAAAATAACTCATAATTTCTTAATATACTTATAGAGTTTTCCATATAATTTTATAAATTATTAGTATGAAATACTAAATTTAACCTCCTTAATCATGTAGGACCTTTCTTAAAAGTTTAATGTAGCCAAATTCGGTATATTAATACAGAAATAAGTATTTTCAGCTTGTTTAGCAAACATGCAGAGGACCTATGTAAATTTTTAGAATATATAAAGTATATATTTAACAATTTCTAAACATGTAAGAAGGCTCTTCATGAAATTAAGCTTGTAGGAACATAATATCAGATTGTTAGAATACGCATGTCACGAACTTTGTCCAAAATAGATTTCATAATAATATTTTACAAAATTAAAATCCCAATAAATACAATAATAAACCATAAAGTCTAAACCCGAGTATGACAAATCAAATATACATAGGATCCAACAAAACATATCCCGTACAGGATCTCATCGGATGTAAATCCGAATAATATTAAAGCGACCTATTATCTAAATATCATAAGGAAGATATCTGAACAATGACAACAACTCATTTACATAATTTATCCAATCCAACAATTCTCAATATATGATCCAAATGCCCTCATCCGACAATACCTGAATGTCCATAATACATTCCCGCGATCGAATACAAATCAAATAAAATATCCATACTCACAAAATAAATGATGCTGCGCTAGATCCTATCCAAACTTCTATAAACGTATCCAGTTCACTAGTCTAAAGGGATGAAAATAAAGACGTGAACCTAAAATTCGTCAAGTATCAAGTATATAAAAAATAATATATATATATATATATCCACAATTAGAGAGGGGGTTGAATAACATAAACAAATTAAATAAAACAAATCAATAGGGGTCCGAAAATTAATAGAATGTTAAGGGTAGTTTCGTATTTAAATTATAGTCTGTATCAAATATGGTCCCATCGGGATACTGATAACAAATTGTAATACGGGGTCAAATCTCATATCCAAATCATATTATATAATAAATCATGATTTAGGCCATCAATAGTAATTTAGGCCAGCAGGATAGGTCATCTATAAACACTATCTCCCATATATACAAAACTTACATACTATTTTTTGTCACCTATGACTTTTGGGTGTAATCTTTAAATTTATCTAATATATTTTAATGTTAGAATATATATAAAATTTCCATTATTACATTACTGTAATTCTCATTTTAAAATAGAATGGGGGTAAGTCCATGCTACATCAAAGCCTCTTCCTACCGGTGGAAGAGAAAGTTACAAATATTTTTTCATTGGGAACAAAGTATCCCCGTCGGGATAAGCGCCTCAAATCACGTATCAATATCGGATCACATATAGAATCACATAGGTAGGAACCTCAATGCACTGCCTAGACAAGTTTCATCCTCATTTCTATATAAATATGCTGATACAGAACATATACGGTCTTAACTATTTATATAGATTTCTATAAAATCATAAAACCCCTCAAATTTATAAAACAAAAAAACCCCCCAGATCGACCAATAAATATTACATACATGTTCATAGAAAATAAATAAGATGAATAAAATAATATGCATGTACACAAAGCCTCCAAAATGTAAACAAATATTTTTAGACTTGAAAATAAACCAAAGATAGAGTTTCTAGATATTTATCTTGAACTTATACCAAACATATTTGACAAAAAGATACTCCGAGATACATAAACTCCACCTTCTCTCTCTTCTTCCTCTTGCTCTCTCTTCTCTATGTTTCTCCTACGCAAAATTGGCAAAATAGTGCTCCACATGTGCTTATATAGCCAAAATGCACTCAAGCACTAGCTCAGGTGCACATCAAGCACATCACCTCTCTAGAATTGAAGCCCAAGCGCAACCTTAGGTGCGCCTTGGGCACAAGCCCACTAAATCGGTGCTAAATCGCCACTTAGGTGCATTTCAGGCGCTGCCCTTACTAATATGATTTTTTTTTAAATTTTCACAATATATAATTATTTTAAATATATCCAATTAACTCAAAATTAAAATTAATATCAAAATGGACCAAAGGAGAATTCGGTCATTACAATGCATGAAGATTAAATTTCAGAAAATAGTTAGGATAAACAATATATAGGAATTTAGGCATAAATTTTATGTATTTTTACAATAAAATAAAGAGAATTACACATGTATATTAAATAATATCATCTTAACTTTGAAATATGATATGCATGACTATTAAAATAAGGAATGCTCAAAAAATTTAGCAAAGAAAAGCAAGATGAGAAAAAAAGTTTGGAATGCACTTGCTTTGATTTAATTCTCACCAAATTCTAACTTGAATTCACATAATTTGTGCTTCTAAGGCTTCCACTTTCTCCTCCTCTCTCTTTTCTTCATCACCTTTTTCTCCTCTCTTGAAAATTTTGAAAAAATGATAGAAATCAATCGGGTCCAATATATATATTGAGTGGTGCTCGAGCGCTGGTCAAGTAGACAACATCGACGCCATGCCTTAACATTGTTATAATATTCTAGGATTTCATTTGAATTATTTTAATATTAATTATAATTTTAGATAATTTGACCATGACAAAAATTAATTTAATTTTATAAAATTTTAAAGTATATTTGGATCAATTGGATTGATACCTAAGGTGTGTCCGTGTTATCATCCGAGTGTTGCTTTGGATTATGAAATAAAAGAAAAGGGATAATAGAATATATATATATATTATTAATAAAAAAAGAAAAAGAAGAAAAGGGGGATTGGGGAAGCTGGGGAGAGAAGGGAAAAGAAAGCAGAAGAAAAAAGGGAAGAAGAAAGAGAGAGAGGGAGGAAGAAGAGGGAAATTGTGTGTAGAGTATGGGAAGAAAGAGAAGGGAGGAGAACAAGGAGAATGAGAAAACAACGTGCGAGAGGTCAAGCAATATGGGAGGTAGAGCGACACAGGAAGAGACAGCTCATGGAGGAGAAAGAGTGAGGGTTGAGGCACATGGAAGGTGGTGCAACACCTGGTAGGGATGATGGTTGCAAGAGGAGGCAGAGGCGGTGGTGGCTCGCGGGCAAGGGCAGTGGCAGCCGATTTGGGCGTGGGTAGAGAGAGAAACGCGCTAGTAGAGAGCAAAAGGGCGCGATTGGAGAGAGAAACATTCGATTTGGGTATTTCAAAGTATCTTTTCTTCAAATATGCAGAATATAAGGTCAAGACAAGTATGTGTAACCTTTATTCCTGGTTTGATTTAATATCCAATATATTTTGGATATTATTTAGAGTTTTTACTAATATGCATATATTTTTATATACCTAATTTATTTATTCTGGATATGCATGTATAACTTATTGTCTGATTTGGAATTTTTTGGTATAAGCTTCACGATTTTAGAAGGTTTACTATTTTTTAAAAAGCTTGAAAAATTTATTAGACACTATAAATATTTTTATCAGTAGTGCATATAAAAATGTGTATAAAACTTGCATAGATCCTGCAATTTTGACATGTATGTACAGAGTTGTGGTCACTATATTTGGATTTGTCATTGGATATACTGACTAATTCTTGACAGGGAGATTTATTATTTGGAAATCCCTTTCCATTAGTAGGAAAGGTTTGGAGTAGTGACCCTTTCCATTTGAATGATTTGATTTGACCTTATAATATATTTGGACGTCCTAATATATTTGATAAGTTTAAGGATTGTACCTAAAATCGTGGGTGATAAAATATAGTTAGTAATTTTATCCATAAGAGATAGAGTACATGGGTGGCCGTATATGCTAGCCTTATTTGCATTTGATATGGCCTAAATTTATTGAGAATATGTGTAACATTTTTTCAAGCTAATCTTTAAATAGTCGAAACTCAAATTTGATGCATGATTTATATTTCTACATTGATTTGTATTGGACTTTGATTTGGGTTTAAATTTTAGATTTGGGTTTGAGATTCGCTGATTTTGCCCACGGATGGATTTTGGTATGCCTCGTACAAATGATTTTAATTATATATTTTGATTCGAACTTTTGGATTGATTGTTGCGGTATTGCTATGATCTCTGAGCTCGCTATTGGATCATTTGGTTATTGGATTCTACCCCAAATCACAAGTTGATTGGGTATTAAATTTGGACTTGGATTGGATATCTAGTTATTGGAATCGATCTGAATCATTTCTATTTTATTTATGTATGTATATATATATATATATTCCGATAATGACTATTTTCTGATTGGACATCTGTTTTAGATTTAGATATTTGATTTGAGTACGAGACTATCCTTGAATTTTAGATATTAGATTTCTATTAGATTTATTATATCAGTGATTTGTATTTATTCTATTATTTAATCGAATATTTATCCATTTATTCATCGTTCTGATTTATTAGACCCATTTTATTTAAATATGATACTTGTTGTATTTTAAACTCAAATTTTATATTTTGTCCTTTTAGAGTAGAAAGTTTGAATATATTGTAAGAGTGAGGACGTGATCTGTCAACTATTCGTCCGATTTGATAAGTTTTAGTTTCATTATTACTTAAATTGGTATTTGATATGAATACATTTTGGAATTGATCGAATATAGGCTAATGGTTATATTTTTGGGAATAGTTGGGATATGATGTTATGCTTGATTATGATTAAAGTTAAATTATTACCTCTTTTATGATAATTATAGAGTAAGTTATATTTATTTTATTTGGATGGTTGTCTAATAAAGTCTTGTGTAGGTTATTTTTGTGTCCCATTTGTGTATTAGTTTATTATATCCGAGTTTGAAATTAATAAGAATAATATTTAAAATATAATTAATTATTTAAATTGATCTACTTGGTTTGAGTTATTATAACATTATTATAATACTATTAATCAATATTATAATAGTATTCGAACTTAGGCCTTACATTTCTTCCATCCTCATAACAATTTTATTATCAAAATTTTACATACCTCAATACATACCTTAATGAAGAAACAAATGCGTGTACTTTTTCTAAATCTCATCTTCTCTTTCCCACATTGCCTATTCAAATGGATAGTTTCTACATAAGTCCTTCACCAATGCAACTACCTTTGTCAGAAACTCTTGATCCTTTCACCCAAAATTTAAATTGGTTCCTCAATATACGTCTAATCTTCATTTGTTTTCAATGGTTCATTTTCAATGATGTGCATCAGATCATATACATATTTCCATAATATTAACAAGTAAGACACATTGTGCACATCTCATAAATTTGGAGGTAGATCTAGTCTATAGGTTACTTTACCAATCTTCTCTAGAATCTTGAATGGTTAGATAATCCTTGGGTCCAATTTTCCTTTAATCCTAAACCTTGAGATTCCCTTCAACGGAGATATCTTCAAAAATATGTAGTCCCCAATATCAAAGCTCATCTCCGATAACCTCCGATTAGTATAGATCTTTTTGCCGACTTCGCACAACTTTTGATTGTTCATAAACCAAACGGATCTTATCGGATGTCTCTTGTACAACTTTTGATTCCAAAAGTCTCTGACCATTGGTCTTTTCCCAATGAATCAGGGAACGACATTCCATATAAAGTCTTAAATGGGGCCATACCGATGCTTGCTTGGTAGTTATTATTGTATACAAATTTAATTAATGCCTAATAATCATCTCACTTATCTTTTATCTCAAAAATCAAAACTCTTAATATGTCTTCCAAAATCTAAATTTTACGCTCCGTTTGTCTATCCTTTTAAAGCTGATAAGTTGTACTAAATTTTAAATTAGTTACCAATTCTCAATGCAAACTTTTCTAAAATATAAAAATAAACCTCGAGTCTTGATTGAATACAATGGAAGTTGGCACATTGTGCAATCTTACCACCTCATTGATGTATAATCTAGCTAGTTGGTCTCTAGAAAATATCATCTGTATGGCTATAAAATTTCTTAACTTAGTAAGCCGATCTCCAATCATCCAAATAATATTATGATTCATTGGTGTTTTTAACAATCCCATTACAAAATCCATTATTATGTCTTCTCATTTCCAACTTGGTGTCGGCAAATGTTGCAGCATGACGAGTTGCTTATTGTGCCCACCCTTTAATTGTTGTGAAATCAAATATCTTCCCACACATACAACAATTTTGCTCTTCATATTCCATCACTAAAACATCTTATTTAAGTTTTGATACATCTTGTAAATTTTTGGATAAATAACGTATTTCGATCAATAAGTTTTATTTATAATTTTCTCTTTCTATTATTTAATATTCGGTACACATATCTTGTCTTGAAACCTTAAGTCTCCATCAGCCCTTATATTGAAATCTACTCTAGAATCCTAGTTCAAATCTCCGACAATATCCACTAGAAACAAATCATCCATTTGGGTTCCTTTGATTCTTTCCAAAATCTCCATTGTATTTGGAAGTATGATAATATTATTTGATTTTCTTGGGAGTATTTCTTAATATCACATTGCCTTATGCACTTTAATATTTCCATCTCCTTAATGCTCAGATAAGGCACAAAACCCATCAATCGACGACTTTATCAGTTGGTATTGTATCTCGCAATTGTAATCTTTTAAGAATTCCATCCATTTCCATTGTCTCATATTTAACTCATTCTTGGAGAATAGATACTTGTGACTCTTGTGATTTGAGTATACTAAAAATTTCTCTCCATACAAATAATGCATCGACATCGTCAATGCAAAATCACCATCGCCAACTCTATATCATGTGTTGGATAATTATTGTCATGAGTTTTCAATTACCTTGACCTATAAGCGATCACTTTTCCATGTATCAAAACACAACCTAATCCAATCTTAGAAGTATCCCAATAAATCACAAATCCGCCGAATCCTTTGGGAATCGTCAAAATCGGGGTAGTTGTTAATTGATCATTCAATTCTTGGAAGCTTCTTTTATAATCTTCCATCCAATTAAATTTGATTTCCTTCCTTGTCGATTGGGTTCGTGGCATGACAATTCTTGAAAAATTTTCCACAAATCTTTGATAGTAGCTTACCATTCCCAAGAAGCTCATGACTTTAGACACCGTTGTCGGTTGACTTTAATTAATCACCGTTTCAACTTTCTTTGGATCAACCAAAATGCCTTCCTTTAAAATTACATGACCTTTAAATAGAAATTTTTCGAGCAAAAATTCACACTTTTTCAATTTGGCATACAAACTTCTCTCTTGAAGCATATGGAGTATAATCCTCAAATACATCTCGTGCTTATTATAACTCATCAAATATATCACAATATTATCAATGAATACCACCATGAACTTATCAAGATAAGGTTGAAATACCTAATTTATCAAATCCATAAAGATTGCAGAAGCGTTAGTTAACCCAAAAGGTATAACCAAAAGCTTATAATGCCCATATGTCATTCGGAAAGCCGTCTTGACCACATCTTCTTTTTGAATTATTAATTGGTGATAACTGAAATGAAGATCAATATTTGAAAACACTTAAATCCCTTACAATTGATCAAATAAGTCATCAATCATCAACAATGTATACTTGTTCTTGATAGTGATCATATTCAACTTTCGGTAATCAAAGCACAACCGCATAGATCCTTCATTCTTCACAAATTGCACTAGGGCACTCCACGGAGACACACTTGGCCGAATAAAACCCTTATTTAGTAGCTCTTATAATTGTTCTTTTAATTCCATAAATTTTGATGGTGTGATGACCGAGCTCGGATCCCCGAACTTGACCCGGATCGTCACGGCAAAAGTCTCGATTCATTCAAAATCATCAGTTATACGTCATCAAACAACTTAAATGAACTCAATACTATCATCTAAACTACCATCAATAATCATCATAAATGTATTATTAAATAAATATCCAAAATAGTAATAAATAACTTCAATAAATGACATCAATATCCCAAATTTTAATCATTATAAAGAAAATCTAATAGAAATTGAACGGTAATTGAAGCACAAAAATCTTAAGTCTCTATCCTGAAAGTCTCAGTCTCAGAGATCACCTCTACTTGGTGTCTACCCATGCGATCTCTTCTAATCTGATGTCAACCTGTCTACTCTGGAATCAATAAAATATAAGGGTGAGTCAAATATTCAACAAGTAATAATGGATGTAATAATACGTTTCGGATATTAATAACATAATAATTATATAAGTTAAATCAATAATTATCCGAGATTCAACAATTTGTCGTATCCACGACTCAAAAACTATATAAACAACTGAACATCAAGAAGCAATATGGATTCTATAGAATCCGATAATTAGCTTAATACGATGTCACAATTGTATGAATGACAGAAGTTTTCATGGTCCTTATTCTACTATAGTGAACAAAAAGCCACGTATTTATACCCCCAACGACTGGATAATACAACGAGGTTATCTATAGTATCCAACTACCCCTACAATCCTCCCAGAAGCTGTACCCGTAGTATGCCGATACCACTTTCGATACCCCTTGCCAATGATATCCCAGATTCATCCTCTACGATGGTCACTAGGTTATAAGCGTTCATCCTCAATATCAATGATCTCATCCTCCGAAATATGGAGTTAGTATCGAAAAAGTGTAGATTGTACTAAGGTTCTGTAGCCTCCCATTCGACTCAACACCTTAGCATTTTCATACTCTCTCCTCAATTTAACCATAGAGTGCCAATAAATATATTCACACCACCAAGGTTAATGCGAAGAATATTTTTACTAGATCTTGTCAATGAGATACGGGAATAATCACGTAATCGATTAATATTATTTCATGCATACCAACATACTTGCATAATTCCATATAAATATTTTCTATCATCAATATACATCAATATAAATATTCACCATCCCATATATATATATATACATAATTATTCCTACAATATATATATATATATATATATACATACCCAACTATGATAGTATACACATATATACGTATACACAAACACATGTGGCCCCACATAAACACACGATAGCAACGCTGCCAAGCACATAGCACCATGCCCGTTGCTTCCTTCACACACGAACACCGCACACCCTCAACGAACAACCTCACCTTTACATCTACGCCCACACACGATCGACTACACCGAGCACACAGCCGCATGTATTTATGCCCACACACACATGGTTACACCCAATATGGCTACTCAATTTGTTGGCAAAATGAAAGAAAGACGAGGCTTGCATCGTGCTTTGCTCTCCCTAGTGGTTCCATCTCTTATAATAAATAAGGAAAAATCAAAGCTTTGTCCTTCAAACACATAAAAGTGAGCATTTAATTGCATAAGTCCACTAGTTATCGCGTCCCAAATCATCACACAATCCCTGAAATTTTGCTTGTTCCTCATCGCCTCTGTTTTCCCATTTTCTCCTCAAACATTAAGAGTACAACCGAATTCCTCAAAATTAAAGCGTACAACAAGAAAGTAGATATTAACCAAGAGAATGGGAGAGTTTACTTGCGGAATAGAGGGTTGGAGCACCCTCAACGGCTCCGTGTCAGTAGACTCGATTGGAAAAATGGAAACAGAGTATGGCGCTTTGTTTCCACGACCATGAGTACAACTCAAAATCAGATGATGAGATGTGTAAAATTGATACTTTAGAACTCCATTAGGCAATATCCTAAATCCCCATTCATCGTTGAGTCCAAGAGATCGGCTGATTGCTCACAGAACCATGGCCCTGCGGTTGGTAGCCTAAATTCGCAACCCTTGGTTTTCACTGGTTTTCCTCCAAATCCGAACTTAAAGTTAGAGATTTGATGTTAATAAACATGAATGAAGAATTTATTTAGCAAGGTGGAAGTTTACTTTCCTCAATTTCGAGCTCGACGGCGTCCGCTTCAACTTCGTGCATTCCTTCTCTTCTGGTTTTCTTCCCCCTTCCCTAACCGTACTGCCCCTTAAATAAGGAGAAGGGGCCAATTAGGGTTGCCAAAGTTTCCCCTTTTGAACCGGATTTACTGCATGCCCTCCTTCCTTCCTCCTCCCTTTTATCTTTTTATTTTTCTTTTCTTCTCCTCCTTTTCCCTTTCTCTTTATTCCTTTTTTTTTTTTTTTCACTTTCCTTTCTTTCTTCTTTCTTTCTTTTTCTCTTCCTTTTTCTTTCCTTCTTCTCTTCTTTCCTTTCCTCTCTTCCTTTCCCTTCTTTCCTTCACCGGATTATTATTATTATTTATTAATTAATCTAAATTTAATTTAGTAGTCCAAGTATTTATTCCTAAATCCCTTGATCCAAATACTCTAATTTATTAGGCCCAAATATCTAAACCCAATTCAACGATCTATATGCTTCAAGTTTATATTTTTAGTCCGAATTATAAAATTTTATTTTTAAAATTATTAAAAATAATTATTCCAACTAAATAATAAAATTAAAATTATTCAAATGTTACAAATGGTGTCATTCTATAAGAAGTCTTTGATATAGGTGCTGCTCTAGGCACAATCTCAATATCAAATTCAATCTCCCTGATTTGGTGGTAGTCCCGATAAATTTTTAAGGAAAACATCCTCAAATTCACATACCATCGGTATGTCCATTGTCAGAACATTATGACTCCCAATTGTACTCACATAAGCCAAATAGGCTTGATAGCCACTTTCCATCATATGACGAGCATGCAAAGTTGAAATCATATATGGGGATTGGTTATAACTTACTCCTTGAAAATAAAACAATTCACATATCAGAATAGCAAAATAGACCCTCTCATGGAAACAATCAACGCTAGAATGGTAATTTACTAACCAATCCATACCTAAAATAATATCAACATTATGCATATCTAACAAGACCAAATTCACCACCAAGTCCAACCCAATGACCCAAATGACACACTTAGGGTATACACTACAAATGAAAAATCTATGATTCTCGAGGGTGACATCAAAATTCGGATAAATTTTGAAGAAACAACTGAGTGTGCAGACCACGAATCCAAAAGTACATGTGCTAAAGTATTGAAAATCGTAAGTTTACCTTCCACTGCCGTAGGTGATGCATCTACATCTTGTGTCGTTACCATAAAAGTTCATCTCGAAACACTTGGCTTTCTCGCCGTTTCCCTCGAGGGATAAGGACAATCCATGGTCATGTGGCCAGGATGATCACAATTGAAATAAGCTCCCAAAATCTTATATCAGGGACTTTCTCTATGAAATTTTTCACAATATGGGCATACGGTTAGGCTGACTGAGTGCCCGGTACACCTTGGAGTTCAATTACTTTCTTTCCCTTCTCCACTAGATTTGATTTTTTGTGGGATCCTCCTAACCCCGAACTTTGATCGGATCCTTGGTCTCCTCGACTAGTGGTCTTCTTCTCGAAGAACTCCTCTCTTTCTAGCTCCCATTCAAATAAGAGAGCTTGGTCCAATACGTCTCCATATGTCCTTAGCTTCAACATCATCAGCTACTTCTTGATGGCGTCATTAAAACCTCATAAAAATTTTCTCGCCTTCCTCGCCTCATCGTGCACCATGTGAGGGGCATAATAGGACGACTCTGTGAATTTGGCGTCATACTCTGCCATTGTCCAATTTCCTTACCACAAATTGATGAATTTGTCTTCCTTTTGTTTCTTTAAACTCATTGGGAAATAATTTTTCATAAAGGTTTTGACGAACATATCCTAAGAGATCTCTTCATTCTCCGAACCCATAGCTCTTTTCTTCATAGATGACCAATGGTCCTCCTCGCCTTCTAATTTGTAAGAGGTGAACATCACATTGTCTTTTTTCGGATATCAAATCATGGTAAACACTTTCTCAATTCATTGGATTCAAATTTTAACTTTGGTAGGATCCGGGTTGCCCATAAATTTTGGCACCCCGTTATTGGTGAAATGATTGTACGCCATTGTTCTTGGGTTCGTCGGGATTGGCTCTGAATTATGCTATCCTCAAGCCATAGATTCTATTACATTTGCAATTCTTGCCATAATATTCAAGTATTCCTCCTCCTGATAGGGGCGAGAATTAGGTCCAACATTACCTCATTGTTTGGACAACTTATTTCAATTCTATCACAAAATAATTAATTAGATTAGAACCTCAAATCAAAGTCAACCAAATTCAATCCTCAAACCAATTAAGTCATCTTCTTACAACTATTCTATGATACCACTTTAACTGTCACCTCCTAAATTCTGTTCTCATCATTAACATTTAACCAAATACTTTTAATTAATCAATTAGTCATCTAATTAACATTTGGATGTGAATTTCAAGTTAATAATTCAACCGACCACAATAGAATAAGATAAATCTTATACAGGATTCAAATATGTGCCACGTTATTATGTGACTCGACATCAACCCTAATCGTAGCGTCGGACTTTATATATGGAGTTTTTCCTATACAATACACATAATCATAGTATATTTAAATCAATTTGAAATCTAAAACCCGCTACTGTCCATTCCCAAATAGCCAACATCCATGACTCATCAAACCGATCATAATTTAAATCACATCATTACTTACAATTGATGTCCGATGAATATAAATACACTAATTACTATTTGAATTACATAAACATTGATTACTACTGTCTGAAACTGATTTTAAAGTTAAAAATATAATATTAAACATGCTAGTTACTGTCCAATAATTATAACACAATTCTGAATAACGTTAAAATTCTAAACTAGTATCCTCAAACAACTTTACTTGAATCTTGATCATCCTATATGTATCTGAGCTTCTCATCCAAAGGGGTTAGTAAAATAGAGTAAAGAGTGAGTTAAAAGTTCAATAAGGTATATAATTTAACAAACGATCATATATAATTTGCATTTAAAACATGTTGAAGGCTATTGAAAGGATAATGAATCATAATCTGATACAATGATGTGAAATTTCTATAATACTTATTTAAAAATTCAGGTAAATCTTTTCCAGAATTCTTTCTCATGTTCTTGTTCATTTCTTGTCATCAAAACATATTAAAATCTAATTTTTGTAGGGATCAAGGGCCAGCAGGCCTTATTGATTAAATGAGCATATAATCAAAACTTGAGTTATATTTGTTTCTATATAACCAAAGATTAAACACTACTATTTAAGACCTGTAGGTGGACCGTTATTCATATAACCCTTTAGATGAGATTGAACGCAGCTTCTCATTCGTGAATGATAGGTCTAAATCTCGATATACCACTATAATATACTTAGTCATATCATAATATACTAGTTGTTGAAATATAACCATGGTTCAATATACATTCTTAAGAAAACTTTGCACTTGTCTTCATAATTCTTAGTTTTCACATACTGAAAGATGGCTCATAATTCCTTAACATAGTTATAGAGTTTTTCATATAATTCTGTACATTTTTAACATGAAATACTAAATTTGATTTCCTTAATCATGCAGGAACATCCTTAGAAGTTTAATGCAGCAAAATTCAGTATATTAGTACAAAAATTAGTAATTTTAGCTTGTTTAGCAAACATGCAAAGGACTTATATAATTTTTCAGAACATATAAAACATATATTTACTAATTTTTAAACATGTAAGAGGGCTCTTCATGCAATTAAGCTTGCCAAAATATAATATTAGATTCTTCTTAGAACAAGCATGAAGATCAAATTATAGAAAACAGTTAGGACAAACAATATACATAAACTTAAGCATGAATTTATGCATTTATTTAATAAAATAAAGAGAATTACACATGTATGTTAAACAATATTATCTTAACTTTAAAATTATAATATGCATGAGTATTAGAACAAGAAAAGCTCAAAGAATTTAGTAAAGAGTTGCAACAAGAAAAAAAAACTCAGAAATGCACTTGCCTTGACCTAATTTACATCAAATTTTTGCTTAAATCCACTTAATTTGATCTTCTAAGGCATCCTCCCTCTCCTTTTTTCTCTTCTCTTCATCTTCTACTCTCTCTTCTCTCAAAATTTTTGAAAAAGATGACAGAAATCAGCCGGATCTCACTGTATATATCGAATGGTACTCAAGCACTAGTCAAGTATACATCTAGGTGCCATGTCTTAATACTGCGGTACATTAGCGCTGTCTCGAGTGCATCTCAAGCGCGGACTTACTGCCATGGTGTGCTCGAGCACATCTTGAAAGTGCATTAGGCACGTACATTCTGCCAACACATGTTCAGGCATCAATCAAGCATCAATTAGGTACTAAGTTATTTGCTTTCCATGCACGGGTGCACGTTGGGCACTACTTAGGCATCCACCAATGCAATATGATTCGGTCCAAATTTAACTTTTGACTCAATTTTCTATATTCTTTGAATTTAATTTTAATTATATCAATTTAATTAATTAGGATTACAATAATATTTAGACTTAGTCCTTACATTGGTAGCTTGCTACAATGAGAGAATTGGCTTTTCCTGAAAACTTGTATCCTTGATGACACCCAATTTTCCTACGGGTTGGCTTGATTCAAGCAATGTCAAGACAATTACTGTCTTGGGGATCCATGACTTCCAAGACTTCACTACCTCTAGGGTCCTGATTGTTGGTTCTTCTCTGGTAGAGGATTATTCAAAACCCTCTACTTGATTGAAAATGCACAGGATAGTATGACCTTCATATACTGTAGTAATTTAATCACATTAATCCCAAGGTTTTATTTGGACTCTTGGCCTTTTTGCGATGATTGAGTTACATGTGGTGAATTGCACGCCCTAGTAGGTGACTTTGCAACTGAGTGATATCCATGGATTTTAACTTGATAATTAGATAGACTTCTTTTGTGGGTGCCTAATAGATAATAGTTCTTTAACCCACAAGTGTTGAAGCATTTCATTGTTTTGATAATCTAATTGCTAAATGAGTATCCTAACTAAATCATTAGACCATTATTATTTCATTGACCATATGATTGACTGAGTATGGCTCGCATTGGCCTCTATTGTTGCTTATATGTTTTATATCCTTGAGGTTTTATAACCGAGTGACTATTAATATAGTCAAATCTTAATGAATTTCAACTAGCTATAGATCAAGCTTCTCTTTTGGGCATTGGACCCTGAAGTCCCAAGCCACCAAGCCTTTGAGCATTTCTATGTGCGACCATGTTCATGGCCATTTAGTCTTATCAGATTTACACCTTGTGTGACTTCCTATTGAAATTTGTTTATTTAATAGACAATAAATATAAATTAATTATCTAACTTAGGGTTAACATTGGTCTATGCCATTCTACCAACAATAACTAATATACAAGCTTACTGAATTGAATGAGAATTAAATAGAGATTTGAAAAAAATTATTTCATTAATGAAGCTGTAATTATAGGCATTCTCATACAAGTAGCTTAAAGTAGAAGGTAATGCATACTTCTATACTTTTAGGTTGAACTATCATAGATAGTACCTTTTGATGTAAATGACATCCAATGTTTGTGGGAATAATTTTCAACCCAATACCATAGTTTACAGGCCTCATGCCGAAGTACATCAGAAACTAAGACTGGGTCTTCCCAAATGGATGATATATGTATATATATATATATTGTGTGCTATTTTTTAAGTGGCTTCACTATCCAATAGTACTAAGCTGCCTATTTTGAACTCTGATGTTTTTATCTTTTGATAGTAGTAACATGCTACTCTTTGCTGGTATTTTGTTGCCAAATCATTGCCATGTTCATAACTTCTACAAAAAGGTTAAGGATTTGCCTTAGAAATTGTGAGTTTTATGTCTAATCGACATTGTTTTTCTAGATGACTTAGTAGTCCTATTTCTAATAGGATCACTGCTATTATGTCGAAGCATAGGCTATAATGTGTTTCTTTGATAGTCTCCTTAGTTGTTGTTCGATATGCCCAAAGTACTGCCTGGAGGTTATATACCTAAACCCATCCGGCATTGTTTAAGTTGGTCTTCAATCCATTGAGAAGTGTTTGATTGCCACCTTGGTTTGTTGATTTGCCTAAGGATATAATAATAAAGTGTGAACCAACTAAATTCCAAGGCCTTGATAATATTTTGTGAACTTCTTTATGGAGAACTAAGTTATTGGTGACAACAACTTTCAGGATACCAAATTTGTAGATGATATTTTGATACAAAAACCCTATCGCATTTCTTAGACACAAGAAGCTTCCACTCATTTAGTGAAAAAATCAATGTCGACTATGATAAATCTCATTTCCTAATGCTACAAGGAACAACCTCAATTTGTTCAGCCCCCTTATAAGAATGCCAATGAGCATAAAAAGCCTTCATTTTTCTCAGAAATTATTTTGAATGTTCTCATGGTTCTAGCAGCTATTACACTTCTTCACGAATTCTATGACATTATGATTCATTGTGGGCCAAAAACTTTTTCCTTATAATATTAAAGGTGAAATTTTTTTCTCTTAAATAACTCCGTAGATACCAAGCTGCACTTTTCTTAATGCACATTTAGCCACGGTGGGGCTCAAATATCTAAGGTGAAGGACTAAATATATTACACCAATCCCTAATTTATGGATTATAATGTTAGAATTAATTTGTATTAAAAATTTTATCAAAAATAATTATGTGTTTAGAGAAAAAGTAAATGAGGAAAAAGGAGACCTAGTTGATCTGTGCATGTTGGTTGTTATACGTGGTTAGCAAAATACAAAGTACACATACGTGGGAGAGACATGTTCATGCATGAGTTAGCAGAATGGATGGTGCTTGCCCATGTTTTAGCAGAATGTGTGATGTTCATGGATTTATGTGTTATATTTTTGCACTTGATCAGTGCATGATGGGTGGTTGTGCACAAGTTTGACAATATAAGCGATCATTCGTGATTTTTCGGCCATTCTTGGTTGAGTTTCAAAACAGGAAAGAAAAAAAGGACAAAAGAGAAAGAAGATAAAAAAGTGAAGAAAATTGATTTCAAAGATATTTTTGGTTAGGTTCAGTTGGCATTTCATTTAAGAAAAATGCATCTAAATTATTTTTTTCATTTGTTGTTGAAATATTAAGATTAATCCTTTTAATCTTCATTTAAATATATATGCATGTAACTTTTTATCGTCCTTTTTACCTTTGTTGTCCATGCATGTCCATTCTCTTAAGGAAATTGATATTTCAAAGGCTTATATCTAATTACATAATATGGCTCATATATGTTGAAATACTATGATATTTGATGTTGTATGTTATTGTTATATAAGTATTTGATAAGAATTCTAAAGATTAATTGTGCTCCTAAGATTTGAAAATATTTATGTATTTGTTATTTATTATAAAGGTTCTATTAAATAAAAGCCATTATAAATAATTAATAGAATATATTCGGATACTATTAGTATAATATTTACAAGTTAAAGATTGAACCTAACATTTATAGGTGAATAAATCAGCATTTAATCTGTCTATAGGAAATAAATATAGTTGACCCATCTACGGGTCTTGAATGTTAGCGTATAGCCAAAGGCTACATGAAAATATTGATAGCTCGATCTTCGATATTCGATCCGTTATTGGTAAGGTTGTACCGATTCTTAATTCTTATGTTTTTTGAATATTTTTGTCTATGTTTGGATATTTTTGGTATTTCAAAATTTGATTATTATTATCGTTTCTAATATTTTATTCATGTATATCCACATATATAATTTTACATATTTTATTGAGTGTTAGACTCAAACTTGTAGGTTTTTACAACATCTCATATTAGTTGATTGGATCTCTCACAAGAATTTGAATGGAAGACTATTTGAGAAAGAATAGTATAGGATATTTTAATAGTTTTTGAATATCTTATTTACAATGAATTTATTTCTTTGTTGACCATTTTATTTATTTACACTTTAAATTTGGACTGATAAACCTCATTTGTAATCTATTATATGATTTTGTTATTAGTTTTTTTGATCTACATTGGTAGATGTCTTCCTTGCAGTTTAGTAGTGATTTGAACATTTACATTAGTGTTTAGACCAAACTAGGAGAGTTTGGCCATTCATAAGATATTTTAACTAATATTTTATTTATATTGATGACCAATATTGTGTTTATAGTGTCATATTTTGTTTTAATTTGGACTTTTGGCTATGGTTGGTTCTTATTACATCATTATGTTGGCTTTATATCATGGTTGTCAAAGAATGGCTTCAATGGCTTAATGATTTGTTTTTGATCATATAAAAACTACTCATTCCGTCAATTTTTAATTTGTCAAACTACAAGAATTCAATATATAGACTCATTTAGATTGTCTTGTCTATATTTCAGAAAACCTTATATTGCTATTCGTTATTGGGTTTCTTGAAAATTTCTCTCATATCCTAGCTATGTTGTTCCAAAGTCTTTGAAGTTTGTTATCTTGGAAAGGCAATTTGCTTTCAAATTGTCTTTTTGATGGATATGAAGGAGTCATATATTAGTTAATAAGAGGTTATGAACCTTATTTAGGTACTTCACCAAGTTGGGGTGGTTAGCTTTCAAGTTAGACGGTCCTTGGTTGTCCCCTAACTCAAAATCATAGTAAATAGTTAAATTTCGGAAGGAGCATTCCTTGTATAACTTTAATTAGTTATGAGAGCTTCATAATCAGCTGCATTGTTAGTTATAAGGAACTTATATGTGTCCAAATATTTTAGCTTTTTCTTCTCTAGGGATTTAAGAATCACTTTTGCTTTACAACTTGTTTGGTAAGATGCCAAGACAATGTGAAGGGTCCACCAAGGCAACATTGAATTCCAAGGAGACTTAGATGGTTTTCCTTCTATGGTTTATTTTGATGAATTTGAGAAAGTTATTTTGATGATAATGTTTGTGAGTGTTTAAAATTTCACACAAGGTCGAGCTCTAAATTTTATATCTAACTCACCTAATTCTATATACTATTTGATCAATTATCCAAATACTTCAGCATTTAAAGGACTTTTCTCAAAGGTTGGTGAGTCAATACAACTATCTTATGAGCCTAGAAGTAAGGCCAGAGATTTCTAGTGGTAAAAGACTGATGGCAAAGTAGTATTCTCCGTTTGAGCATACTGAGTCTCATGAAATGCTAGGATCTCAATGATATAATACACTAGCATTTTGACCCTCAACTCTTCCCTGACCAAGACAGATGTTGAAAGTTATGTCTGAAATGACTAGATAAAGTATATATCTTCACCCTCTTTAGGGCAAGTCAATAGAAGTGGATGTGCAAGACATTTCTTTATATGCTAGAAGGCTTACTGGCATTTGTTTGTCCACCTAAACACATTGATTTGGCTCCTTTTGAAGCCTTGAAGAATAGTAAGTACTTTTTAGCAAGATTGGCCATAAATTTTAACAATACTTCTAATCACTCAATGAGTTATTGAATGTCTTTAATTGACTTTGGTGGCTTTGTGTCTATAATAGCTTCAATATTCTCTTGGTTAACTTTGATGCCACACTTGGAGACTATGAACCCAAAATTAACTTTCTTAAAGTGGCCTTGATTGCACACTTTGTTGCGTTGAACTTTATTTGGTAAACCCCGAGTGTATCAAATGTCTTCACAAGGTCTTTAATATGGTTGATAGCATATATGCTTTTGACCAGCATATCATCTATGTATACTTCTATCTTTCAACTAACCTATTGCTCAAATGCCATATTGCCAAAATACGACTTCGGATTTAAGAGATGCCACTAGGTTCTAAAATACACAACGGAAACATAACTACAAAAGTGTCATCAAACATAACTACAAACATAAACACATCAAAATTTATCTCCCATCATATACATATATCAAAAGAATCATCATTCAAAGCCTAAGCAATCTAGGATCTCTACTATTCCTAATCAGGTATCAACTCGTACTCATCTGAAAGTAAGAAAAATAGCAAGCGAGTGAGGAAAATACTCAGTAAAGTATAAATATAAATAAGGACATACACAGTTATACTTTAAAATAAAATCAAAAGGACGGAATATGGTCATAACACATATATAAACATAAACCATAATTGAAAGACGTTTCTGTGATACATTTAATTTTTTTATTTTATTTCTGATTTTATTAGCTTTCAAAACATGCATAAACTTATTTATCTTTAGAGGTTAAGGTTAGTAGGTCTTATCAGCTAATGCAGTGGCCAAATGAGGAAATAATTGTATATGCTTTCACATAATTTAAGGCACGACTCACGTAATTTAACAGCCCATTGTGAGTGGAATATCGTTAACTCGATATACGGGGTCATAATCCTTGTTGCTGCCAAAAGATTCACCCACGGCCAAGGAGTAATTCTCGATTTACCACTATAATATTCTAAGGTATATCAGAAAATATTACCTGCTGAATAAAATCCTTGATCCAATTTCTTAATTTTTTTTTTTCAAATTTTGGATGGAAACTCTACACAGATTTCCTTGGTCATTTTTCTTGATTTTCTCATTTTAGGAGAAAATATTCATAACAAATAATAGATAGCAAATAATAGATTGTAGAGTCCCCAGTTAATAGATAACAAATTACTTTATACAAATATATATTCTCATATTCATGTGGATTTAAATTTCAGAATTTAACAGATAATTTTTCATAACAAACAGATGAACAGATAACAGTGAACTTGACAAATAATTTAATAAATCTGCAGTGTAAATATAAACAGATCATAAATCATAATTCTCAAATTTTAATTATGCATAAACTTTGGACATATTTACAAATATAAAATATGAACAAAATACTAAAAAATAACATATATATCATAAGACATGCATCTAAATATGAAACTTCTTCATAAATATATGAGAAAATAGTAAAACATGTAATTATATCAGTATAAATTTAATGCAATAAGGTATTAGAACAATAATATCCAAAGGAACAGACAAGAAACATCAACAAAAGAAAGACAAAGCTTAAAGCGCACTTACCTTAACCTGATCTACTAATTATCTTCTTCGGACATGGCTCGGTTTTATCTCGGTACCACTTTCTCTCTCTAGCTTTCTCTTCTCCTTCCATTTTCTCTTCTCTTCTCTTTCTCTCTTGTTCTCCTTACCCACGAAACTATCCTATTTTCTCCCCTAATCAAATATATAAATATATATATAAAAGAAAGTTGGTCAAAACATATCCACAAGTCCAGATAATGCCAAACTGGCGCTTGAGAGCCACTCAAGCGTGGCGGTTCTACTTTCTGTGCTCAAACACCACTCAAGCGACATTAGGTGCTCCTATTCTAAAATTTGTGCCCCGGTTAAGCTCAGGCGAAGTCTCGGGCGTTGCTATTCTGGATTTAACGCTTCAATACTGCTCAAGCAACCATCAGTACCCTTGCTATTCTTGATTTATTTTCATGAAGAAACTACGTGGGAAAGAGAAGAAGAGATCCGAGGTAAATGTCCCATTTATTTTCATAAAGTATGTAGATTCAAAATTTAACAAATCTACATACTTTACGAAAATAAATGGGATATTTACCTCGGATCTCTTCTTCTCTTTCCCACGTAGTTTCTTCGTGAGAATGATTCCTCCATAAGATCTTGATGAGTGGGATAGTTTTTGCGTATAATATCTGATTCCTTCAATCTAAAATTTGCACTAGTTCTTCCGTGTAGGCAAATCCTCGTTGATGGCTAAAGGTCCATATTCGATAACGTGCATTGGGTCATGGACATATTTTTGCAGCATCGATACATGGAAGATGTCATGCATGTCGGCCAAATTCGGTGACAATGCTAATCGATAGGCCACTTCCTCGACTTTCTCCAAAATCTCAAAGGGTCAAATGAATCTTGGTTTCAGTTTTCCTTTTATACTAAATCTGGACATTCCCTTTGATGGTGATATTTTGAGGAAAATAAAATTACTGACTTCAAATTTTAACTCCGATCTCCTTCGATAGGCATAACATTTCAATAGACTCTAGGCCATTTTAGGCTTCCCATTAATTAATAGAATTTTCTATGATATCTCCCAAATAATATCCGGTCCTAGTAGCCGTCTATCACCAATCTCCATTCTGTGAATGGAAGATTGACACTTTCTACCATACAAGGCTTCACATGCGTCTATACTAATACTTGCTTGATAACTATTATTATAAGTAAATTCCACTAAAACCAAATGATCATCCCAATTACCCTTCAACTCAAGCCTTGATACTCTAAACATATCTTCTAGAATCTAAATTGTTTGTTTAGATTAGCCATCTGTTTAAGGATGATAGGCCATGCTAAATTTCATATTCGTTCTTAGTTCTCGATGCAAACTCTCCCAAAATTTAGGGACAAGCTGTGGATCTCAGTCGGACACAATTGGCGCTAACACACTATGAAGTTTGACAATTTTATTGATTTATAGTTGCACCAATTGATCACAAGAATATGTCGTTTGAATGGCCGAGAAACAGTCCGATTTCGTTAGTCGGTCCCAAAGATTGCATCATGATTCCTTAGGGTCATTGGCAATCCCATAATAAAATTCATTGTAATATCTTCCCATTTTGTGACGGAGCAGATTTTTTTTATACTTCAAAATCCTCCGTCAGAAATTCGGCCCAAGCTAAATTCCAAGGTGAAATAGTCAAGGGAGACGATCCAGACTAGGCCACACATGCAATTGTACAAAATATAGATTTTTATACATATATTCACAATATGTACACAGGATCATCCAACGCCATGTAATAATTATGGCTCTAATTCTTTTAACATTTTATTTCATTAAACCAAAATTCATACAAAGATGTCATTCTAAAACCTGACTATAATCAAAAGTTAAAGGTGAAAGCATATCTATTTAAAAATGTATACAAGTAGAACCATAGTCATTCATTCATTCACTGTTTGAGATCATTACATTTAAAACTATAAAAATTTTCAAAAAACTTCAGCAGGCTTTTCAATTCCAAAATTCCTCATTGCTAGGCTTTATTTAATCCTACTCATCCGATACCAATTTTCAGTCTCATTTGGAAATAAAAATTATAACTGAGTGAGTCGAAACTCAGCAATGTACTAAAAACATACAATATAAATCATGAATGCGATAATGTAGAGCCATAGAAAATACCGGATTTCATGATCAAAACCTATTCCGAAGTCCTTGATTCGATGCCATTTTTCGAAGCTCATAGTTCAATGCAATTTTTTGGAGTACAAAATTCCATATTTTAATGTCAATTTTTTCGAAGTACAAGTCCAGTGTCAAAATCCAAAGTTCTAATACAATATTAATTTTCAAAGTTCATGTACAGGGTCAAATTTTTGAAGTCCATAATGCCATGTCATTTCCATTGGTCAAAGGAATCTAGACTAGTAGACCCTACCAGCCAAGGGGGAGAGGGGAGTAATCAAAAGGGTTCCAAAATCATCCATTTCATTTCCTCCAAAGTCCAAAGTTCCAATCATCCTGATTACTAAGGCATGTCGGAGAACCTTAACTCATAGTTCTAGGTCGGCACTTATTCTCATCAACAAGGTTGGTCATTTTTATTCAAATTTAATTTCGAGGCATCTGGTCATAAAATCAGAGACATGGGTTCATCCTCAAGACTCATCAACTAGAACATAATTATCAAAGCAATGACATAGAAACAAGCTCCAAAGTACTTTTTTTACATCAATCATCAACCGGTCCAAGTCTTTCTTTTTCCCTTTTTTTCGTTTTTCTAAATCAACTTCTCACTAACCTCAATATCATCATCAACTTCAGCCTTCTTCATTTATCATCAACTTTGGCCTCTATCATCAACATCAACTTCGGCCTTCTCCACCTCACAATTCCACTCCAGCCTCCATCAATTCTTCAAATTTATTTTGGCCTCCCTCATGCCTTCAAATCACTCCAGCCTTCAAGAGGCCATAAGGCCACTCCGGCCTTCAAGGGATCTCAAGGCCACTTTAGCCTCAAGGGTGCACAAGGCCAAGTCGGCCTTCATGGTGTTGCAAGGTCACTTTGGCCTTCATGAGGCCATAAACAACTTCGACATTTACCAATTCATTACCATTTACTTCCTAATTCTTATATTCTTGGGATCAAGATCTCACACATTTCCAACTCGAAATGGGCATTGGTTGTAACAAGCCCGATGGCTTCCTCCTTTTGGCCCTATGTTGCTGGCAGATAAGACATCTACCCATAAAAGCCATGATATCTTTACTCATATTTCTCCATCAAGAATATCTTTTAAAGTTCTGGTACATCTTATTAATTTCAGGGTGAATAGTGTACCTAGATTAGTGAGCCTATTTCATAATCTCTTCCCTTAACTCCTTATCATCAGGTACACATAATTAGTCCTGAAGTCTCAATACTCTATTGGCATGAACATTAAAATCAACTTTGGAGTTTTGATTTAAATCTCTAGCAATATCCATCAAGAATGGATCATTCACTTGCCCCTCTTTGGTTTTCTGGTAGTATTTAGGTTGCATTCGTAGGTACGATAGTAACATTCGGTTACCTTTGACATATCGCTGGATATTGTAATACTTCATGCAATGCAGCATTTCCATCTCGTCGATCTGCAACCTAGCCACAAAACCGGTTTGGTGACTTAGAGCATCTGCCACTATATTAGCTTTTTCCAACTGATATTAGATTTCACAATTATAATCTTTTGAAAATCGATCCATCTCCGTTGCCTCATATTTGGTTCCTTTTATGAGAACAAATACTTAAGGCTTTTGTGATTAGAATATACCGTAAATTTCTCACCGTACAAATAGTGTATCCAGATCTTCAATACAAATACCACGGTGGCTAATTCCAAATTATAGGTCGAATAGTTCTTTTCATGAGTTTTTAACTATCTGGACCCATAAGTAACAACTTTTCCATCCTACATCAGGATACAACCTAATCTGATCTTAAATGTATCACAATATACTTCAAAATCACCCAAACTGTCTAGAATAGTCAGAATCGGTGCAGAGGTTAGCCGATATTTTAATTCTTGAAAATTCTTTTCACACTCCTCTGTGTAGTCAAATTTAGCTTCCTTCTTCGTTAATTGTGTGAGTGGTATAGCAATTCGGAAAAAATTCTCCACAAATCTATGATAATACCTAGCCATACCAAGGAAGCTTCGAACTTTAGACACCGTTGTCGGTTGACTCCAATTAATTACAACTTTGATCTTTTTGGATCTACCGAAATACCTCCGTTAGAAATAATATGGCCCAAAAATACCGCTTCTTCGAGCCAAAACTTACACTTCTTCAATTTCGCAAACAATCTATTCTCTTGAAAAGTTTGGAGCATGATTCTTAAATGTACCTCATGCTTTTTATAACTCTTTGAATAAATAAGGACATTGTCAATAAAAAATACCACAAATTTATCTAGATAGAGATGAAAAACTCGATTTATTAAATCCATAAAAGCAAATAATAGATTGTAGAGTCCCTGGTCAACAACAGACAGCAAATTACTTTATACAAATATATATTTTTATATTCATGTGGACTTAAATCTTAGACTTTAACAAATAATTTTTTATAATAAACAGATGAACAAATAGTAGAGAACTTTATAGATAATTTAATAAATCTCCAGTGTAAACATAAACAGACCATAAATCATAATTCTTAAATTCTAATTATGTAGGAGCTTTGGACATATTTATAGATATAAAATAGGAACCAAATACTAAAAAATAACATATAAATCATAACACATGCATCTAAATATGAAGTTTCTTCATAAATACATGAGAAAATAGTAAAATATGTAATTATATTAGTAGAAACTTAACGGAGTAGGGTATTAGAACAATAATACCCGAAGGAACGGACAAGAAATAGCAACAAAAGAAAGACAAAACTTAGAATGCACTTACCTTAATCCGGTTTACCAATTATCTTCTTCGAAAATGGTTCGGTTTTATCTTGGTATCCCTTTCTCTCTCTAGCTTTCTCTTCTCCTTTCCTTTTCTCTTCCCTTTTCTTTCTCTCTCCTTCTCCTTACCCACCAAACTATCCTAATATCTCCCCTAATGAAATGTATAATTATATATATGAGAAAGTGGGTCAAAACTTATCCAAAAGTCTGAAGAGGACGAATTGGTGCTCGAGTGCCACTTGAGCGCGGTGGTTCTACTTTCTGTGCTCAAGCGCCACTTAGGTGACCATCAGGCACTGTTATTCTGAAATTTGTGCCCTAGTTGAGCTTAAGCGAAGTGTTGGGCATTGCTATTCTAGTTTTAGCGCTTCAATACTGCTCGAGCAACCCTCAAGCGTGGTCCTCTCCTTCTTTTATTATGATCCCGATCTTTATTTTTCCACGTCCATTCATCCTAAATTTGGTTATATTAATTTAATTACTCATAATTATTGTGTTCTAGAAACGTAAACCTTAAAACCGATCCCAAGATCGAGCCCATTTCCTCGTTATTGCAAGGCGAGACTTTCCTTTCCCTTTACCTCCCTGTAGATAATGGCTAGCCTTTGTGATGGTCCACTGTTCTAACTCCTCAAGAACTACTATTCTTGTGAGTCATGTCCATGTCAGTCTCTCGCTCAGGCTCCTCTTGTTGCCTGCTTATTTGAGAGTTTGTTATAGTTGTATTGAGTAGAATTTTTGCAGCCAGATTCCATGTACTCGTTTATTCTTCTTATCTTTCCCTTGGTTGTACATCTGTCCTTGGAGGCTTTGTACTTTGTATAAAGAGATTAATGAATGGAACTAACAAGCATTTTTGTCCATACTATTTGCCTCTTTGATTTTTGGATGTTGCTCTTTTTTTTATGCCTAACTAGATCACATGCCTGTCAGTCCGACTTGAGGATGGATCGAATTGCATGCCTGTTAGCCTGGCTTGAGGCTGGATTGGGTTGAGGATCTGTCAGTCTGGTCTAACGTTGGACCGTTGTCAGTTTGTTTCAAAGTCAGACTAGATTGTTGGCCTGTCAGTCTGGTCTGATGTCGAATTAAATCATACATTAGTCAGACAAGTTGGACACAAAACTAGATCACTGACCAATCAAATCGATTAGACGCTGGATTGGATCGCTGATCAGTCAGAGAGGCCAGATACTGGATTGGATTGTTAATCAGTTAAATAAGATGGATGTCGAATTGGATCCAAATCAATTAGACAGGTTGGGTGTCATAGTGGATCGCTGTCCAGTGACATTGGTTGGATGCCGGACTAGATCCAGATCAATCTAACAAGTTGGGCACCTGAGTAGATTGTTGGTCTATCAATCTAGTTTCGAGCTCATCACATCTGCTCACTGCCAATTTGTTGTCTTTAAGAAGTTGGGCACAATGGCTTAGGAGGCTGCCCCACACTGACACCCGGCCTGTCTATCCCCGCCAAGTACCTGCAGCCCGTACAGTGGTAGGTTATCATTACTGACGCCGGGTGTTGGCACGTGTCCAGGTCATCATGCATGCATCTTTTCGAGTCATCGTTTCGAATTTTGAATGATGGCCTGTATAAACGACTCCTTTTCATCATTTCCCACATCCTTGTTGCTTCTCTCAAGTCAATTTTCTCTCTTGTTTTGCCATTTGATTTCTTCGCCTTTGCCACTCCTCATCTCCATGGCTCTGTGTTGGTATGATTCATTTGGTTGTCATCATCGCTGATATTGAGGCATTAAATGTACAGTATAATATTTTAAGGGTGATTCAATTTGGGGTGTGAGCGGAGTATGACAGGGCCTGTTCTTCTTTGAGTGGCTTCATCACCATTTACAAGGCCCACTTGAGAAGAAGTCTTCGCTGCCCCCTTCTGTGGGAGTTGTATGAAGTTTTGGCGGAGCTGGAAGTCCCAATCGAGAGATTTCATGCCACTAATGTGAGATACTTGTTCTATCTTTGGGTATTTCTTTGCCATCATGGGAGGACACTGGCTGTAGTATCCATGAAAATAATCTTCTGGTTATGCCAGAGTTGAGATTGGATTTCACTGTCTCCTAGGATCTTGCATATTAGCGGGGGGATGCCCGACTTAGTGAAGAATTGAAAAAATCAGTTCTTCTCAATCATGTCTCCTCCGACTGGGCCCTCGCGTATGAGTGGGGCAACATGTTGGCATCCTTCACCAGTGAGGCTTTGTGTGAGGAAGTGAATTCTATTAAGCTGCTAACAAAGTTTGTCTGTGTAAATATGGGCTTATTTAAAAAGAAGGATCACCTCTTGTCTATTGAGGCACTCGTGCTGGCGAAGCGGGAGTCTCCCTTGGGGGTGCGGGAGCCACCGTTCCATCACACGCTCAACCCAAAAGGAAGGCTGATACTTTATACATCAGGGATCCTTCTGAGACCGCGTCTTAATGGCAAATGGCATTATCATCGAGCTCTTCCTCTTCTTCTATCGCCTTGGGTCTGCTAATGGTAGCGCAAATGTGGGGCCTAGGTGAACTGTCTAGGGGGCTGGCCTGTCACACCTTTAGTTGTTGGCACTACAAAGGAGGGTGTCGGGGCTACCATGGTCGGTGAGCCCCTGCTCTTCCCATAGGAACATCGGGTGGGCTTGAGGTTGGGGGACCGATTGGGCCAATTTGTGCTCCGACCTAGGTCCAGCAAGAGGTCCTCGCAATCATGACTACTTTGTCAAATCAGACATTGTGCAGCACTTCTTATGAGTTAGCCAAAGATGGTCTCGGTGAGGTCCACCTGGTAGAGGCCAAGGCAAGAGGCAATGTTGAGGCGGCGGCGACCATGGAGGCGTCATATCTGGAGACTCTCACGTTTGATGCCCCAAGGGGTCCTATGGCTCCCTCGTCGAATCCAAATCCTAGGGGCCTTGGCCGGAGCATGCATCCACTTTGGCTTCTTCTTTCGAGGTGCCCTTGAGTGCGGTGACTATTGAACTACGTTATATCCTGGTAAGCTTTAGAACTTTTCACTTTATTGGAACGGCTTGGCTTAATCTCCCTTTCTTTATCTATTTGCAGGATGACAAGATGGTGCATATTTTGCCAACATGCTTGCACCAAATGTCATCCAAGATTCATCAGCTGGAAGGGGAGGTGTGACGGACCATATTTCTAACTGAAATTCAACAGAGTTTTGGCAAAATTCCAGCAAAAAAATGACCATCAAACTGATATATAGCCTATACATTGACCCTGTATGACAAATATACTACCACAACATAGGATCTAAAAGCTACAATAAACACATAGCACCAACGTCATAATTTTAGATATGACGTTGGCTCAAATAAGATGCCACTAGGTACCCAAATTAACCATAACAACCTGTGAAAGTATAGACATCCATCAAGCACAACGGAAACTATACGCTATATACATCATCATCATCATCAATAAATATGATTCTAAAAAATAATACAAAAGACTCCATAAAGTACAAATCTATAAGGTTGAGTCCACAAGATCATCTTTCAAGTCTTTAAGCCTAGCCGACTTCTAATCCTCTATCCCTCCCTATTAGATATATAAGCTCGTACTCATCTGAAAGTAAGAAAAAATAGTAATGGTAAGTCAATTGCTCAACAAGTGTAATATAATTAATGACAATAAATAAAATGTGTAAAATAAAGTAGAGAAAGGATACAAGAGCATAATTAAGATATATAATCATGAAACGTGAATGAATACATTTTCAAAACTCATTTATCTTTTCCGTTTTACTTATTCTTTCTTTAGGTTCTAAAACATGCAAATATTCTATTATCTTTGTGGACTAGGGCCAATAGGCTTTACTGACTAAAGGAAGCGGTTGATTCTAATTTGGATTGTATTTGCTCCTATACAATCAAAAGCCATCTCCTCCTATTCATGATCCAGAGGTGGGCCATCTACATATAATTCCTGTAGACGAAGCCTTAGCCCGTGCGGCCTTTTGTAGACAATGATCTTCTACTATAATATATTAAGACATGTCAAAAATATCACCCGCTATAAAATACGACCAAGATAATCCTTGAGTTTTTACTGTAATATCAATGGTATGTCAAATAATACTATCATCTGAAATATAAATTTATAGTCCAGGTTTCATAATTTTTTATTTCTTAAAGAAAAGTCCATCAAAATTCTTTCACAAAGTTCTCATTTTGAGAGAATGAATCATAAACATATCAAATTGTAGCATTTCCTTCGTATACTTCTCATAATTTGTATAATTCTTATTAATTCACGTCTTCATATGATATAAATTATATGCATGGTCATCATAAAATATGAAAAAAAAATAAAAATTCATACCACCATAAGCGAAACATGACTTTAGAACTTTCGGACAATAATTTTTCTTCACAAATGTATAAAACGTAGTTTCAGAAGTATACACAAGATAATATATATAATGTACATGTGAAATCATATCCCGATTCATGTCCGATAATATTTTGAAATACATAAAATTAACCTATATAAAATATATGTGCATAAATACCAAATATATAGTGTCCGTGTCTATAAAGTTAGGTTTATGAATTTCTAAAGACAAAACATGTATAAATTACAAACAATTTGGATAAAACCCAAAGGGGGCGTGGGTTAGGGTTTCGGTGAGTATAATCCCATATAAAACTATTAATCGGATACCCAATTAATAAATTAACATATTTAAGGCATGGGTAATAATTTTCTAATGTCAATTTATGCAAAAATCCCAAAAAATCGGAGGGCTAAAACATCTGGGTGTGGGGTTAGGGTTTCAGTGAGAAATACTAATCAAAACTAGAAAATCGGAGTTGAGTTTGGAATATATATATGTCCAATACGTGGGTATCATGAAAATAAAAGTATGGACGGGTATCGGGATAAAAATACATAAAGGGATTAGGACAAATAGTGTGAAAAGAGAAAGAAAAGGGTATGAATACACTTACCTCGGCCTGATCTACAACTTCTCCAACTTGACTTAAGTTGGATTCGAATCGAGAGTCTTGATCTCTCCTCTCTCTCTTCTCCCTTTCTCTCTCTCCTTTGCATTGGAATGCCACGATTTCCCCCGAAGTAAACCCTCACGGGTTTGTATTTCTCGAGCCAGCACTCAAGCGCTGACCAGCGCCTAGCAGGCGTTGAGGTGTTGCTTCGGGGGCCTAGCGGGCGCTCCAAGCTAGGACCTCCTACCGCTTCCAAAACCTAATGTTTTCACATAAATTAAGTATAATCTTGATTATATTAACTTAATTATCCATACGATATTTGAAAACCGTTACATTATAGGAGGTCCACCACTTGAGCCAGGACGCAGTCAACCCAAGTGTGCTTGAGGAGATGTAGGGCCGGGCAGATGTCACCACTTTCGAGGTCCAACAATGCTAGGAATGGGTCTCAAGTCTTAAGCTTTAATTGTCTGAGGTCAGGGAGAAGCTGCAAAGATCTCGAGATGCCTTGCAGGCGGCAAGGCAGCATCTCGTGGACTGCTAAAGCGAGAATGTTACACTGAGAGTGGAGTTGATGACCCGATTCAACCCGAAGGAGGTGGGCCAGCCTATGAATGACAGGTTTTTAGACAGCACTCACCTGTGATGGCGGATTGCTTCCCTGGTTGACCCGCCATTATCATTGGCTTCTTCGACCCAAGGAATAAGGGTTCTTGTCGCCTGTTTGATTTGTCCGATTTTTTTGACAAGGGGAGTCCTCATCGCGTCCCTCGAGGAGCCACCAGCCTTAGGGTAGCCTTCTTTTTTTTTATTTATATATAGCATTGGCACACTTGTATAGTTTGACTTTGCAATAAATTAGTGAAAATTTCCCCTATCGTTGTCATAGGTTTTATATTTTTGTGTAGTTTTGTTTTTGATATACCATTGTTTACTGGTTGAGTGTCATCATTGTCGTTGCCAAGCCTTGGCAAAGTTAAAGTCATCACCCACATGTAATCACTAGAGTTCATTATTTTTACACATCGGATCCTAACTTGCTGACCATCGTTGACCGATGGTGCTTGTCCCTGTTAGGGGAGTTGCTACATCCACGCTGAAAAAGCACTTTGAGGTTTTGGTATTCGATCTTACATGGGCCACTTGATATTGAATTGAGGTTTAGATTCGATCGTGTGAGCAGCTTGATATGGGATCGAGGTTCAAATTTGACCGCATATGGGCCACTCAACATTGGACTAAGGTTCAAATTTGTCCACATGTGGGCCGCTCAGTGTTGGATCGCGGTTCAGAACCACGTGTGGGCCTCTAAGTGAGGGACCGAGGTTTAGTAACGAGTGAATGAGAATTTGCCCAACTTAAAGGCAATTTAGGTCACTTGAACTTACACAATATCACACAAGTATTCATATGATTAGGCAAACAATTAACAATTAGTGAACAAGTAAACAAATTATTTTATTAATGTGATTCACCATTACAAGCACACTTGATAATCTATGCTAGACCTACCTGGGTTTAGTACGAGATTATTAGTAATACTTTTTGAGGTGGACGGCATTCCACGTCCTTGGGACCAGTTTGCCGTTATGGGCGTGAAGCTTGTATATACTGTTCCGTAGGATAGCCGAGACGAGGAATAGGCCTTCAATTTGGGAAAAGCTTGTTCATGTCTACATTCTTGCCCATGGCCTCTATACTTTGTTGAATTAGGTCCCCTACCTCGAATTGGTGAGTCTTTATCATTTTATTGTAATACCGGGTGATCCGCTATTGATAGGCAGTTGTGCACATCTTGGCCACCTCTTGTGCTTCTTTGAGCAAATTGAGACGCTCTCTGAGTCGTTGAAAGTTGTTGAGTGGATCAAAATCCTCCATTCGGAGATTGGGTAGTTCGATTTTGACAGGGATGACGACCTTAATCCATAGCACAGAATGAAGGGCGTCTCACACGTCAGCTCTTTCGGTGTCATTCAGTATGACAACATGGAAGGTAACTTTTCTGCCCAGGAGCCCCCCATGTCTTCTAGTTTAGTCTTTAGCCGGTGTAGCAAGGTTTGATTGGTAACCTTTACCTATCCATTTGTTTGTGGATAGGCGACGAGGTTCGGAACCAACTGGATGCCCAAATTTATGCAATATTCGGTGAAGCGTTTGCTGGTAAATTAGGTTCTATTATCGATCACGATGATATCGGGAATCTCGAATTTGCAAATGATCTATTGGACAAACTCTGTGCCATTTTGCTCGGTGATCCAGGCTAATATGGAGGCTTTGACCAACTTCGTGAAATAGTCGATCTCCACTATGACAAGCTTCCTCTATTAGGATGCGATAGGGAAGGGGCAGAGTATGTCGAGCTTTTATTGTGCAAATAGCCAAGGGGTCTGAAGGGTCCTTAGTTCTATGGGCAGTTGATTGGGTTGGTTATTGTGAATTTGACAGTTCATTCACTTCTTTATGAAGTTCATGGTGTATTTCTTCATTGTTGGCTAATAATAGCCTTGGCATATTTTCTTGAAGGTAAGGTTCTTGCCTCCGATATGTGACCCATAGATGCTGAGATACACCTTGCTTAACGCGTAGTGGGCTTCCTTCGATGTTAGACATCGCAAGTAAGGTGTGAGACAACCTCCCATCCATGATGGTGTACCAGCTCACCATCTTCTTTACGTATTTAACATCGTTTGGGTTTTCCGGCAGGGTGTCGTCCATCACATATCTCCAGTAAGGCGACATCCAATTTTTGTTGTCGGAGACTTGTAGCACTTCTTTCTTAGATTCTTCTATAATGGAGAGGTTAGGACCTCTTGTATATCTCTTGAGTACTGTTCTGAGCTTTTTGTTATGGCGGCCTTCTCCAGCTAGTCAGCATTCCAATTGTTCGCCCTCGAGATGTGCACTATCTTGATTCTGTCAAACTTCTGGGCCATGCTTCTCACTTTAGTGAGGTACTTCGTGAGCAAGGGCTCGACACCTTGAAATTTCCACGAATTTGGTTGATGATCAACTCTGAGTCGCTATAGATTGTTACGTGTCTTACCGAGCATTCTTTTGCTAGTATCAACCCAGTGAGTAGGGCCTCGTATTCGGCAACACTGTTGGTAGATGGGAATTTGAGTTTCAATGAGTACCTTATCTCTAACCTGTCGGGGGTTCTCAGGATTACTCTGGCACCATTGTTGATATGCGTTAAGGACACGACTAAGTGTAGGGTCTAGCTCGGTGCCCCCTTTGGCTGGTAGTCTACTTCATTGGGACCATCGGTGTTCGGGACTAGGGTCATAGTCTTGACGATGAAGTCTGTCAAGGCTTGACCTTTTATGGCTGGCCATGACTTGAATTCTTTGTCAAACTCGCTCAATTCAATGGTCCATTTGATTATCCGTCTTGACATTTCAGGTTTCTATAGGATTCCCCACAAGGGTTTATCGGTCATGACATTTATTTTGTCAGCCTAGAAGTAGGATGCAATATCCTGGCCAAATAGATGAGTGCCAATGCTAGTGCTAGTGCTAGTGCCATCTTTTTGGCATGCATGTAGCGAGTCTCGGCACTTGTTAGAATCTTACTGACATAGTAGATTAGTCGTTATATGTCGGACTACTGCAAGATCAAAATTGAGCTTAGCTCGGCTTCTAAAATTGCCAAGTATACATACAACCCCTCGTGTTCTTTTGGTGACCTCAGGAGAGGGGGGCTAGGATTGTACTACATTAGCTCTTGAAAGATGGTCTGGCAGTCAGTCGTTCATTTGAAACCATTTGCCTTTATCCCCCTTAAGGCCTTGAAGTAGGGGAGGTATTTGTCCTCGAATTTTGTCGGGATGTGGGAGAGCATTGCAAGTCTCCTGGTCAACCTTTGAATGTCCTTCACAATCTATGTGGGCTCATATCCATGATTGCCTTTATCTTTTTGGGGTTTTCCTTAATCCCCTACCAGGAGGCAATGAAACTCATAAAGTTTTTGGAGGATGCTCCAAAAATACATTTAGCCGGGTTCAATTTCATCTGATGTGCTTAAAGCACCTCGAAGGCCTCGCTGAGGTCATGGATATGGTTGTCGGTAGTTTTTCTTTTTATGAGTATTTGTCTATATACACCTCTATATTCCGAACAATCTGGGTCTCAAATATTTTATTCACGAGCCGCTAGTACATGTTGCCCACGTTCTTCAACCTGAAGGGCATAACTTTATAGCAATGTGTTTGATGGTCCATCACAAAGGAAGTGTTCTCATCTCAAGTTTCATTTGAATCTAGTTGTAGCCCGAGTATGTGTCTATGAAACTAAGTAGCTCATGCCCGGAGGTGGTGCCCCCAGTAGGTTGATCCTAGGCAGCGGGAAGCTATCCTTCAGGCACTCCTTACGTCGATGAAGTCAATGCACATCCTCCACTTTCTATTATTATTCTTCACAAGGACTACGTTGGAGTGTCAGTCCAAATACTAGACTTCCCTAATAAAGCAGGCACCAAGCAATTTCTTTACCCCTTCCCTAATGGCGATAAGCTTTTTAATGGAGTGATTTCTCCGCCTTTACTTGACCGATTTGTGACTTGGATCGATACCCAGCCTATGAACCATTACTCTGGTTGGAATCCCTAACATGTCTGTGGAGATCCAAGTAAAGATAACGGAGTTCTGTTGGAGGAAATTGATTAGCTGGTTGCAAAGGGGTCTGGCGAGTAAGCCTCCTATCTACATGCATTTCTTTAAATAACTAGGGTTTAGAGGGATGCGGTTCGTTGTCTCATCGGCCTGGGCCTACTGTAGACTCACTTTATCTCAATGATCAAAGTCCTCTACCTGATGATCTGAAACGGCCTGAGTGACCTGGGATAGGTAGTATGTTTAGCTCGTTACTTGGTCATCCAGAACTTCTCCAATGCCACAGGTTGTAGGAAACTTGATTTTTAAGAGCATGATTGACTTACGACCCCAAACATGATTAGGCAAGGCCGGCCTAAAATGGCATCGTAAGCCGAAGGTAGGTCCACCACTAGGAATGTTAGTACACGGGATACCTTCCGAGGTACGTTCTTAAGGTGACTTTCAACTTGATGGTTCATTGAATAGGTACCGATTCATTGTCCCGTCAATAGAATGGTCCTTTAGTTGGTTTCAGTTGACTCTTTTTTACCCCAACTTAAATTAAGTATCTAGGTAAAACAAATCATGCAAACTTTCGTTATCGATAAAGACTTATTTAAATTGATAATCTACCGTACCATTTGAAATAAGTGTGAATACAACTAGATGGTCAAAATCAGGTATATGACATATATTATTTGCTAAAACTAATGATATCATCCTTAACTTTTACCCTCGATTTATTAGAGGCAGTCTCAAGGTGGTCTTTAGATGGCCTAGTTGCCACCATATTGACTTCTCTAACCGCAACTCGATTCCTCTGCTGCAACTATTTTGTCCTTTCTTTGCATATTCCACTAGGCGCCTGCTCTAGGCTTTATTAAAACATTGGTGAGATGCCCTCTTTGGATGAGCTCATCAATCTCTTTCTATAGAGTCTAACAAGCCTCTGTACTGTGACTCGGAAATTGATGGTAGTGACAATGTTTCATTTAATCTCCTCCTTTCGGATTCTTGACTAGTTTTGATCACTTCAGGAATTTTTCTTCCCGGATTTACATGAGGATGTCAGTTTGGGAGTCATTCAGTGGCATCAAATTTAGGGGCCTAAGCTCCTTTCTGGCTCTCGACTCTACCTTGGGCTTCTTCCTAAGATATCCGGAGTTACATCGGTCTCTGTTTCTCTTTCTTTCATTCAGTGGTCCCTGGTGAATGTGGTTCCCACACTTTGGACATTTAGTCTCGTTGACCTCTTCGATCGCCTTGTAAGCATGGGCGAAGACTTTGACGTTATAGAAGGTTTGGGGCTCCTTGTGGGTCAGATACTTGAAAAACTCACTTGACTCCATATTCAATATGAAGATGCTTAGCTTCACTTCATCAGTCAGCTAAGGTATCCGGTGGGCCTCTATGGTGAATCGGGCCAAGAAGCTCCTTAGGCTTTCATTTGTCCCCTGTTTGATACGAGCGATGTGCCAAGGCTACCTTTCCTTCCTTCGACTGGAGGTGAATTGAGTCAGGAAGTTATCAGCGAGCTCTTGGAATGTCCAAATTGAATTCGACTGTAAGCAGTAAAATCAAATTCGAGCATCATGCTTAAAGGTCAGTGAAAAGTACGGGCACATAGCAGCCTTGCATAGGCCCTAGAAGCTCTGCAAGATGCGAAAGTGGTTTAGGTGATCTATTAGATCACTGCTTCCGTCATAGGGTTCCAAGGCTGGTATCCTAAACTTTTGAGGGAGTGGCTATGTCTCGATCTCCATCATGAATGTTGATTGTGTGACATACCCTATTTTTAATCGAAAATCCGGCAGAGTTCCGACTATAATACTGATGTCGGCCTAATACATAACTTATAATTATCCTGTATACATACATAATCCATGCATTTTCACAAACACAAGATCCACAAAGCCACTGTGATGTCCCACGTCATACATCATTGTACTTATCATTAATATTATTATTATCATAGACAGGATCCTAACATTAGTCATAATTTATACTGGCTCTAATATCACATTAGTCATTCATGATATTAGTCTAAATTAAGGAAGATGCTTACTAAACATCCATAAGAATTTAAATCTGATGGAAGTATATATTCTATATCATAACGAAAGCAATTCCATTATCATCAAAATACAATGTCTGAAATACAACTTTATACAATACACATATATATTTTTTCTTCTTTTCATCATCCCAAGTACAACATATATATCATAACAAAATTATGGCCACCTCAACTTCTTTCCTAAACCTGTTCGTCCTTCATCATTTCTTGAGACTCATCTGAAGGGAAGTGAAAACAGCAAGCGAGTGAGTCAAATGCTCAGCAGTGTACATAACATACAAAGGCATACATTTTATACAGAAGATATATTAACAAATATAAATAGGAGCAGATACATGAAGTGCAATGCATTTACCTTTCTTTATTTCTCAACTTTTATTGATTGTATTTATTTTTCCTTATCTTTAGGGACCGGGGCCAGTGGGCCTCACTAGTTAATAGAGCGGATAAATTGAAGAAAGGATTTTGTTAACCCACACAATCTAAGGCAAATATCCTAGCAATAGGATAGATTGTGCTTACTTCCACAATCGGGATTGTGCTTATTTCCACAATCCAATTCTTGTCCTCCTTCTTACACCTCGAGGCGGGCGGTACTACCTATAATCCCAGTAGACAGGGCTGAAACGGACAGACTGTATAAAAGCAATTCTTTGATTTTCCACTGTAATATCCTAAGGCATGTTAGGGAATATCACCATCTAAAAAAGATCCATGGTCCAATTTTTCTTTTTTAACTTTGAAGGGATTTCATATAACCGAACTTTAATAGAACTTAATTGAATATTATTGGATGTAACTGAATGTTTTCATATTTTCATAGAGTCCCTTCCAAACCTTCATGAATATAGTTTAACATAGTAAACGATATCCAAATATAATATTTCATAGGCCTTTAACATGCAGAAAAATGCATATGAAATTTTATTCCATACTTAGTGTCTTTCAATCTACTTGGTGGCCAATTAATTTACTGGAGCTTAATTAATTTAATTCAATACTTATTGATGTTAGTAAGTTAAGTCAGGGTAGGTCTTGAATATTTTATTCATATTCCGAAAATTTCTCGGTTCATGTGAACCGGTTCTGTTAAGGCTTGGGACCGGGTTTCATAATTATTTGTGCCCAATTTTTTTTTTTATAAGTATCCCAATTTCCTTCTTAGGTCTATTGGTCATTGGTTCAGTCAAATTTTAGTCAAATTTGGGCCCGGTTTGACCCTTTTTAATAAAGGGCTCAAATTACCATTTAAGCTGAACGGGTTTGGGAAAAACTTTGAGGGACCGGTTCACTGAGTTATATAGCCCATTTTCACGAGATATTTTTACACAACATGAACATGGTCTTAGCTATTTCGTGCCAAAATTTGAGCTGGTTTGGTGATCGGATGGTGGCCGGTTCGGTCTGCCAACACAGACTGCCCATTCAGGTTTCAGCAGAACTGTCTAGGATAGTTCTGCTTCCCTAATTTTTTCATGGTTCAATCGGGCCTATTTTTGATCTGTTCTGGGCTTCCTCTTGTAGCCAAGGAACTTAAGTTATAGAATAAATTTGGTTTAGGGCCGGTCCAAGTCAAAATATTGACTGGTTTATACCAAATTCCTAGAACAGATTCTGCATCAGCATCAGCTGATGCAAACAGATTTTATTCCAATTTGAGGGGTCGAATCATATTTAATTTGGATCCGATTTTTATGAGGTGATTCTTGAATATCACCTCCAAGGCCTTAGCTAGCTTCTGACACTGATTTGGCCCATTTTGGGTTTGGGGTGTATTTTATTTAACATTATTTTCCCAACTGCTCAAAGAAGCAGTTCAGTAAGACCCTTGCTGTTTATGGGTCCGGTTCAGTATCTGACCCATATTTTCGTGGGCTGCCGGTTTACATGATGACATTCCACACCTAATACTATCAAATCGAGTCAGGTTGGACTCCGGATCAATCCATTTTGGGGCGTGTTTGGCTAAATTTCAGAAACTGAAATTTCAGCATCAGCAGAACCAGTAAGCCGATTCTGCAGCCGAGTTTGGGTCCGATTTTGAACCCCTTCTTGAACGCTTTGGAGGCTCATTTTTTTCCCACTTTTACTTCATTAAATAAGGATCATTTGACCAGTTTTGGTCGTTGGCTAATTGGCCATTTAGTGGTCAATATGAAGCAAACATCAGGAACTGCCACAGCAGAACCCGATTTTGGACACTATCATGTGTTCAGGGCCAGTTCATCCATTTTTATTTTTTTTCTTACAACTCCTCATGAATTTATGATAACCAAGGAAGCATATGCAAGTATTGGATCAACAATACTCAAGAGAAAGTAGCCAAAAATTGCTCAAAAATTAAGGAAAGTGTCGAAGTACACTTGCCAAAATATTCAGCTAAGCCTTTTGCTGTCCTTGATTCTCAGCTTTGCTTTTTCTTTTGGTTCCCTTATTTTCCCTTCTGTTTTCCCTCTGCCTTCCTTCCTTTTTTCCTCCCACATTTTCCTCTCTTTTCTTCTTCTCTCTTACTCATACATTTCTTATAGTATGAGAATTAAGTGGCTGAGTCATCAAGTCTTGCCACATCATCCTTGCTGTTTATTCCTCTTCTTCTCACGTTTGCTGCTGAATCTTTTTTACTAAAGCAGCTGCTGTCCCAAGTAGGTTGCTGCCACCATGCCCTTCCCCTAATTTAATAGTCCAAATATTAGGGGAGCAGACAGCTTCATATCTTTTATTAAAAAATATATATATCCTGTTAATTGGGTGGTAAAATGAGGCTAACGTGGACCCCTCCTTGCTGAATTGGGCTTCTACTTTGTGCTGTAGCAAATTTCATGCTGAATTCTTAGGATTTAGCTAAGTATAAGGCCCCATTGGTTGTTGAATTTTTTCCATTTTGCCGATTATATTGAAGGATTTATTTCAAGGTGTTCGGGTATGTGTTTGTGGAAATTTAGGACATGGAAGCTTACTATAGACACTAAAGATCGTCTAGTATTAATTTCGTCCCAAATCGAATTTCTTATCATCTCCCGATTCACATCTCTGGCTTTCGGGTTTGAATAGAAATTTAAAAGATCGGTTGTCGGGGTTTTGGGAAACAAATATATGGGAAGTTCGCCTACTTGTCAATGATCAATTGGGATTATTACCTAAAAATCCAGATTACCTACACATTCCGAATGAATTCCTGGCTTTTAGGTTTAAAACTTAAATTAAAGGAATCGGGCTTGAGTATGCAAGAAAACTAAGACATAGGGGGTTAGTATATTTGTCAAAGACTATTTTGGATTAATTCCATCATAATCTGAATTATATAAGTCGTCCAGAATTACTTTCCTGATTTTCAAAATTACGATCTTTACAGCCACACAACCACATGTGGCACCAAGTTATAACTCCGATACGACGTTGGTTCAAAATAGATGCCACTAGGTATCCAAACTGATCATAATAACCTGTGGAAGTATATATATTCATCAATACAACGGAAACTATATTATGAGTATATCATCATTATAATCATCATCATCATATGCATATATTTATAAATAAAATCCATTAGAAATACAAAATATTTCATAAGAGGACATAAAACTACATAACTAAGTCCATAAGGTCATCTTCCGTGTCTTTGAATTTAGATGACTCAAATCCTCCACCCTGTCTCATCGGGTGCAATTCATACTATCTAGATGGAGGAAAATAGTAAGGATGAGCCAAAAGTTCAACAATACACATATATATCAAAGGATATGTATAATTTCATATTTAAAAAAATAATAATGCATATAAGATTAAAAATCATGATTCAGAAAAAGAATACTTTCCTTTTTCATTCCAATTTTCGTTAGTCCATTTCCTTTATCTTTTCTTAGTCATCAAATCATGCAGAAAACTCATTTCGTTTGGGGACCAGGGGTCAATAGTCCTTACTGACTAAAGGAGCGGTCGATCGTAGTATGGATTATATTTGCACCTACACAATCAAAAGCTATCTCTTCCTATTCAAGACCTCGAAGTGGGCCGTCTATATATAATCCCTATAGATGAGGCCAATAGCCGAACGCGGCACCAAATCACATAATGACCTTCCACTATAATGTATTGAGGCTTGTCAAGAAATATCACCCGCTATAAAATATGGCTAGGATAATCTTAGAGTTTTCATTGTAATATCTATGGCATGCCAACATATACTATTTACTGAACGATCATTGGTCTAAATTCTAAGTTCATTATTTTTTTAGGAAAATTTTCTTTTAAGCATAAAATTCTTTATTCCCACTCTGTTGAAGAATGATTCATAAGTCTATCAATTTTTCATTATGGAGAACGGTTCATAAGTCCATCACTTAATTACAGAATTTCCTCCACCATTAATTTTCTTTCCATAAGCATATTTCAATACATATTTCCATATTCCTCATGACCTTTAGTCCTCACGTGTTTATAATTTCATGTATAAATTATTTGGAGCTTCAAAGAGTTAAGAAATTCTTATCGTAATGAGCCATAAATAACTTTAGAGTGTTCGGACATCAAATCCCTTCACAAATACATACAATATAATTTTCGAAACTAAATCATACATAAATTACAATTAATTCGGATAAAGTCCAAAGAGGGTGCGGGTTTGGGTTCAATGAGTATAAAACCTTACAAAACTACTAATTTAGATACCAAATTGATAAATTAACATGTTCAAGGAGCGGATAACAATATTCTAAAGCCAATTTATACATAAATCCCAATTTAATTAGTGAAATCATTTGGGGTACGCGGTTAGGGTTTCATGTTCGAAAACCTGTCAAAACTACGAAATCAGAGCGTGAAATTCATTTATGTGCATGCTCAAATCATGGATTTCCATTATCTAAGGCCAAATCATGCATAAAACTCAAAATAATTGGTGAAATCAGTCCATGCATGGGTTAGGATTTTTGGATGCGAAAATCTTCACAAATTTCACAAATTAGACACAAAATCGAAATAATTTCATATGTAGGCTATGGATAATACAAAATATAAACTTATTCTAGTATTAAAACGAGAATATCCCAAAAAACGGAATAAAAGTGTAAGAAAACAAAGAGTAGGGTATGGGTGCACTTGCCTCAACCCAATCTATCATTTCTCTAATTGGCTCCAAGCTGGATTTGAACCCGAGGGCTTGATTTCCTCCTTTTCTCTCTTCTCCATCATTCTCTCTCTTTCTTCTTTCTTGCGGAAGCTGGGAAAAATGGCCAAGAACCCCTGTGGCCCTTATATATATCGTTGGCCGGCGTGCGGCGAGCGCGCCCAAAACTCTATTCAGCGCCCACCCTGGGCGCCCAGCCGCCCGACGAGCCTTCCCCCACCGACACTTTCTACGGTCCCACAAATTAATTTTTTCATATGGATTGAGCCAAATCTTGATTATATTAGCTCAATTATCCACAATTACGATATTCAAAAATTTGTACCTTACAATTCTTCCAATTGGGAAAAATCCTTTTAGAATTTTTTCTTCACGATCCTATATGACATTCTTAATCAAATGACTTATCCTAGAATGCCTTATCCAAATGAATCATTCTAATTCCCAATGTCCAATGTTTCCATTCTGAATCTAAGTCAAAACTTTATCATAAGATAAATTTTTAATCTCCCACAAAGCTTAATTTGATCATGTATTTATTTTCTTAATCATTAATACAAGGAATACCGACAAGGCAACTTGCTCACTGTTCACCTTTAACAATTCCCATGAAGCCTTGAAAACATCTTAAATCTAAAAACTCCCACTTGCTTAGTCCAAACTATAGGTGGAGTAATTCTGATCATGGACTTCTCTACCACTTAGTACAAGGGCATCTGTGACATCTCAAATTTTATCTGAAATAATTAAAATTATTTATTATTTTGGATAATTTGGGTATGAAAATAATTAATTAAATATTATAAAATTTTGGAGGATATTTGAATTTGTTGGGCTGGTGCACGGAGTATTCCCATTTAATCGCTCGGGTATCGATTTAAATTTTGATATTAAAAGAAAACGTAATATATAATATAATAATAATAATAATAATAATAATAATAATAATAATAATAATAATAATAATAATAATAATAATAATAATAACGTTAGGAAAATGAAGTAGAAGGAGGAAAACTAAAGCAGAAGAGAATGGGAGTGCAGGGATTCGGAAGAGGGTTTCATAAGACAGAGAGAGAGAGCGAGGGAGGAAGGCGTTGCCAGAGGTGACGTGCAGTGGCTGGTGACGGTTGTTCGGTGACGGCAGCACACGAGCAAGGCGGCGGTGGCCACGGGTGATGTGACGAACGGACTTTTAATCCACCACATAAAGCCTCTGTCAAGTCTAAATTCCTTAATGATCAATAATTAAGTGGTCATAAAAAAAATTTCTTTTCTTATTTCAAACCTGAGATGCATACTAGAAATTATTAATTTCATTTATCCAAAAACAATTATGGAAACATGCTAACATTCATAGGTTCATAACAGCGGAACAATAATACATGTATCCTCAAAACATCAAAAGACAACATAATTAAATCTCTTCAAAAGTCTGAGCCCACTATTTGCTACACCATAAAGATTCTAATCGTCTTCCATGATCCTTTCGTCATCTGAAAATAACAAGAATGAGCTACAAAGCCCAGCAAAATACTCACATATGAGAAGAGAACATAACATCCATATAAGCAAATATAATTTAGCATATGAAAATCATCATGCCTTTTAGTTCAGAATTTTCTTAGTCTTTTTCTTTTCTTGTCTACTGAAAACCCATAAAACCATTGAAAATTCTTATCATCAACCCATTCGAGGTTTTTAACCCACAACCTAAACCTGTATCCCCTCATTATACTCCCGGGCGAAAGGTAATGCCTTTAACCAACATATGTAGTATATAAGCCCCCTCTGTGGCCCGTGGAGGCAAATGTCACTCCAATATCCTTCATCCATCTTTCTAAGTTTAATGGAAACTCGGTTATAGTTCTTGTTCTTTAATGGCCATTCATCAAGTTCGAATGTCGTAGAGTTCCACTTGCGATTCATGCATTTTCCATGTTCATATATACATAGGCCGGAGTTCTTTTTTGCGAGGCCGGAAACCCTCAGTTCTTTTACAAAGCCAGAGTTCTTTTATAAAGCCAGGGTTCTTTTACAAAATCCTAAGTTCTTTTATTAAAGGCCGGAGTTCTTGGATCATGAGTTGTTATCAAACACCAGAGTAAAAAAAAGGTCGGAGTAAAAAGTCGGAGTTCTCTTTTTCTATAGTGGCCGGAGTTTTTTTTTTTCTACAATTGAGACTAGAATACACAAATCACTCCGCCACACCTAGTTGATTTTTATAGGACTTCTTTTCATTAATTTGTTTTTCATCGGAAATTGGACTCATTTTCATCCGGACTGATTTTTATCAAAGTAATGGAGATTTTATGAAGTCCGGACTTCTTTTATCAAGAAACATTCGGACTTCTTTTTATCAAGCAAGGCGAACTTGATTTCATCTTCACGCCAAGTTATTTTCTCATTACACCCTAACTCCGTGTGTGGCACGCGAGAGCCATGCGAAGGAAAAGAGGGGAAAATGGAGGCCTTTGGGTCCGATTATGGCTTCGAGCTATTTGGAGAAATCGTAGAGTATGTCGAGGCAAGTACATCCATACCCTTTTCTTCAGTTTTTGTTGATTTTTGTTCAACCCCTTCGGGTTTTTTGTCCTGATATCCAACCATATGCATATAATTGTAAGTAGTCTAATTATGTATATTATAAAACGATTCATTATTTTTGACTTTGGATAATGTTAATTTTTTGATTTTTGGGGCTTTTGCATAAATGAGACTAAAATTTATAAGGTTAATTTATCAATTGGGTACCCGATTTGATGGAATTATGAGAATTCCCATTCGCAAAACCCTAACTCCGTGCCCAGGTGGTTTAGAGTTTGAGTTTTAGGGTTTTGATTTATTTGGGAGTAGAATATGATTACACATGACTTGGGTAAGTTAATTTTTTGATTGCGTATCCGAATTTGTAAAATTTGGTGGAATTTCGTTTGCAAAGCTCATAACTTGCGCCCGGATACCGTTAGAGTTTCAATTTTGGGGTTTCCTTGGCAAGGCCTCGACATAAAACGGGAAGGAGAGGGGAAAGAGAAGGAAATGGAAAAAATCTTCCATCAAACTTCAATCAAAGTTAGGATAACTATAGATCGAGCTCAAGTAAGTGTACTTTAGACGTTATTTATCGTTTTTAAGCATTTTAATATCTCAAATATTGTATTTAAGCTTTAAATCCATGATTCTGCATGTTTACTGTAAATAATGCCTGTTTCTCTTGATTAATTGGACAAATTTTATATTTATTCATACATACTACAATATTTGGCTTTGATTCCATGTAAATACATGTATTTGATGTTCGTTTATCGTCCGGACTGTTAGGCGAAACCCTAAGCATGAAAATAAAGGGATTTAATGGTTTTAATCCAAAATTTCTAATATGTAAAAGTTAATCTGTAACGAGGTACTGTCCATGATTGATTTATATTTGGAAAATTTATACGGAGTTATACTGTCAAATTACTATATATTTTTGAAACATACTAAAGGGTTACTGTGAAACCCTAACTGACTTTTTAAGTTTTACTAGTTTTCAGTTAAGAAATAGGAAGAAAACTGTTTCTAAATCCTATTAATTAGGACCCGGGATTAATATACATCAGGTTAGACTCTCCGACATGCCTTAGAACATTGTGATGGTAATTAATGATAACTCTATCCATGGAGTTATACATGGTCTGCCCTTCCTCAGGACATTAATCTAAAGGGTAGTTTTCTATTTTTGGCCTATCTTCCGGGGGCATTTTTGTACAAATCCCACGAGAAGGGATCATTATGTTTTGTTTTTGTCCTTGGATTATATGGAGTGAATACAATCTATCAGCGATTATTTGCCCCATTGGCTAGTAGGGTCTACTAGTTTGATCCTTTCTAATAGAAAAAGAAGATTTCTTGATTTTCATAGATTTAATATCAGTTTTGATCTCTGAGTTTCGCTATACTATTTTATGATTTACGAAGTTTGATTTTATTGGTTTATACTTTCTCTATTTTCATACTCTTTTCTGCTACTACCATTATGGAACACGTATATGTTTCTATGCATCTGCATTCATGTTCATCTATCCAACTGTTCTGCATAATGAAAGCATAAATTTTGATTATTGAGACCTATTCACATGAATGCTTCCGTTCTTCTGATATTATCGTGGTTTTCTATCTTACTAAATATATGTTCTACATGAAAGTATTATGTTTTGCATGTTTTGGTACCTTACTAGATTTTGATTCATTATTTACTATTTTTTCTCCTCCAAATAAGGGCATAGAGAAGATATTGGATGGTCAGACTTAGCTAGAACTAGCAAGGAAGATCTGGTACCCTGGAGTTTTCTGAAGGCTTAGAATTGTGATGATATTATTGTAGATATCTGAATCTTGAAGGAGGATCATGTATAAATGGTTATGATATGTATCATATTTTGTTAGAACTGTTTTTATACTTCTATAGATTTCTATTAAGGATATAGATGCTTCCACTATATATTTTCTAGATTACATACAGGTCCTAAATGACATTTCTCGTTTAAATTCTGATATAGTAGATATGATTGTTGAATTAAAGCCATGAGTGGTATCTGCTATCCTGTGAATGCGTATTGTAGAAAAATTATGGTATAAATGGATAGTTGTGTACATGTACTAGTTTATTATATAGGTTTTATATAGGTTTATATTTCTATTTAGTCCAATTTTAGAGAAAAACTCTGCCTGTTTTTTCCTAGAACTTTAAGTGAGTTTTGGGGTTCTGTTTCTGTTCTAAAATAACGAGGATACAAAAAAATGACAAAATGAGAGAAAATGAGAAAAATTTGTTCCGTCATAATTGGTATCAGAGAAAATGAGATACCTTAGGAATAATCTAAATTGTATGTAAAAATTTAGGAAATAATTCTGACTGACCGAATAGGTAGGGATAGAGATAGACTTATTAAATTAGGTTGGAAAATCTTAAGTGTTCTAGTTTGCATAAGTTAGGATTGACTTGAATTAGGACTTAGTGATTAAACTGAATGATTAAATTGATTTACGGTGGTCTTAGGTCTAAATTGATCGGTTTGGATTTGTTTAGCTTAAGTTTAATCTGATCTGAGGCTAGGTTGATTTAGGATAGAAATGAATCGAGGCTTAGTGATTAAGCATAATCAAAGTAGGTTGAAGGTTCAGGTGGAACTGTTCTGAGATAAAGTAAGGTATTTTTCCCTTTTTAGGTCAAAAATTAAGTCGAGAGAACAGTCAATGAATGGAGCTTGAGGTATTAAAGAAAGTAATCAAGATTCTTGATTCTCCAAATAAAGTTCAGCTAGCTAAGGGAAGGCAAGGCTAATAGTGGGTTACTTGATGTCACGTCTCATCTTTTAGAATATTTCTGGGAGTAATTGATTTAAAAAAAAAGGGGGGATCCTTCTCTCTATGTGACATTTTTGGGATAGCCAGAAGATAAAGTCTGGTTAATGATGATGAGGAAATGTGTTTATATGTGTTCCAAATTTCAGAATAAAACCTAAGGATGACAATCCCTAAGGGGTAATCCCTGTCTAAAAGGATTATGAATTTCGATGTCCGGTTAGGGTTTGTGAATAAATTAATCTTGGTGAAGTATTAAGATGATCTGGATGGCAAATTGCCACACTAGAACTGATAATTTTGAAAGAAAAAATTGAAATTGTAATTAGGCTCACGTGTCAGATGAGTTGTAAAAGAAGTAATGGAACTAATGAGATGTGTGCTAAGCATAGATGGCATATTAGGCCATACCTGAAAAGTTATTAAGTAGATACAGAAATTAATGAAAACTATTGAAAGAAAAGATTTGCCTATCTTATTTTCTGACCGCTAAATAAAGTTATCGTTGAGGTTGTGCCGAGATCGGCAACGATCTTGAGGATTCGAATAGTATCGATGAAGATATTTGAAAAATTTTAAAAATGTGATTAACTAAAGAGTTAATGACTTGATATTAGGAGTCCTTAAGATTGAGATATTCAAAAGTTAGGTGAAGGATCACCATGAACCGGTTCCGCTATTGAAACATGTATGATTTTGAAAACATGTAAGAGGAACCCTTGTGATTTTACTTGAGGTTGATTGAACTGTGAGGTCCTTAGGTTTTAGTCAAATTTTTTTAAAAATTGAGTGGTCAGACTGGAATGAATAAATTAGCTTGACAATGGAACATTACGCTCCTAAACGTCAAACTTTCAATGGTAATTGGGGACTGTGCTAAAATTTTGGAAAGATTATTCTGGTAGTATTTTTATGCCAGTTAAAATCTGAAATTTATGGATTTTACTTTTGTAATGTTAATTTCTTCAGGATCCTTTTGGATTATGCAGATCCTCTCAGGAATTGAGATGTACTCGAGCATACTTGTGTAAATTATATCGAGGAAATAAGATACCCTGTAATTTAATTAAGAATCTTGAGTAAGAGGCAAAGTTAATTAAATTAAGAACAGTCGTTTAGCCTAATTAGAAAAATGAGACTGCCCTTTTTAAAGTTAATAGATGGCTGTTCAAGAATTTGGCTATAAAAGTTTTGAGGATATATATATCCGGGGAAAAAGACTAAGCCGATTTATTTTAGTGGTGATTTGGAATGAGATGGAATCGGGGTGTCTCTATGGAAATTGTATAAGATTGAAGGATCATCAATTAGGTGTTGTCAAGGAAGCCTTAGGGTCTCCGAAAAGTAAGATTTGCTAATGGATCAAGTAAGTTGCTAAGTAAGTTAGCACAGGTGGTAATGTTCCTGAAGAAGATTAGGAACATGTTATTTTGTATCAATAGGTATATACCCCCGAGCAAAGTGGGGGAGGAGCTGTGGTTGAAATTATTTCACCCATAACTGAAATTTTGTATTGAGGTTCTTACTTTGACGATTTGTGGATAATGCTTTTAGAAGATTTTAATGTCTTGTCAATCTAAAAGTTAAAAAGTTATGATAGATGAATCCTGGCATGATTCGGGGATGCGAATGTTAGGAGCAAATATGGACATCGGAAGCCTCCATTTGGGAAATTGTGAGTATTGCTTTGGGAGTTAGTTTTGGCTAGTAAATTAAGGGTCAAAATGGTTTTGTTATGATGGAAGCTGACCTTGAGAATTGTAAAGGGATAAGCCTGTCTGATGAATATGTAAATGAAATTCAATATCTAAAAGGAAAATGAGTTTCAGTACTGGTAGTAAATGTTAAAAGTTTATAGACTTGGTATGCTTATGGTGCTTCATAGGAGATAAGAAAGGAAATTACGGGTAGGCTCAAGTGCTTGAAAAATAGAATACCACATTCCTAAATTGGGAAATAGAATTAAGTTCGGGAGGTTGGGATTATGAAATTTTAAGGGGAGGAAGCCCATGTGAGTTTGTGTCAGAACAACTCACTAATCATGACTATGGAGTATGTGTTCAGAACAACCCAGTTGGCTTCTTAGTGTGCTGACAAGATCTAAAAATTGCCTAGCATTGAGATCCTAAGATTTTGAGGTTGTTAATTGTTAAAGTTTTGGGATTTTTGGGTAACAATCTCAAATTGTACCGAATCTATGGTGACCGCTATAGTTAGAATTTCTGATTTTATGGTAAATTGAAAATCTGTAAAACTCATTTTGTAATATGGATCTCTTAAAATCAGTAACTAAGGATTACCGTGTAAATTGGGTATTCGGAGAGGAGTATGTACTTTAAAAATGTCAATTTAATGACATACCAACAAATATATGCGAATGTAAAGTATCATACTTTTGAAGTCTAATTGTACTTTGAATTTTATGTTGGGATTTTAGTTGTGCATGGTAAAAGAATTGAAATGCTAGGTTGTGATAGTGGCGGTAAGTTGTAACAGAACAATTCGATGCTAAATGGTTGATCAGAGCGTATAACGGAAGAGTGATGAACCTGTATATATATATATTAAGGTTTAAATTAATGTTCAGAGAAAATATTCAATCCCGAGGTTTAGTATGAAATAAAATGAGGCATTTCGCTTGTTTAATGTTCAGAATTAAGTTATAGAAGTAGTTAATGAAATAGATTTGTCTTTGGGCCTCATAGATTTGGATCCTGATAGGATATGCCGAATAATGAGGATTGGGACAATTTGGAGGTCCAAGGTTTTAAGATAACTGTTTTAATCTAAAAATAATTTGAAAATGTTTGGAAGATTCCTTTGATTTAAGAAAAAAAAATTTGAGTTAGTTAAATTTTGAGAACGAAATTTTTATAGGTGGAAGAGAATGTGATATCTCGAATTTTTATCTAAAATAATTAAAATTATTTATTATTTTGGGTAATTTGAACGTGAGAAAAATTAATTAAATACTATAAAATTTTAGAGGATATTTAGATTTGTTGGGCTGGTGCCCGGAGTGCTCCCATTTGATCTCTCAGGTATCGATTTAAATTTTAGAATTAAAAGAAAACATAATAATAATAATAATAATAATAATAATAATAATAATAATAATAATAATAATAATAATAATAATAATAATAATAATAATAACGTTAGGAAAATGAAGCAGAAGGATGAAAACAGAAGCAGAAGAGAACGGAAGTGTAGGGATTCGAAAGAGGGTTTCGCAAGAGAGAGAGATGTAAAGAGGAAGGCGTCGCCGGAGGCGGCGTGCGGTGGCTGGTGACGGTTGTCCAGCGACGGCAGCACGCGGGCAAGGTGGCGGTGGCTGCGGGAGACACGGTAGCGTGTGCAGAGAGCTAGGGGGGGAGCCACGCAAAGGAAAATAGGGGAAACAGAGGCGTTCGAGTTTGATTTTGGCTTCAAGCTAATTGAAGAAATCATAGAGCACGTCGAGGCAAGTACCTTTATACCCTTTTCTTCCGTTTTTATTGATTTTTGTTTGACCCCTTTAGGTATTTTTGTCCCGATACCCAACCCCATATATATAATTGTGATGCACATAGTCTAGTTATGTATATGTATGAAATTCATCGTCCAATGCATTATTTTGCACCGTTTTGCACGTTGAAACCCTTACCCACGCACGTGTACTGTTCATGCACGATCGGGTGAATTACGGCTCGCAATTGTGTATAGTTCATAGATTTAATATCAGTTTCTGATCTCTGAGTTTTGCTATACTATTTTATGATTTCTGAAGCTTGATTTTACTGATTTATACTTTCTCTGTTTTCATACTCTTTTCTGCTACTGCCATGATGGAACACATATAGGTCTCTGTGCGTTTGCATTTATGTTTATCTACCTAACTGTTCTGCATAATGAAAGTATGAATTTTGATTATTAAGACCTATTCACATGAATGCTTCTGTTTTTCTGATATTACCGTGGTTTTCTATTTTAATGAATATATGTTCTGTATGAAAGTATTATATTCTACATGTTTTGATACATTATTGGATTTTGACTTACTATTTACTGTTTTTTTCCTCCAGATAAGGGTATAGAGAAGATACTGGATGGTCAGATCTAGCTAGAGCCAGCAAGGAAGATCTAGAGCCTTGGAGTTTTCTGAAGGTTTGGGACTATGATGATATTATTGTAGATATCTGAATCTTAAAGGAGGATTATGTATAAATGGTTACGACATGTGTCATATTATGTTAGAATTGTCTTTATACTTTCGCAAATTTTTATTAAGGATATATACTTCCGCTATATGTTTTCTGGATTATGTATAGGTCCTAAATGACATCTCTCATTTGAATTCTAATATAGTAGATAGGATTGTTGAATTAAAGCCATAGATGGTATCTGTGGTCCTGTGAATGCGTGTTGTAGGAAAATTATAGTATAAATGGATAATTGTGTGCATGTACTGGTTTGTTATATAGGTTTTTTACAAGTTTATATTTCTGTTTAGCCTATTTTATGGGAAACTCTACCCGTTTTTTCCTGGAACCTTAAATGAGACTTGAGATTTTGTTCCTATTCTAAAATGACGGAATTATTTGAGGACACAAAAAAAATCCGTTCCATCACAGTATCCACCTACATATTATACAAAAAATTCATAATCCTAGATCCTCCTCAAAAGCACCACATTCTACTATAATTCACTGGATCCACCAAGGATTAATCTAAATGACTTGTCCCTCTTCCTCAAAAACTATCTTCACGTATCTCATCCCAACAGATACTGAACGCTTCAAGCCAAACGCCCCACGGACGTTGCAAAACCTCAAGGAACACTTAACGGGTATCATTCCAGATTCACATAGACCTAAGAGAAGCGCACGTTTTCGCGACATCAATCAACCTCTCCCAAATGAGCCATCACTCCGATCACTGTGAGACTACATTCAAACTCTTAAAGAAAGTACATGCCTAACATAACATTTTCCTTAACCAAACTCATATTCTCTCCCAATTGAGCACATGGGTAATTGCCTTCCTAATTAATTATACCGTCCTCAAATAGAGTTCGTACATCCCTACGATCCTAAGAATTCTTCAATGAAACCTTCACAAAATTGTCTCAAATGTTACCGAAAGATCCGCTCTATTAAATCCACTAGATTACCGATGAACCTTCAAACCCAAACGGCGTTACTGAAATTTGTAACAGCTGAATCCTTATCTCAAATGCTGCCACGAGTACAATTCTTGATTATCTACAATTAATAATGCTATGGATACAGATCGATCTTAGAAATCATCAAACTCTTACAATAGATCAAATAATTCACCTATTCATTCACAGTGCCCGCTTATCAAATCATTAATCTCTTGGGTAACCTAATTTTAAAAAATCTACAGATAACCTTATCGGTTTATCTTATCTACCTCAAAGGTTCTAGAGTATCCCACAACGACACGAAATCGATGCTTCCTTGGCTTCATACGAAACCCTCAACGATCAGTGTCGATTTCGATACAACCTCGAATTATCGATTAAAAGATCAATCACCTTCTGACGGAACGAATTTTTTTTCCACTGAAACTTCTATCAAGATAGAAACAAGATTTTAGGACCAAAATATGAGGCAAGACTTCTATAGAAATTTCGGCAGGGTCTCCTTTGTAACTGGATGAAAATCTAAAAATATAACCTGTATGACCAACCGTTACAAGCACACAACTGTCAATTATACCACAATTCTTCCTACAACACGCAAACACAGAATCACACGTGTCATCCGTAGCATAAATCTATAAAACCATCAACTATACTAGCAGTTCATAAATAAGATGTCGTCTAGGACCTATGCAGAATATCCAAAAGTTTAGAGCGGAAGCTAGACTATTAACCTGTAGAAGCATAGTTTTTCTTTTTACCATCACATACATCACATGCATTTCTATACAAAATTCACATATACATGAATATCCATAGATATAGAATCCATATACAGAATCACATATCCAGTCAAATCTTCACATCCAACTGGTTCTCCCAAAATAGCTCCAAAATGCTTTAGGTCCTCAAAAGTTTTCAGGTATTGCTTTTTTGGTCACTCTTTCTCGTCGGGCATTAACTCTATAGTATCATCTGGAGGATGAAAAGATAATAAAATAGTGAGCAGGGCCCAACAAGGTACATGTAGATATGTAGTAGAGCAGTGATGCAGAACAGTCGTGAATCTATACAGAAATAGAATGGTTAAATAGAATATAACCTAGAAAATAGAGAAAGCATAATTTTACGGTATTAAACTCAGAAATTAGAAATCAGTAATCAGTATAATTCAGAAAGTAGAGTAAAAAATTTCTCTTTAATATCGGAACGGAACAGCAATCGGTACAGAACAGAGCAGTAACAGAACATAACAGTGACAGAACAGGCGGTAACAAACCCTTCTAGTATACCCTACTAGTTGAGGGGGTGAATGATAGAGGATAGATTGTGTACATCTCCTCATAATCCAAGGCTATAAACAATAACAGAAAATCCCGTCTCACGGGAACAGTACGGATGTGCCTCCCGAAGGTATGCCAGAAACAGAACTTTCTTCCTGACCGTAATGCCCCGTGGAAGGGCAAACCCCATATAACTACATGGAAAGAGTTATCCTCAATCGCCACCGTAAAGTTCTAAGGTATGTCGGAGAATCTAACCTGACTGTAATCAATCCTGAGTCCTAAATAAAAGTATCAGAAATAACTTCTTAACTGAAAAACCTTCTTTCATAATCAGAGTTTCACAATTTTTCTTTGGTTAATTTCAGAACGTTCAAAACATACAAAAACGACCTAAAAATCCTTCAGTTTTACTTCAGAAATACATAAAAATTTATCGGTATCAGTCCGTGTAAAATTTTCAAAAACAAATTATACCAGGAGTTTCATTTCAGTGCTAATTAACTTTTATATAACAGGAGTTACGGTTAAAAATCATTAAAACCCCTTCATTTTCGTTCATAGGGCTTCGCCAAAACTTCCGGACTCAAAACGAACACTAAACATGTGTTTATTAATAAAATTAATGCCATAAATCTAAACACATATATTAAATCATGCAATCTAACCAAAAATCCCTAATATTTTCGAGTTAGGGTTTCATCACATGCTTTGAAAAAAAATCAAACACTAATTACATGCTCATTCATGAAATCGAAGCCAAATCTTACAATAAACATGGGTAAACACAAAATCTAGCTGAACAATCGGGGGAAACATGTTTCGTTTACTTTAAACATGCAACAACAACAACATTTTGGAGCATTTTCATCAACTTTAAAGTAAGAGAAATCGGTAAAAACGAAAAACAACGTCCGAAGTATACTTGCCTTAGTCCATCTACCGTTATTTTTACCTGGAGTGGATTGGAACGAGTGATTTCCCATTTCTCCTCTCCTCTTCTCTTCTTCCTCTTCTTCGCTCGTGCCTCTGCTCTCTCTCCCACTTTCCTTTTCCCCTTCTATTTATAACAAAAACAAAGTTAGAACGCGGATAAAAGTTAGGGCTGCACTCGAGCGCGCCGCGAGCGTGCTACATTCTGCCAGCGCTCGCCTCGAATGCCCAGCGGGTATGCGGCAAGCGGGTAGCCACTGGATTTTTACCCTCGTTGCCGCGCTTCGGGCACATGGCAGGTGCCACTTAACTGCTTGTTGAACTCGGGTATTTTTTTAACTTTTCACTTTCAACCATCATTTTTCAATGGATACTTGGCCTCTTAATAATTATCATCTTTTTAATTACTCCCAATTATCATGTTTTTGGTTTCAAGGTCTCACACACCTAATATTCCTTCCAAGAACATCCTCAAATATTCACACGACCAAAACTCCTCATCAAATGATTTGCAGGCACGACAATACTAATTTTCTGATACCTCGATCAATTCGGACTCATGCTCAAAATACCACAACCCAATTGCAGGTTGTATCCTTACCAACTCAATTCACAGTAACATGGTGGTTCACCAACCAAATTATCATCAAAATCAAATCAAAGCTCGTACCTCAAAACAAATCCATTCAACCCAGGCAATCATATCTACGGACTCAAAAAAATGTCATAGTCCTTGATATCGATAGTACAGCGTAGATCCTAAAATAAATGAATAAACTTAGGAATCATAAATAAAAACATAGATTCGGGATCCCAAAATGATACATGTGCCAGAATATCATATTTTAGGAATTTTACTTTCCATCACAGTAAACAACACATTTACCTTATGCGTCATTGCCGCAAAACTTTGATCCAAGGCACTAGACTTCGTCACTGTCCGGCCATGGGATAAGAACAATCCTCAATCTTGTGACCAAACTGTCTATAATTTAAGACATGCTCCCAAAATCTCATAAGGAAGATATTTATTCATAAATCACCCACAAATATATACTGCGATGTATCTTTATCCTCTCGGATATTAGGTCGCGGCAAACACCATTTCAAACCTTAAGATCCATATTCAAACTTACATGAGGTAGACATTAACATATTTCCTTTCAGATACTGAGTCACGACAACTAGACAATCAAACCTACTAATTCTAACTTAGTTCTAATTTAAACCATTAAAACTAGGATAACTAGAACTATCCAATCTAGCTTGATTGTCCTACGCCTTCATCTACTTATTCAATCTCTATTATTCTATCCTAAACTTTCGCATAATATTCAGATCAAACCTAAGACATCTCTTCTCTGATACCATCTATGACATACCGTATTTTTAATCAAAAATCTGACAGAATTTTAACTATAACACGGATGTCAGCCTAATACAAAACCTGTAATTATTCTGTACAACATATACAATCCACGCATTTTCACAAACACAGGATCTAAAAAGCTACACAACCACACGTGGCATCAACGTCATAATTCTAGTACGACGTTGGTTCAAAATAGATACCACTGGGTATTCAAACTAACCATAATAACTTGTGAAAATATAAACATTTATCAATACATCGAAAACTATACTACGAGTATATCATCATTATATGCATACATCTATGAATAAAATCTATTAGAAATACAAAATATTCCATAAGAGGATACAAAACTATAGAACTTAGTCCATAAGGTCATCTTCCATGTCTTCAAGCATAGCTGACTCAAATTCTCTATCCTACCTCATCGGGTACAACTCATGCTCAAATGGAGGGAGAAAAATAGTAAGGGTGAATTAAAAACTTAGCAATGTACACATATATATCAAAGGATATGCATAATTTCATATTCAAAAATTATAATAATACATATGAGATTAAAAATCATGATTCAAAAAAAAGATACTTTCTTCTTTCGTTCCAATTTTCATTAGTTCATTTCCTTTGTCTTTTCTTAGTCATCAAACCAAGCCGAAAGCTCGTTTCGTTTGGGGATCAAGTGTCAGTAGGCCTTATTGACTAAAGGAACGGTTGGTCGTAATATGGATTGTATTTGCTCCTATACAATCAAAAGCTATCTCCTTCTATTTGAAACCCAGAAGCGGGCCATCTACTTACAATCCCTATAGACGAGGCCAATGGCAACACGCGGCGCCAAATCAGACAATGACCTTCCACTATAATATATTAAGGTATGTCAAGAAATATTATCCGCTATAAAACACGGTCAGAATAATCCTTGAATTTTCACTATAATATCTATGGCTTACCAAAATATGCTATCTGCTGAACGATAATTGGTCTAAGTTTTTTGTTTCTTATTTCTTTAGGAAATTTTTGTCTTAAGCACAAAATTCTTCGTTCCTACTCTGTTGAAGAACAATTCATAACACTATCAATTTTTCATTTTGGAGAACTGTTCATAAGTTCATCACTTAATTACAGAATTTTTTTCATCATTAATTTGTTTCCATAAGTATATTTTGATAATGATTTTCATATTTTTCATGAGTTTTAGTCCTCACGTGTTTATAATTTCATGCATAAATTATTTGGAGTTTCAAAGAGTTATGAAATTCTTATCGTAATGAGTCATAAATAACTTTAGAGTGTCCAGACATCAAATCTCTTCACAAATGCATACAACATAATTTTCAAAACTAAATTATGTATAAATTACAATTAATTCGGATAAATCCCAAAGAGGGTGCGGGTTGGGTTCCGGTGAGTATAAAACCATACAAAACTACCAATTCAAATACCTAATTGATAAATTAACATGTTTAAGGTACGGGTAATAATATTTTAAAGTCAATTTATGCACAAATCTCAATTTAATCGGTGAAAACATCTGGGGCGTGGGATTAGGGTTTTGTGTCCGAAAATCGATCAAAACTACGAAATTAGACATGGAATTTACATATGTGCATGCTCAAGTCATGTGTTTCCATTATCTAAGGCCAAATCATGCATAAAATCTAAAATAACATGTGAAATTGGTCCGGGCATGGTTTAGGATTTTTGGGTGAGAAAATTCACACAAATTTCACAAATCGGACACGAAATCGAAATATTTTCATACTTAGGTCATAGGTAATACAAATTATAGACTTATTCGGGTATCAAAACGAGAATACCTGAAGAAAATGGAATAAAAGTGTAAGAAAGTAAAAAAGGAGGGTATGGGTACACTTTCTAACTGGTGCCAAGTCGGATTCGATCCCGAGTGCTTGATTTCCTTCTCTCTCTTCTCCATCACACGCACTTTCTCTTCTTTCTCATGAAAGCCGGGAAAAAAATGGCCGAGAACCCTTGCAGCCCCCACATATATTGTCGTCGACGGGCGATCGTGCCCAAAACTGTTTTTAGCGCCCGGTGGGCCTCTCCAACGGATACTGTCCACGGTCCCGAAACTTAATTTTTTCATATGAATTAAGCCTAATTTTGGTTTATTAACTCAATTATCTACCATTACGATATTCAAAATCTGGTACCTTACAGATTGCCTCAATACCACAAGGCATTCGCTAGCGTCTCCCTTAAACACGTATTGTCATATCTTTTCCACTTGCTCCTCCATTTGAGAGGAAACTACAGCCCTCTTCGCGTTTAGGTCGGTCCTCAACTTTGAGTGGTTCGGTGAGCTACGTGAGGCTGATCGACTGTTACTGCTGGTTAACTAAACGTTACGTGAGGCTCCCTCTTGGACCAACGGTCTCTACCCATTGCAAAAGTAACGAGGATTTTGCCCTTTTGATCTCTCGTCCGGTGTCCTACGACCAAGCTAGCCCTCCAAAGGCGACTAGGCCCAGTCATTCGAAGCTGCTCTAGTTCTAAGGTTGTCCAAGTATTGTGCTTTCCTGGTCAGGTGCTTCTTCCTCTCACTTTTTTGTTTTAATGTTGAAGTGCAGGTGGTGGAGGGAAGAGATCCCAACCTGTATTGGCCTTGGAGCACGCAAAGGGTTAGGAGCAATTGAAATATGTTATCCAGCCGGTTAGCGAGTGCCTACATGAAAGGTGCTGGTCGCTCCTCTACATGGCTACTCGCAGAGGGGTCATCACTATATGGGGTGACATCTTTGGCGAAAGCACAGCTATGGGCTTTGGTATTCACCATGTTTGTTTTGGTGTGGATATTGGTTAGGTTTTTTGTTTGTTTTTTCACAGACGGTGCCAATAATTCATCCTAAATCCAATTGCTGATAGATTGGGGTGCCACATGGTCTTCCACGATCAGTCGAACAAAAGTGGGTCTGATCTCCGTTCTCTATAGATTGGATCTTGCATATCACAATTTGAAAATAAGAGGTCAGAGGATAGTGGGATTCGCTCTCAAATTTATCATCCAATATTTAAGTCAGTCATCTTTCTTAAAAATATAGAAAGATGGAAGGATGAGGGATATATGTGATGATATAAGAGTATGGGTTATGAGTTTGATTTTGAGGTTGCGCTTGGTGTGGAGTAGTTTTGATGCGGTGTTGCACTCAATAGGGAGTGGTTTTGAGATTTAGGAAGCAAGAATTGTGAAGGAATTATTGGAAAGTTCTTTGGGAAAATAGTTGATTTTTTGTGAGCTTTTGAATGTGTATCCGAGTGTACCTTTTGGAGTCTATCTCGAAGATATTTATAACCTTTGAGCCAGTTCAACCTTATTCGGGCACCAAGGCTGGCCTCTAGCTATTTGTATGGATTTAGCAAGCTATCACGGGGATCGTGAGTGCCGATTAGGGCAGCTGTGATCAGTCGAGAAGATCCCTTCATTCTTCGATGAGATATTGGACGCAACGGATATTGGGGTTACCATTTAGAGAGATCCGCTAAGTTGGAGTTGGAGTTTTAGGAGAGATCGCGATTGGGGGCAATATTTGGGATGTCTAGCCGGTTAAGGTATGTAATTTTAGTGCACGGAAAGAGGATCGTGAGCTGTCCTGAATTGGTCGAGGTCAACTTGGGCTGTCTGGGTGGGTAGGGACACTGTTTGGGTCTACGAAAATGTCAACTAATCACCGGGCCTATGGGCTGAATACCCTCTGAATCCATTGTCAGTTCGTGGGCCTTCTTGTTGGGTCTGCCCATTTTTGCCGTCCCCATTAGTATGTAATATATATTGTTATCACAGTAAGTTTAGTTATTATTTTTTGATATTTAAAAATAATTTCTAACTGTCTTGTTATCAAAATATCCTTTTTAAAACTTCTAAAAATCTAACTTGTCTAAAATCACTTCCATTTACTAGTGTATTAAGTATCCTTATTTATAACCATATTAGATCAGGAGCCCAATAAACCCAAGTCAAACACTGAGATGTTACATATCCAGTACTAAAAAAGCATAGGATCAAACAATACAGCTAACACTGGGACTCTTTGATTGATGAACTCCCTGATAAGTCCGTGCTCTCTCCTCTAATTGTGAATATTATATCTATTTGGAGTAGTCGCCACTATCAATCCCAGGGTATGAGACCCCAAAATCTAATGGTTTAAAATGTTGAATGGAATGTACACTAAGTTGACCGGCATTCCAAAACAAAAATTGAAACTGGCACTGCATTTGGACTCGGCCATGTGAAATGGAACTCGACCCTTCAGAATCACAAATGGCCCAATGAGGTTGGCCAGCAGCGAAGTGGGCCGCTAGCATTAAAATGGAGCGGTTGGCCTGAATTAAATTAATGGTAACTAAAGATAAAAGTAAACTTTCTTATTCAGTTAGATTCCAACTAGGCGGCGACCAAATAGAGTAGGTAAACTAATCTAGTTACTCCCACCTACTGTCTACAAACAAGTACGGGAGTAAGTAACTTACCCCACTTACCCCACCAAACCCCTCCTATAAAAAAATCCAGCGTTGGTTGGTTGAATATAGCAAAGGCAAACGCAAGCATTAATGAAGAAGTGGAGGAGAAAAAAAACTTGACGGTAACATTAGGCGTCATTGCCCGGACAAGTTACTTCGACCCATTTTGCTTTTAAGTTCATACTTTAAGAATATTGCAAGTTACTTCGGACGCTGCTTTTAAGTTCATACTTTAAGAATATTGCAAGTTACTTCGGACGCTACTTTTAAGTTCATGCTTTAAAAATATTGCAAGTTACTTCAGACACTGCTTTTAAGTTCATGTTTTAAGAATATTGCAAGTTACTTCGGACGCTGCTTTTAAGTTCATGCTTTAAGAATATTGCAAGTTACTTTGGATGCTGCTTTTAAGTTCATGTTTTAAGAATTTGCAAGTATACTCTATTTTGAAGTTCATGCTTTACTGCACGTGTACTCTGTTTTAAAGTTCATGCTTTCTGCATTGAATATCGACCTTCTGCATTGTAAAATGAACTTGGCCACACGAAAATTAAACTCGATTTTCTATATGTAAAATGAACTCGGTTCCCTACATATTAAAATGAACTCCGGCATTTTGAGGAAAAAGAACTCCGGCTTTTTGAACTCCGGCATTTTGAGGAAAAAGAACTCTGGCTTTTTTTGAACTCTGACTTTTTTAACTCCGATATTTTGAGAAAAAGAACTTCGACTTTTTAAACTCCGGCTTTTTGAACTCCGGCATTTTGAGAAAAAGAACTCCGGCTTTTGAACTCCGATTTTTGTGTTGATAAAAAGAACTCCAGATTTGGATGAAAAAGAACTTCGGCTTTTGAACTCCGGATTTTGATGAAAATAACTCCGACTTTTGAACTCCGGCTTTAATGAACTTCGGCTTTTAATGAACTCCGTCCTTTGAGAAAAAATGAACTCCGGCCTTAATGTGAAATGAACTCTAACTTTGTATTGAAAATGAACTCCTACTTTTGAGAAAATGAGCTCCGTCCTTTGAGAAAAGCTCTCCGTCCTTTTGTTGGAAAAAGAACTCCGGCCTCTGTCAAAAAGAACTCCGGCTTTTGTTGATAAAGTACTCCGGCTTTTTGAACTCTGACTTTTGTTGATAAAGTACTCCGGCTTTTGAACTTCCTGCTTTTTGAGAAAAAGAACTCCGGCTTTTTGAACTCTGACTTTTTGAGAAAAAAAACTCTGGCTTTTTGAACTCTGACTTTTTGAGAAAAATAACTCCGACTTTTTGAACTCCGGCTTTTTGAGAAAAAGGACTCCGGCTTTTTGAACTCTGGCTTTTTAAGAAAAAGAACTCCGGCTTTAAGTATATGATTTTTGAATTAAGTTCTATGATTTGAAATCGGTTTGTAGTATATGATTTTTGAACCGGCCTTAAGATATGCTGTACACAATTTCTGAAGGTTAAATTGTGATGTTTCTGACTGAAAATGGCTTTCAGTAAGCAATAAGAAGAAAGTATTTCTGTTTCTGTTATTTTAGACCCAAGACTGATATGCAGTCAAGTTAGGTTCTCCTGCATGCCTTAGAACATTATGGTGGTAATCGAGGATAACTCTGTCCATGGAGTTATTTCTGGTCCACTTTTCCTCGAGGCGTTACAATATGGAGGGTAGATTCTGTTCTGTTCTGGCCGGCACCCCCTTGGATTGGGGAAGGATCTCATGAGGTGGAATCATCTATTCTGTTCTGTTTAATGCCGTTGATTGTGGGGAGATGTACACAATCTATCCTCGATTATTCGCCCCCTTCACCAGTAGGGTCTACTGGTAGGGTCCTTTACTGATAAAGATGAGATTTCTGTAAAGTATGGAAGTAAGACCACTTCAGCTTTCTGAAATATGAGTACATTGATTTCAGATTTCCAAAGACCGTTTATATTTCTAACAGTTCTGGATACGTTTCCGTTATGAATCACTTCCTTATGGCATTTATAACTTTATGTGCAATAGTATCTGTTTGCTGAGATATGTTCCGCATACATGTTTTACTATATATCTGCATGTAACTTGCTAGGCATTGGCTCACTGTTTTATATTTTTTCCTCCCCTCAGATGAGACTTTAGAGCTGGTGCCCGACGAGTTGGAGTGATTAGAGCTTGTCTGAAGAATTATTAAAGACTCGGAAGTTTGTTTTGGAGAATATTATTGTAATGATTTGTTTATGATTTATGAACTTTTATAGCTAGACGTTTTGATTGTGTATTCGGAAATGAATATTTTGGAATGAACATGAATGTTTCCGTAAGTTGTTAGAGTAACTTCCGCTATGAACATGAATGTTATGGTTAAAAGTAAATCGGTCATAGATGGCATCTGTGATCCTGTGTTGTAAAAAAAAAATCCGTTCTGTTACAATTGGTATCAGAGAGTTGAGATGCCTTAGGAATTGATCGATCGAAAAGCAGAAGCTTATGATAAGATAAGTTGAATCAAAGGATGATTATACTTAACCATCTATCCCGACTTAAGGTTTCAGCACTAATTAAGTTTGAGGCAGGTTATGAATGATCGAATAAGTAAATAGAGGTGTTTGGTGATTAAGCTAGTCCGGGTAGTTTTGGTTACCCCAATCCTAATGACTTATGCTTGCACTAAGATAAGAGTGAGGATTTAGTTCAATTGACTAGCTTATATTCAGGGAGTGACTTAATGCGAAATGATTCGGTCTCAAGGAAATATTCGTAGTGGCCCTCAGACGGGATTACTAATATTAGTTACTGATTGTAGGGTCAAGAGAAAGATGAGGTGTAGAGACTCCTTAGCATTGTAATTTTATTCGTATCAATTGGGTTCTTGAATTGATCAGTGTTAGTTCGAGGCCTAGGTTAATTAATCTCGGTTTAAGGTTTAAGTTTAATCGACTATGGATTAAAGTTTTTAGGCTAGTAATTCGTTAAGAAGGGTTGCCTGATCAACCTAGCAAGTGTAGCAAATAAGGTGGAGCCATCGGCTCGAGATTGGTATGACTGGAGTTGAAATAATACTCAATGACATTGGTAAAAGATGCAGTACCTCATAATTAGGTTATGAAATTCTAAGTATGAGACAAGGTTAAATGAGTTAAGAATAGGCGTTCAGCCTAATTAGAATTAGGATTGCCCTTTTTTAGTCAATAGATGACCGTTCAAAATCTGGCTATGAAGGTTTTAAGGAGAATATGATCAAGCTAATCTGTTGGAATTATGGTCAGGCTGAACATGAGGTAAGGATATTAGAACCAACATATTCGATTATAAAATTCTGAGTACAAGCTAAGATTAATCAATGAATTAGAAAATTTATTTTGCCTTATCGGCAGACCACTTGATAAAAATTTGTGCCAAGAGACCGCACCTGGAGACCATGTGTGGACGCTAAGGAGTTTTGATCGATAAGATATTTGAAGAATTTATAGGATCATGCGAATGTGGAGATCTTATCAAAGAACGACCCATGTAATTAAATGATATTCTTGTGAGGAAAAATTGGGATATTGTTAGTTTGCACTAATAAGTAATCACCCACAAGCAAAGTGGGGGAGATGTTTGTGGGACGGGATTGCTCCACCTGTAATTAGAATTTTGTGATAAGACCTCTGAGGACTTAAGAATGATCCCTTGAAGGAATTTAAGGTTAGAAATGGATCTCAATATATTCGACGGAGGAGAATACTAAAATCAATAGTCAATGTCAGAAGTCTCCAAATGGATGTGCGAAGAATCACTTGGAAGATAATTCTAATTTGATAATTTTAAAAATTATGAGGATGAACTTCCCTAGATTGTTGAGGATTAATACTCGTGGGTCAAATAGGAGAGGAATCCCTTATTAGAATTACTTGGAATCAGTAATGGAATGTCTCCACTAAAATGATGATCAAATGGTTCACGCATGGTGATGTACAAACGATATATTTGAGTTAAATCAGTTGACTCATATACTAACGAGGTCCTGAAAAAATTACTAAGTGTAGAAGAGTCGGATTGGACAATGGAATCCGAAGCCACATTGAACCAGTGGTGACTGTGTAAATTGCAGTTATGATCATGCCACGGATTGAGGGTTTGTGAAAAGTTGTTTTCCCTCGGTATATGGACTTCGAAATTTGAGGCAGTTAAGTGCTAGAGTCGCGAGGTCTTGAGCAATGGTCTAAGATGGAACTGAATCCGTAGAGATTGTTGTCGTTAGGACTTCTTATGAATTGAGGATCTGTGAGAAATATTTATGTGGTATGGATATTTTAGAACCAATCTAAGTCAAGATTATCACATGGCTCGGATGTTCGAAAGGGAATATGACATGAAAATGAAGAAGATGTAAAGTATCCTACTTCTTAGGTCTAAATGCACCTTGAATTTTATGTTGAGATTTCGGATTGTAATAGTGGCGGTAAGGTGAAATTGATTAAACCAGAGCTAACTGGACGATTACAGCACGCAGCGGAGAGTGATGAACCGGTGTGTATGAAAAGGTTTAAACTAATGTCCAAAGAAAATGCTAAATATTGAGGTTCAGCGTGAAATAGGGTATTTTGCTAATTTCAAGGGTGAAATTTCTTTAAGTGGGGGAGAATTGTGAGACCCCAAAATCTAATTGCTTAAAATGTTGACCGAAATGTACACTAAGTTGACCGGCATTCCAAAATAAAAATTGGAACCAGCATTGCATTTGGACTCGGCCATGTGAAATGGAACTCGGCTCTTCAGAATCACAAACGGCACAACGAGGTTGGCCAGCAGCGAAGTGGGCCGCTGGCATGAAAATTGTGAGATCCCGAAATCAAGAAGGCTTAAATTCGGAATAAAATACTGCTACTGAAAATCGGAGTGGCCTTGTGACTCTGGAAGGTCAAACCACTTCATGGAAGTGCAGGAGGCCGAAGTAAAATTTGACTGAATTTGAAGAATTGACCGGATTTGAAGAGTTGACCGGATTCGAAGATATTGACCGGATTCGAAGAGTTGACCGGATTTGAAGATGTTGACCAGAATTGAAGAGTTGACCGGATTTCTTGAAAGGTTTTATAAAAATTGAAACCGGCACTGCATGTATTTGAACTCGGCTTAATTAAAAATATTGACCAAGAAGTGACCGGATAAACTAATGGTAACTAAAGAGAAAAGTAAACTTTACTACTTAGTTAGAATCCAACTAGGCGGCGACCAAATGGAGTAGGTTAACTAATCTAGTTACTCCCACTACCGTCTGCGAACAAGTACGGGAGTAAGTAACTTACCCCACTTACCTCACCAAACCCATCCTCTATAAAAACCCAGCGTTGGTTGGTTAAAGCAAAAATGCAAATGCGAGCAGAAGGAAGAGAGTGAAGGGGAAAAAGCTTCAAGACGGTAAAACTTAGGCGATCAACTCTCAGGCAAGTGTACCTCGGACACTGTTTTTAAGCTCATGCTTTAAGAATATTGCGAGTGTACCTCGGACGCTGTTTTTAAGTTCATGCTTTAAGATTACTACAAGTTCCTTCGGACGCTGCTTTTAAGTTTATGTTTTAAGAATATTGCAAGTGTACTCTGTTTTGAAGTTCATGCTTTACTGCACGTGTACTCTATTTTAAAGTTCCTACTTTCTGCATTAAATATCGACCTTCTGCATTGTAAAATGAACTTGGCCACATGAAAATTAAACTCGATTTCCTATATGTAAAATGAACTTGGTTTCCAACATATTAAGTGAACTCGGCATTTGTAATTGAACTTTGCCTTTTTGAACTCCGGCCTCAATGTAAAATGAACTCCGGCTTTGTATTGAAAATGAACTCCGGCCTTTGAGAAATAAGCTCCGTCCTCTGAGAAAAAGCATCCGTCCTTTGAGAAAAAAAAAGAAGAGAACTCCATCCCTTTATTGGAAAAAAAAGAACTCCGGCCTTAAAATGAACTCCGGCCTTAATATGAAATGGACTCCAGCTTTTAATGAACTCCGTCCCTTGAGGAAAATGAACTTTGTCTTTAAAAGAACTCCGTCCTTCAGAAAAGAAAAAATACTCCGAATTTTTGATCTTTGACTTTTAAAAGTATTCCGGCATTCAGTAAAAAGTACTCCGAATTTATGAACTTTGGCTTTTAAAAGTACTCAGTCCTTTGAGTAAAAAGCACTCCGTCCCTTTTAGTGAAAAGCACTCCGTCGCTTTGAGTGAAAAGTACTCCGTCCCTTTTGGTGAAAAGGACTCTGTCCCTTTGAGTGAAAAGCACTCCGTACCTTTTGGTGAAAAGCACTCTGTCCATTTGAGTGAAAAGCACTCCGTCCAAAAGGCACTCTGTCCAAAAATCACTCCGGCCTCTTTTTTTAAAAAAAGAACTCCGGCTTTTTAAGTACTCCGGCTTTTTGAACACTCCGACATTTTAAGAAAAAGAACTTCGACTTTTTGTACTGAAAATGAATTCCAGCTTTGTACTGAAAATGAAACTGGCTCCCTTAACAAGAAAAGAGCACCGGCCCTTCCTTGATAAAAATCTAAACCGGCCCCATGTATAATTTGTTTCTGAAAATATATACCAACCTGTACTGAGAAAATTTCCATGTATACTTAAAGATAGCTGAAGATATATTATGCAAGTCTGATTTCAAAAAGGGATTTTTGATAAAAAGATGAATGATAGCCGTCCTCGGGGCTTGGTACAAGGAGATAATGATAGCCGTCTTGGGGCTTGGTACAAGGAGGTAATGATAGCCGTCCTTAGGGCTTGGTACAAAGAGGTAATGATAGCCGTCCTCGGGGCTTGGTACAATGAGGTAATGATAGCCGTCCTCGGGGCTTTGTACAAGGAGATAATGATAGCCGTCCTCGGGGCTTTGTACAAGGAGGTAATGATAGCCGTCCTCGGGGCTTTATACAAGGAGGTAACGATAGCCGTTCTCGGGGCTTTGTACAAGGAGGAAATAATATGAATTACCCTTTACTGCTTTATCGGTATGCTATATTACAGTAAAATAATGATAATGAATCGTACAGTGAAAAGATGATAGGGTATTATTTTCAGTTTTACCATGTATTGTCAAAGTTTACAGTTTGTTGTTTTACAGTCTATAGCATACTGATTTATGAAGCAAGAGGTTTGATATCGTTATGGTGCGCTTTTACTGTTTTTTCAGATGATGTTTTGATTAAACGTTCTGGTTTTGCATGGTTATATGATTTTTTTGGCATAACCGTTTTACAGTTCATATGCATGCACCTTGTTGGGTCTCGGCTTACTGTTTTATGTTTTCCCCCCTACAGATGAAGCTTTAGAGCTTGTGCCTGACGAGTTGAAATGATTAGAGCTTGTCTGTAGGATTATTAAAGACCTCGGAAGCTTATTTTGGAAAGATATTATTGTAATGACTTGATGAACTTCTATGGTTAAACATTTTTGGCTATATACTCGGAAATGAATATTTTGGAATGAATATGAATGCTTCCGCAAGTGTTAGAATAACTTCCGCTATACTTATTATGGTTAAAAGTATATGGGTCCTAGATGGCATCTGTGATCCTGTGTTACACCTAATTGGCTTAGTTTGGGTTTTCAATTGTGTTATGAGTGACAGAATAAAAAAAAATTCGTTCCGTCACAATTGGTATCAGAGAATTGAGATGCTTTAGGAATTGATCAACCAAAAAGCGGAAGTATAGGATTGAATCTATGTACTGAATTCCTATAGAAATAGGTTGAGAGAGCCGTGAGGAGGCACCTTGATGCCCTAAATTGATTGGTGTCAATTTAGTGCTTGAGCTGATTGGTATTGATTCAAGATCTGGGATAATCAATTTTGGTTTGAAGTTTAGGTTTGATCTGAATCGTATGCGGAGGCTTAGGTTAAAATAAGATTGGTCAATTAAGTTAATGAAGACGTTTGATGATTAAGTCAATCCAAGTAGTTTTGGTTACCCCGGTCCTAGTAACTTAGGCTAGCGCTAAGTTTGAAGTGGTTACTTAGTTTGATTGGCTAGCTTATGTGTCCTCGCTAGTATTCAAAGGGTGGTTTAATTCGAATTGCTTCTGTCTCAAGCAAGTGTGGCTCCTAGATGGGGACTTCTAATATTAGTGGCTAGGGAAAGATGGTGTGTCGAGACACCTTAATGTTGGAATTTGATTGCTATCAATTGGGTTCTTGAATTAATTAGTGTTGACTCGAGGCCTAAGGTAATTGATTTCAGTTTGAGGTTTAAGTTTGATCGGCTCTTGGTTGAAGTTCTTTGGTTAGTATTTTGCTACGAAGGGTTGCCAGGTCAACCTAGGGAGCGTGATGAATAGGGAGGAATTAAGTTCAGGCATATGAAGTTCTAGGTTGACAATTCATAAAGTATCTGGACTTCTGGGCAGTCCTGATCCTAGTGAGGTTGCAATGTGTATTTTAAGACTTAAGATGATGTTGCGGTGAACCCATGTCTGGTAGAAGATATGGCGTGCTGCCCCGTGCTAGATAGGTAGTGAAGTTGACCTCGGTTGGTTGACGTGAGAAAGATCTTGGATCTTGGGGATTAAGAGATATTATCCCATGTGTTATGGAAGTTTCATGGATTAATGTTTTGTGTTGATGGGACTCTTGGGAGCGTGTCTTAATAGTGGTTAGTCCGATCGCAAGATTTAAGGATGTTTTATTCGTGGACAGGCAGTGAAAAGGTTCAGTGTGTTTTGAGTTAGGTGTGATTGAAGGACATAGGCTTTGCAGTAGCGGCAAATGTAACCTAGTATTCGGAAAGGTAAAAGGATGTACCAAGGTGGATGTTCAAGTAAGAATTTTGGATAAGTGCCTTCCCAAAGAGACTTTGGAACTATGATCTAAGTTATAGATAGGAGGTTGTTGGCTTAAAGATAGTTTGTATCCTCTGACCTTGAAGTGAAGAAATCAAGTGCCGTAGGATCAGAGTTTCGGTGTAATAGTGATGAAGAAATTTGTGTAGTGACGAGATAAGAGATGAAATTTCTCGATCTTGATGTCACAACACCTGCATCTTTGGGATCCTGATTATATATATGGTTTTGTGATCCCTAGATTTATTTGATTACGGATTTAAGTTCGGTGCAAGTGGTGTCAAGGTAAATAGATGGACCGATAAGGTGGTTCACGAATTTAAAAATGTCTAGGAGATTGATGATTGGATGAGCAGACTTTGTGGATGGTTAGGCGTAACCCGTAGGCCGTCGTGAAGGCTTGATGAATCCTAAGATCGATTTGGGTCCATAGCTTGTTAATTATGGATCAATGAAAGTTGTAGCCCTTGCGGTATTTAGGTTAAGGATATGGCCACTAGGAAGTCCAAAACGTCGTTTGGGTTTTGTAAATTCGTTGGTATTTTATGAAATTTTATGGGTTCTTTTGGCCATATTCGAGTCCATGTTGGGGTGACTTCGTTGATAAATTCGAAGGAATAATGAGGTGTACGTAGTCATTGAGGATTATGTCATAAGTTCTGATGGCTGATAATCCGTATGTCCTCATTGGAAAGGGAGTGCGAGTTTTGTAATTAGGGAGATCAACAAGATTGTAATTAGTGATAATCCAAATGTCTTGTTAAGCTTGTGGCTCTTTGGTAACATAATTTTGGAGATCAACAAGATTGTAAGTGATGGATACTTAGGAAGACCAATAAATGTCGTAAAAATGCACGGTCAACCAAAGCTGTTAAGTGACCTGGTAAGTATTCCTTGGGGATTGCTGTGTCGGTAAGACGATCAGCATGGAAAGATTTGTAATTATGAGAACGTAAGTTAAACAGTGTTTTCAGAGACCGGGTAGGGTGATTGACGTTCATGTTCTTTGGGTTGACCCCTAATGAGTCGAATGAGTTATCATGGGATGTGATGCCTTGAGAAATGTTAAGGTTATGTTACTCACGCGTCGTGATAGGTGGGTACCCTTGATATAAGTGGGGGAGAAGTTCAGGATTAGTGTTACCCCCATGTGCAAGACAGATTTAGCTATTGAGGTTTCATTTAGAGAACTTATGATGTTGTCCTTGAAGATAACCCTTATCAAGAATTTTAAGGGCCGGAATGATTGTGTCGCTGAGGAAGATGGTCTTATGATTTTTCATGTGGACAAATTTGTTTAAATGATTGGGAAGGTGAACCTCGGTGTTTTCTTGTGAGGGTTAATAGACACCAATGTCAATTGTTGGGGAGCTTTATTATGTCTTCAAAGTTTCCTAGAAAATGTGAAAGATGAATTGCGAGTAAGTCCAAATGATTGGGTGATGTGATGCCATGTTCTTGAATTGGGAGACACAACTGTGTTCGATGTTTGAGAGTTAGGAGTTCATAAAATATGAAGTCATAATCAGATTTGGTCCAGTTGGCTCATTGATGCGCCAACAGGATCTTAAGGTTATTAAGTAATCGAATTTTAAGAATTCTGGGTAAGGATGTAAAGTTAAGTTAAGAATTCTGGGTAATCGAATTATAATCGTTATGATTATAATTTTGAATGTGGCGTAATTGGATGATTAGGGGATTAATCATAGTCGCACAGCGGAAGCGTTGTGAGCCATGGCCCTGAGATTTTTAAATAAAGTTGAGGCCCCTGTGACCGAATTCTTTCGAGGCTTTGAATGAATTAAAAATGAAAGTTCATTGATCCGTTTGAAATAACGAATTAAATTGGAAGAATGTCCGGCATTATTGTGGGTTGCTTTTGAATTTTGGAGGAACGTTATACGGTCTTCCTCGTATCGATGGTTGAGAGAATCGGTACGTGTCCGGGTTGAGCCGTTTGAAGAGGCTAAGGATTTGTTTTGTGATGAGGATTAGAATGATTCAATGCTTGAGGTTCCTAAAATAGGCATTGTCTGAGGAAATGATTTCAGAAGATAAGGAGTTACCCTCGGGATTGGGAATTCGAGGCTCGCTAAATTTCAAGGACGAAATTCCTTTAACTGGGGGAGAATTGTGAGATCCCGAAATCAAGAAGGCTTAGATTCGGAATAAAATACTGCTACTGAAAATCGGAGTGGCCTTGTGACACTGGAAGGCCGAACCACTTCATGGAAGTGCAAGAAGCCGAAGTAAAATTTGACTGAATTTGAAGAATTGACCAGACTTGAAGAGTTGACCGGATTCAAAGATATTGACCGGATTCGAAGAGTTGACCGGATTTGAAGATGTTGACCGGAATTGAAGAGTTGACCGGATTTCTTGAAAGGTTTTACAAAAATTGAAACCGACACTGCATGTATTTGAACTCGGCTTAATTAGAAATATTGACCAAGAAGTCAATTGACCGGATAAACTAATGGTAACTAAAGAGAAAAGTAAACTTTACTATTTAGTTAAAATCCAACTAGGCGGCGACCAAATGGAGTAGGTAAACTAATCTAGTTACTCCCACTACCGTCTGCGAACAAGTACGAGAGTAAGTAATTTACCCCACTTACCCTACCAAACCCCTCCTCTATAAAAACCCAACGTCGGTTGGTTGAAGCAAAAATGCAAATGCGAGCAGAAGGAAGAGAGTGAAGGGGAAAAAGCTTCAAGACGGTAAAACTTAGGCGATCAACTCTTAGGCAAGTGTACCTCGGACGCTGTTTTTAAGCTCATGCTTTAAGAATATTGCAAGTGTACCTCGGATGCTGTTTTTAAGTTTATGTTTTAAGATTACTGCAAGTTCCTTCGGACGCTACTTTTAAGTTCATGTTTTAAGAATATTACAAGTGTACTCTGTTTTGAAGTTCATGCTTTACTGCACGTGTACTCTGTTTTAAAGTTCCTACTTTCTGCATTAAATATCGACCTTCTACATTGTAAAATGAACTTGGCCACATGAAAATTAAACTCGGTTTCCTATATGTAAAATGAACTCGGTTTCCAACATATTAAGTGAACTCGGCATTTGTAATTGAACTCCGGCTTTTCGAACTCCGGCCTTAATGTAAAATGAACTCCGGCTTTGTATTGAAAACGAACTCCGGCCTTGAGAAAATAAGCCTCCGCCCTCTGAGAAAAAGCATCCGTCCTTTGAGAAAAAAAAAGAGAACTCCGTCCTTTTATTGGAAAAAAAAGAACTCCAGCCTTAAAATGAACTCCGGCCTTAATGCGAAATGGACTCCGACTTTTAATGAACTCCGTCCCTTGAGGAAAATGAACTTCGTCTTTAAAAGAACTCCGTCCTTCAGTAAAGAAAAGTACTCCGAATTTTTGAGCTTCGACTTTTAAAAGTACTTCGGCATTCAGTAAAAAGTACTCTGGATTTATGAACTTTAGCTTTTAAAAGTACTCAGTCCTTTGAGTAAAAAGCACTCCGTCCTTTGAGTAAAAAGCACTCCGTCCCTTTTAGTGAAAAGCACTCCGTCGCTTTGAGTGAAAATCACTCCGTCCCTTTTGGTGAAAAGCACTCCGTCCCTTTGAGTGAAAAGCACTCCATCCCTTTTGGTGAAAAGTACTCTGTCTGAAAAGCACTCCGACCAAAAGGCACTCCGTCCAAAAAGCACTCTGGCCTCTTTTTTTAAAAAAAAGAACTCCGGCTTTTTAAGTACTCCGGCTTTTTGAGCACTCCGACATTTTGAGAAAAAGAACTTCGGCTTTTTGTACTGAAAATGAATTCCAACTTTGTACTGAAAATAAAACCGGCTCCCTTAACAAGAAAAGAGCTCCTGCTCTTCCTTGATAAAAATCTAAACCGGCCCCAAGTATAATTTATTTCTGAAAATATATATCGACCTGTACCGAGGAAATTTTCATGTATACTTAAAGATAGTTGAAGATATATTTTGCAAGTCTGATTTTAAAAAGGAATTTTTGATAAAAAGATGAATGATAGTCATCCTCGGGGCTTGGTACAAGGAGGTAATGATAGTCGTCCTCGGGGCTTGGTACAAGGAGGTAATGATAGCCGTCCTCGGGGCTTGGTACAAGGAGGTAATGATAGCGGTCCTCGGGGCTTGGTATAAGGAGGCAATGATAGCCGTCCTCGGGGCTTGGTACAAGGAGGTAATGATAGCCGTCCTCGGGGCTTTGTACAGAGAGGTAATGATAGCCGTCCTCGGAGCTTTGTACAAGGAGGTAATAATAGCGATCCTCGGGGCTTGATACAAGGAGGTAATGATAGCCGTCCTCGGGGCTTTGTACAAGGAGGAAATAATATGAAGTACCGTTTACTGCTTTATCGATATGCTATATTACAGTAAAATAATGATAATGAATCTTACAGTGAAAAGATGATAGGGTATTATTTTCAGTTTTACCATGTATTATCAAAGTTTACAGTTTATTGTTTTACAATCTATAGCGTACTGATTTATGAAGCATGAGGTTTGATATCGTTATAGTGCGCTTTTACTGTTTTTTCAGATGATGTTTTGATTAAACGTTCTGGTTCTACATGGTTATATGATCGCTTTGGCATAATCGTTTTATAGTTCATATGCATGTACCTTACTGGACCTCGAATCACTGTTTTACATTTTCCCCTACAGATAAAGCTTTAGAGCTTGTGACTGACGAGTTGGAATGATTAGAGCTTGTCTGAAGGATTATTAAAGACCTCGGAAGCTTATTTTGAAGAAATATTATTGTAATGACTTGATGAACTTCTATGGTTAAACATTTTTGGCTATGTACTCAGAAATGAATATTTTGGAATGAATATGAATGCTTCCGCAAGTGTTAGAATAACTTCCGTTATACTTATTGTAGTTAAAAGTATTTGGGTCCAAGATGGCATATGTAATCCTATGTTGCACCTAATTGGCTTAGTTTGGGTTTTCAATTGTGTTATGAATGACACAAAAATGGAGCGGTTGGCCTGAATTAAATTAATGGTAACTAAAGATAAAAGTAAACTTTCTTGTTCAGTTAGATTCCAACTAGGCGGCGATCAAATGGAGTAGGTAAACTAATCTAGTTACTCCTACCTACCATCTGCAAACAAGTACGGGAGTAAGTGACTTACCCCACTTACCCCACCAAATCCCTCCTCTATAAAAACCTAGCGTCGGTTGGTTGAATATAGCAAAGGCAAACACAAGCATTAAGGAAGAAGTGGAGGAGAGAAAAACTTCAGACGGTAATATTGGGCGATTGACTGCCAGGCAAGTTACTTCGGACGCTGCTTTTAAGTTCATGCTTTAAAAATATTGCAAGTTACTTCGGACGCTACTTTTAAGTTCATACTTTAAGAATATTACAAGTTACTTCGGACGTTGTTTTTAAGTTCATACTTTAAGAATATTGCAAGTTACTTTGGACGCTGCTTTTAAGTTCATGTTTTAAGAATATTGCGGACACTACTTTTAAGTTCATGTTTTAATAATTTGAGGTTCATGTTTTGAGGTTCATGCTTTACAGCACGTGTACTTTGTTTAAAAGTTCATGCTTTTTGCATTGAATATCGACCTTCTGCATTGAAAAATGAAGTTGGCCACATGAAAATTAAACTCGGTTTCCTATATATAAAATGAACTCGGTTCCCTACATATTAAAATGAACTCCGGCATTTTGAGGAAAAAGAACTCCGACTTTTTGAACTCCGGCTTTTTAAACTCCGGCATTTTGAGGGAAAATAACTCCGGCTTTTTTTGAACTCCGGCTTTTTGAACTCCGGCATTTTGAGGAAAAAGAACTCCAGCTTTTTGAACTCCGGCATTTTGAGAAAAAGAACTCCGGCTTTTTAAACTCTGGCTTTTTGAACTCCGGCATTTTGAGGAAAAAGAACTTCGGCTTTTTGAACTCCGATTTTTTGAACTCCGACATTTTGCGGAAAAAGAACTCCGAATTTTGAACTCCGGTTTTTGTGTTGATAAAAAGAACTCTGGATTTGGATGAAAAAGAACTTCGACTTTTGAACTCCGGATTCTAATGAAAATAACTCCGACTTTTGAACTCCGACTTTAATGAACTTCGGCTTTTAATAAACTCCGTCTTTTGAGAAAAAATTAATTTCGGCCTTAATGTAAAATGAACTCTGACTTTGTATTGAAAATGAACTCCGGCTTTTGAGAAAATGAGCTCCGTCCTTTGAGAAAAGCTCTCCGTCCTTTTGTTGGAAAAAGAACTTCGCCTCCTCCTCTTTTGTTGATAAAAGTAAAAAGAACTCCGGCTTTTGTTGATAAAGTACTCCGGCTTTTTGAGAAAAAGAACTCTGACTTTTTGAACTCCGGCTTTTTGAGAAAAAGAACTCCGGCTTTTTGAGAAAAGAACTCCGGCTTTTTGAACTCCGGCTTTTTGAACTCCTGCTTTAAGTATATGATTTTCGAATTAAGTTCTATGATTTGAAATCGGTTTGTAGTATATGATTTTTAAACCGGCCTTAAGATATGCTGTACACAATTTCTGAAGGTTAAATTGTGATGTTTCTGATTGAAAATGGCTTTCAGTAAGCAATAAGAAGAAAGTATTTCTGTTTTTGTTATTTTGGACCCAAGACTGTTATGTAGTCAAGTTAGGTTCTTTGGCATGCCTTAGAACATTATGGTGGTAATCGAGGATAACTCTGTCCATGGAGTTATTTATGGTCCACTTCTCCTCGAGGCATTACAATATGGAGGGTAGATTCTATTCTGTTCTGGCCGGCACCCCCTTGGATTGGGGAAGGATCTCGTGAGGTGGGATCATCCGTTCTGTTCTGTTTAACGCCGTTGATTGTGGGGAGATGTACACAATCTATTCTCGATTATTCACCCCCTTCATCAGTAGGGTCTACTGGTAGGGTCCTTTACTAATAAAGATAAGATTTCTGTAAAATATGGAAGTAAGACCACTTCAGCTTTCTGAAATATGAGTACATTGATTTCGAATTTCCGAAGACCGTTTATATTTCTAACAGTTCTGGATACGTTTTCGTTATGAATCACTTCCTTATGGCATTTATAACTTTATGTGCAATAGTATCTGTTTGCTGAGATATGTTCCGCATACATGTTTTACTATATATCTGCATGTAACTTGCTAGGCATCGGCTCACTGTTTTATATTTTTTCCTCCCCTCAGATGAGACTTTAGAGCTGGTGCTCGACTAGTTGAAGTGAGTAGAGCTTGTCTGAAGAATTATTAAAGACTCGGAAGCTTATTTTGGAGAATATTATTGTAATGATTTGTTTATGATTTATGAACTTTTATAGCTAGACGTTTTGATTGTGTATTCAGAAATGAATATTTTGAAATGAACATGAATATTTCCGTAAGTTGTTAGAGTAACTTCCGCTATATTTCTTATGGTTAAAAGTATATGGGTCCTAAATCGCGTCTGTGATGCTGTGTTGCAAAAAAAAATTTGTTCCGTCACACAGGGCCTGTGTGTTGATTGCCTAATTGTGTGAACATGGAGCACCATATACTTGAGTTCACTATGAAACTTCATCATCTCCTAAGTGTTGACTCCCTAAGGTGCACCGTAAGGCTGACCAGCATTCCCACTATTGCTCAAACATAGAATTTCCCACCTAGTCTAGGTCCTATCCAACATGGCAATTCCAAAGCAAGAATTTTCAAATACCCTAAATCTTCAATCACTTAGCAAATCCTAATATTTTTCGAATACTTCCATTTTCTAAATTCTCAAGCATTATAGCAGAACCTTATCACACTAATATTATGACTGTGGCAACCTTACATGTTAGACCTAATCAAAACCACTCATGTGGAAAGTCCCAATCGAAAAATCATTATAAATAACATAAAATAAAACATCTATAAAATCTAAATCCTCAAACCATAAGATAAAAACATAATATCCAATATATCAAAAACTCTTAAGGATATGGTCCCAAAAATAAGTATTTCTACTATGATAAAATATAAATTCTTGCCACTCTCAAAACATGGACCGCTAGACTTCAAGATCCTCTACTTGCATGCTTGTCAGCGTTGAACTTGATCACCAATTGGTGTTCTAATCCAACGTTACTCTAGAACTAATAAAATGTAAAAATGAACCAAAAGATTAAAAAGTAATACATAATTAACAACATCATAATTAATAACAAATCTCAAATAACAACATAAATATAACATGGACAACATCAAGAATTTAGCAATCTACCATGCCCTTTCAAGACCCTACACTATGTGGCTACCACGACTCAAAACACTTTAAGTATCATTATCAAAGATTACCACCAAACTCGACTATCAAGGAGACAATAGGATTCTATAGAATCAAAATATCAATAAAAATAGGTTTCATTGAATTTGTTTCAATAGATATCACTATTTTATAAGATATCATAATAATCTCATAAATTGAAAACCCAACGATTATGTGCATTCAACTCCACTAGTCCGAAAAGCACTATGAGGTGTTCGATGCTAACAAGTTGACATGCAACCTAGATGGGTCTCTCAAGAATTTGACACCACCCATGAACAAATATCATGTACGTGATTAGTCCTCAACACCCTCCTATAGTATAGGAAAATACTCTGACTCGTTCCTCACAAGTCCCCATGGATGTAGGAGTCTTACTATGAGATGTATGTGAGCAATTCTCAACACCCGCCCTGGGTATAGGAAATCATCCGACCTTCACCACTTGGCCTACACTAGTTATAGGAGTCTCTAGTAGGAATCTCAGTGCCCATTTGGGTTATAGGAATACTATGCATGAATCCCTAACGCTAACCCTATGTATAGGAAACTCTATGCTTGATTTCTCCGATGCTCACACGGGGTATGAAAATCACCATGCTTGATCCCTCTAATGCCCACATGGGTATAAGATTTGCCGATAATAGGTCAACCTATATCTCTTGTTAAGACCCCTTCAATATCTCATTATGCGCTATTCATAAGATTATAAGCATCCCACCAAGAAACTAGACCTTGATACTATGGGATATGGTGTAGATATCAGATAATAATAGATTATATTATAATTCCACAGGTTTTATACTCCTTGGTGCCGAAATATTTTTATATAGTCTCTTTTATCCATCTATGAATAACGACAATTCACACATCCAAAGAACAAACTAAGAAAGTTAATATCAAAAAGAACAAGAGAAGACTTTGTGAGTACTCTAAGTACTCGACACGTGATACTCCACTGGGCCCACTATTGTTCTAAATATTAGGCATGCTACTGGAATCATCAACCTAGATCCTATATTTATGATCAGAACCATACCAACACTCTGATAGTTTGGCATTTGAGTGTAACATCACATGCCCCTTTCATGTCAAAGCTTGTACTCTACAGTGGGGTCTACATAGTGCTCTTTGCCATGGTTGAAGCCCTTAAGATAATATAATAGGTGAAATACATCCTACTAGGCCTCTAATCCATAGATTTTCCAAAGCTCTCAAATATATCCCAAAACATATCTAACTTTCCAATGCGGTCTCGCACACAGTTAAACATTAGCTCTTAAGTAAACAAATGACATCTCTTAGCCATTAGATTTAGTATCTAATGCATTCAGCCCACTTAGAATATATCCACCAAGATTTGTATTTAAGAATATGTGATAACGCGTCGAGGCAGATTTTTTTTTTTTTTTGCATTCCACGATCTTCGGAACTAACACCATGTTTTGTGTATTTCGTTGGGTATTGCCTTCCAAATCACGGAAAATGTTATCATCTAGAAAACATACATTCTTGAGGTCATCAACATATAGTTGGAAGTCAATCTAATATCCTAGTAAAGTATTCATATTCATTCCCATAAAATTTTCATCCCCAATACATATAGCCATGAACATGAAAGCACAAAAGTTTATCAATTCCCAGATCATTATGATTAATTGCTTCTTCGTGGCGGTCGATCCAAAAGGTGTTGGACGAATCCTTACAAACCCTTCGAGAAAGGTTCTAATCACTCCGTCTCACCCGAGGCATGAGTTCTAAATTTCACCCGAGGGGAAAAATGACGGTGAAATGAACTCAACAAGGTACATCCCCATTTTTCATAAAATGTTTGTGTTGTATATCGACCGGATACATAATCAAGATATCATTTGACCCGAATCTTGCAAAACATTAGAAGTCTTAATACAGGAAATCCGTAATGCAATTTAAATAGCGATTAAATGATATGTACAAAAGTTTGGAGAGGAAGTCGACACGGTATAGTATCTTTTTTATTTATTGCTTAATGGAAGGGGGCTTTAATCGAGGATAGATTGTGTACATCTCCTCACAATCAATAATATCTCATTGTACAAAGCCTCAAAGTATGGCTCTTACTTCCTCCTTTTCACCGTACCAACGGCTCTCATTTTCGTTACTCGATTGAAAATAAGATCTAAAATGTTGATGATCTTATCTTTAAACGCTAAAGTCCAAACATTTGTTCTTATCATCGAAATTTGGTTGACATTTTCTTTGTTCATGTCGGATGGCAAGATTTAGCCGTTTCAAAATCACATAAAAATAGTGTTTCAAATTTGTATTACTAGGCATGTTTGAAATCAAAATTTTCAAAATCACTTGGCAAGCCAATTTCAAAGTAAAATGCATGATTAAGTTTTAAATCATAATACAAGGCCGGTTTCAATTGTAATACAAGGCCGGTTTTAAAATTACAATGCAAAGGCCGGTTTCAAAGTTGTAGAGCAAATGCCAGTTTTAAAATTACAATATAAATACCGGTTTCAATTATAATACAATGCCAGTTTCAAAATCACGATGCAAATGCCGGTTTTAAATTTACAATACCAACGCCGGTTTTAATTATAATACATTTCCGATTTAATTATTCTTGAAGAGTTTTGAAATTATAAATACAAGTTTGATTTCAATTTTTTGTGATTTTCAAATTAATGTGCAAGATGTCTCATTCTGAGTTATTGCAAGGCTGATTTTAATATTTTCTTAAGCCGGTTTCAAATCAAGGCCGATTTCAAATTTTCGATGCAAATGCCGGTTTCAATTATAATACAAGGCCGGTTTCAATTATAATACAAGGCCGGTTCTAAATTTGGGTAATGCAAATTACATACAAGCCGGTCTATTTTTTCATTTTCATGTACTCCGGTTTAAACATGAGTTTAGCAGAAAGTAGAGGACAGAAGGCAGAAAGCAGGAATTCAAACTAGAATACAGCTTATTAAACAGTAATTAAAACAGCATGTATTTAACCTAAATCCAAAGGGAAAACTGGCAGTTTTTAAAGCTGAAACTTTGGAGACGGAAGTATATTTGTAAAGCATAATCTTTAAAAATTGGGCACACTTGCAACGAACTTAAAAAGAATGATCGTTTGAAGTATACTTGTAATATTTTGTACTTAAAAACAGAGTGTATACTTGCATTAAACCATGAACTTAATCGCGGGGTTACACTTGCGGAAACCGTACTCCGCCTACCCCTTCACTTGAATTTCTCCTTCTCTACTCCTTTTATTTCTTTTTGCCAACGCTCCTACTTGCTTCCTCGATTTCATGGATTATATATAGATGAGGGTTAGGTGGAGTAAGTGGGGTAAGCTACCATCATGGTATTTCTTCTCAGTGGTTAGGTGGGAGTAAGTAGTCTAAGTTACTTACTTTGGTACTTCTTCTCAGACGGTCAATAGGGTGGTTCACTTACTTCATTTAATTAGGGTCTAGTTGGGTTCTAACTAATCAGTAAAGTTGGCCCTTATCTTTAATTGCCCTTAATTTATTCCGATCAACTCTTTGGTCAGTGCTCAGAGTCGGTCATCGTTTCACTTCTTTTATTCAAGACCAATCAACCTTTTTCAAGGTCATTCAATATTCTAAAAGCAGGTTAACCTTACAAATTCCGATCAACATTTTCTCATCATCTATTTCAGACTTCAAGCAGTCCGATCTTCCGTGGCACAAGCTACTCCAGTTTTAAGTGGCATAAGGCCACTCCGGATTTCATTAAACTTTTGGTTTTAATATTTTATTCTGATTTTAAACTCTCTTTTTTTTTTATTTCGGGATCTCACAATAATGCTCATAAATCTACCAATCTATCTCAAGTCAATCAGTAGTGTTCAAATGCGGCACTACATGCCAGTCACATGTTGAGTAAATTAGTCAATAGATCTACCAATCAATGAATAGTAAGCATTAAAATAGTAATATAAAAAGGTTTCTATACAAGAGTTCCCGTTTAATAGATCTAAAACAATCAAATATAGTGTGAAATGTGAAATCCATAAGAATCATGTGAGAATTACATGGATCTAGCTATCAACATGTCAAACGTTTAGATATTGATTGAACGCTAACCAAATGACAGTACAATGTCTGAATATTAACTGAAATGCTAGTTGAACACCACCTCGAAATTGATGAAAAATATTTCAAAAGGTTATAAAATTTAACATGTCTTATATAGCTTATTAATTATTAGTTTAACTCATGAAAATCAATTAATAGCAAGGAAAAAGAACAAATCTTGAATCAACAACAAGAACATGATGTTTCCAAGAAATGGAGTATTTTCACTTGTCTTGAGATGTGTAATCATAGTCCCCCAATAGATTAATCCACCTTTGTTGGTGCATTTTGAGCTACTTCTAAGAGAATAAGTGTTTGAGACTCTAGTGGGCGGTGAACATTGTAACATCTCGTCATATAAATAGTGTCACTAGATTTTCATAGCAAGCATGATAGTTGTTAACTTGATGTCGTGAGTTAGGTATCGTATCTCATAATTCTTTAGCTATCTAGATCCATACGCTATTACCTTTCCATACTATGTTAGGACATAATCCAAACCTCACATTGATAAATTGCAATAAACCTTCTACCTTCCTTACTCTTCAAGAATGGCCAAGATAGGGGCCAATATCAACCTCCACTTTAGCTCATAGAAGTTTGCCTCAGACCAATTTGTCATTGTGAACATGGTATCCTTCTAAGTGAACTTCACTAGTAGTGTAACACTACTCGACAACCTTCCACAAAAATGGGATAGTAGCCTGTAAATCCCGAAAAAGCTTTAAACCTCCATTAGTGAAGTGGACCTTGCCAAATCGATGACTACCTCGATCTTAGTTGGGTCAACCAACACTTTTGCTTTAGACAATGTGGCTGAAGAAAGCAAACTCATAGTGCTAGAATTTACATTTCTCAAACTTGTCATTTCTCAATGTCTCCAGCACTATACGAAGGTGCTTCCTGTGCTTAGCATCATCCTTCAAATAAATTAGGATGTCATCGATGAAGATCACTGCGAATCAGCCTAGCAGAGGCATGAACAATTGGTTTATCATATACATAGATAATGTTGATGCATTCGGCAATTCAAATCTTTGGGTATCACAGTGAATTCACAATCACCATATCTCAACCTAAGTGTCATCTTTGCTATATTTGTCTCCACAATCCTTAGTTGATGATAACATAATCACAAATTAGTCTTAAAAAAACATGTGGGGGCCTAGACTAGGGGCCTACCATTTGGCTCGGAACATTCACATGGAAACCTCAATTATAAATAACCATTATAAAATCCATAACTAATGAAAAATCCCTAAAAATTCATAATGATAAAAATGAATCATAAAATGTCTAACTCCTCAAAATATCAAGAAAATAAATTGTTTGATACCTCCAAAACCAAAGGGAACAGCCTTGATAAAATCTTAAGTATCTATACTACCATAAAAATAAATCCTAACAAACTCTGAAATAAAGTCGCTGCATATTGGGATTAGGTACCAACAATCTTCTCAGTGAATCCTGATCTCCGACTGGTTCTATGGTCCTACACAACTTTAAAGCCTATAAAATACAATGGTGTGTTAAAAACTCAACAAATAATATAATCAATAAAATAGTATTAATAAAATAATCTCAAATAACAATAACATGATATGCAATAGTGAGAACTATATAATGAGTCAATCATGTTCTATATGAGACTTTGCAACATATCAAGATCACAATTCATGAATACTAAAAGAATCAATCACCATTGGTTACCCTAAATCCTTTTTTAAATGTCATGAATACGACTAGGATTACCTTGAATTCGAACGTCAATGAAAATCAAATGTTCCATTAAAACTTTTATTCCGCAAATTACAAATAACCTTCCTAAATTTTATTCTGTCATTATAAACCAAAGGACACATATTCTTACTTATGACAAGTGGGTTCATAATATGAGGTTACCTGATACTAGTTGTGACGACCCAGATTCTAAAACATAGAAGTCCCAATCATGGGGTCAAAATAATCAAAGAAATGTGCAAGTTTTCAAGTGAAGAAATCAGTCAAGGTTTTACGTGAATTTTCAGTCCGTTTCCTTAAGGCAAAAATCAAGTCCGGTTTCAAATTTTCGATGCAAATGCCGGTTTCAATTATAAAATAAGGTCGGGTTTCCTTTTTACATGAAAATCAACTCTAGCCCTTTGAAAAAGAAGTCCATCCTCCCTTAATTTTATTTTCATGTCCGGTTTAAACATGAGTAGTATTAGGGGAACAAGGTGAAGAAATCCGAGTCAACGAGAATTGATGGACGAGTGAATGAAAAGAAGTAACCGGACTTAGTAAAAGTTGACGGATTCGAAGATAACAAGGCATGTTGAAGGAGAAGAAAAATCGGTCATTTTTAAAGCTGAAACTTTGAGGAGGCGAAGTGGCTTTGAAGCGGAGTGCATCTTTAAAATGAGGCACAAGTGTCCTTGAACTTAAAAGAATGCGGAGAAGAAAAGTCGATGAAGGAAAATATTTTGTAGTTGATGAGAAAGTGTACGGATGGATTGAATAATAAGAGAAAGTTGGTACACTTGCGTTAAATGGAAGAGTTACCCCGGATTTTGAAGAAGTTGACGGGAGTAGAAGAGTTGACGATTTTGAAGAAGTTGTGGGAGTAGAAGAGTTGCTCGATTAAAAGATATTGACAAGGAGGGGAGAGTGGAGTAAGTGGAGGTAATAATTAAGGAGCATTTCTTCCGAATAAAGTAATGGTGGGAGGAAAAGGCAAATTTTAGGATTTAGTTAGAACCAACTAGGCGGCGGTCAAATGGAGTAGGTGAACTAATCTAGTTAGTCCACCTACCGAGTGCAAACAAGTACCAAAGTAAGTCACCTATCCCTTATCCCCCACCAAACCCCTCCACCATATAAACCGATCAACTCGGGTGGCTGCGTTTGGCAAATGGCAAAACGTTTCACTTCTTTTAGGAGGGAGTGTCAACGCCAATGAGAAACCAAGGTCGGTCAATATTCAAGAAGGGAAGGAAAATTGAGTCGGCCGATCAGCATTACCTCATAATCGTTTTTAAGTTTATTGCAAGTGTAATCTTCTCTATTTCTAAATTCATGCTCTATTATAAGTTAATTAAATGCGATTTTAAGTTCACACTTTAAGGATTTCAATATTTTATTTCGATTTTGAAGCTCATGTTTTGAGAATGTTGAATGTACTCTATTTTTAAGTTCATATAAATCTACCATTGAATATCCGAGTCAATAAAACGAGTTCGTCCTTTTTGACTAAAAGTACTCACAAAGAACTAAATTAGGCCTTAGATTTTCGCCTTAATATGAAAATGAGCTAAGCCTTAAAAAGTAATATAAAAAGGTTTCTAAAATAAACTCCGTCCCCGGATGTAAAATGAATCAAATATAGTGTGAAATGTGAAATTGAAATCATGTGAGCATGTATTAGGAAGATGTCAAACGTTTAGATATTGATTGAAAAAATGAAATGGCCTTGAACTCCGCCTTTTGTCAAAAAGAATGAAATGCTTTGATACACCTCCGTCCCAAAATTGATGAAAAATACTTCAAAAGGTTATAAAATTTAACAAAAAAAGTATATAGCTTTGAAAAGTATTAGTTTAAAGTAAACAACTCCGCTTTGAAAATCAATTAACATCAAGGAAAAGAACAAATCTTGAATCAACAACAAGAACATGATGTTTCCAAGAAATGGAGTATTTTCACTTGTCTTGAGATGTGTAATCATAGTCCCCCAATAGATTAATCCACCTTTGTTGGTGCATTTTGAGCTACTTCTAAGAGAATAAGTGTTTGAGACTATAGTGGGCGGTGAAGATTGTAACATCCGACCCTTAAGAAAAGTAATCCATCCAAAAGATTTTCTTAAGAAAAGCAAAAGAGTTGTTAACTTGAAGAAAAGTAGTTAGTCCAAAAAGAGAACTCATAATTCTTTAGCTATCTGGATCCAAAAAGAGCTATTACCTTTCCATAAAATGTCAGGACTATTAATCCAAAAGTCACATTGATCGATTGTGAAAAGCTTCTACCTTCCTTACTCTGAAAAGAATGGCCAAGATTGGGGAAAATAAGAAGAACTCCCACTTTCATTGTATAAGAACTCAGACCAATTTGTCATCGTAAAGAACATGGTATCATTGTATAAGAACTTCACTAGCAGTGTAACACTAAAGACAACCTTTCATCAAAAATGGGATTCATCGTAAAGAACTCCGGCTTTTAAGTTTAAACCTCCGCCCTTCAAGTGGACCTTAAATTCTAACTACCCGAGTATAATTGTTTCAACCAAAATATTTGCTTTAGACAATGAATTGTGTGAAGAAAGTTTGATTTTGAAAATAGGATTTTGATAAAGAGATCAAATTTGTCATTTCTCAATTTTGGGACCCAAGACTACTACGAAGGTATGTTCTTGCTTAGTGAGGTCTTCAAATAAACTAGGATGTAATCGAGAAGATAGCTGCGAATCAGCCCATGGAGTGATTCATGGTCAATTGGTTCCTCAAGGGCATGGATCTGAGGAACATAGGCAATTCAAACCTTTGGGTGGCACCCAGTGAATATCCAATCACGGGATGGGACCTATATGACATGATATGACATGATCTAACATGATAGGCCTTGATTGATGGGGATTAAACACAATCTATCTTAAAAAAACATGTGGGGGCCTAGAGTAGGGGCCTACGTGGTCTATATCGAACATTCACATGGAAACCTCAATTATAAATAACCATTATAAAATCCATAACTAATGAAAAATCCCTAAAAATTCATAATTTTAAAAATGAATCATAAAAAGTCTAATTGTTCAAAATATCAAGAAAATAAATTGTTTGATGGATTAAAACCAAAAGGAACAGCCCTGATAAAATCCGATTATCTATACTACCATTAAAAATAATATGTCAAACATGTTTATATTTTGATTTCAGATTGGGATTAGGTACCAACAATCATGACCGAATCCTGATCTCCGACTTGTTCTATGCATGTACACTACTTTAAAGCCTATAAAATACAATGGTGTGTTAAATTTCAACAAATAATATAAGCTTTAGATAAAATAGTATTAATAAAATAATTCAAATAACAATAACATGATTGCAATAGTGAGAACTATATCTTGAGAAATATTATTGTAATGACTTGATAAACTTCTCAAGTTAAACATTTTTGAATATGTAAAAGAAATGAATATTTTGGAATGAATATGAATGTTTTTTAAATGTCAGAATAACTTCCGCTTATATTACTTATGGTTAAAAGTATATGAAAATCAAATGTTCCATTAAAACTTTTATTACCCAAAATTACAATTTAGTTTAAATTTTACAATTGTGTTTATAAACCTAAGAACACATATTCTTACTTATGACAAAAAAAAAAAAATCCGTTCCATCACACTAGTGAGTTTGACACGAGACAATTCCTTTCACCCAATTTGGGTATAGGAATTGCTTCTTCAAATTTCCTTTAAAGAATCCTAGTATATGAATCAATACTCATCTTAAAAATTCTCTTCGCCCAATCATGGTAAATGAATCGCTTGCTCAGATTCCATTTGCCAATTCCAAGTGTAGGAACTAACAAGTATCTTACTAATTCCCTTTGCCAACTCGAGTATAAGAATGACCCACCCATGTTCCTTTCACCTATTTTGTATATAAGAATCCCTACTCATGTATGTTAACACTTGGTATCTTCATCGTGATATATCTCAATACTATACTATATAATGGACACATTATTATAAGAATCTATTGAAAAACTAGACCTCAATCTACCAAGATGCGAATTAGATTTTGAATAATCATATACCACACCACGGTTTTGTAGTTTTCATATCCGTTGATTCTATACTATTTTCAATGGTCTCCTTTATCCATTCATAGATAATCATAATGACTCATGTGTCCAAGGTTTACATAAGAAGGTGTCATCAAGAAAGGATAAAAGAATACTCTTGAATATGCTAAATGCTCTCCATATGATACTACAACAGAGCTTACAACTACCCAAGACTCCAAAATTCACGTTAAGTTTGCCAACCTACAACTTATGTTGAAAGTTTAGGTTATATGAATAATCTAGTCGTCTGGTGTTCAAACGCCGCATCATGTTGTTTGCACACCAAAGCGTTTATTTTACTGGAGGTCTACTAGATACTCTAACTCACAAACTAACCCACTAAGGCCATAAAATAGTAAGAGTACATCCTACTAGATTTGTAATCCATAGATTTTTCCCAAAACTCATATATGCCCCAAACCATGTCTAATGTTTGAACGTTGCCTTACATGCTGATTGAACGTTGGCTCCTTATCTCATGAGATGTTGTCATTTTACTATGAGACTTATGATCTAAGATTTACAACTCATCCAAAATATATCAAGTAATATGTACCTTTAAGAAAATAAGACTAAGCCTAGAAATCTATTGATTTACCCCAAGCTTGCCCCTGGTGTTCAAAAGTGGATCACACCTTGAATTAAACATTTTATAAATTTACTAAATTATGAAGAACAAACAATATAGTGAAATATAAAAGGTCTCCTACTCTAAGGACTTATGATTTACAAGTCTGCAATAATTATAAATATTATAAAACAAGAAATGAAAGATTTTTAAGTAAGAAATATATGAATCTAGTTATCAACACTATGATATTTGAATGATATTTAAACATTGGCCAAATCACTATGAAACATTCAAATACCGGCACTATCGCTAGTTGAATGCTGCCTAAAAATCAATGTAAAATGAATAGAATGATCATGAAATTTAACATACAATCTCCCTTCTTTATTTATTAATACCTTTTGACTTTTAAAAAACAATTAATGAGGGATGAAAGATAAAATCTTTACTCTAACAAGAAGAATAGAGAAAGTCTAAAGAAAAGGGTTATTCTACTTGCCTCAAAACACACGCTACTGCAGTTACTCACCATAACAGGTACTAAAATCTTCTCCACATATGGTTCATAAAACCAAGGGTTTTTGGAGGCTAGAGGGGTGGTGTTTGCTAGGGTTCTCACTTTCTTTCTCTAATTCTCTCTCCTTTTTCTCTCACATGGCCACTGTCTTCTTCACTTACAATGGCTCCGACAAGGGGAAGAAGAAACAATTAATGGGAGCGGCTAGGGTTATGTCTTTTAAAATGAGGAGGGAGAGGTTTAGGGTTTTTAAATATTTTTTTTTCTTTTTAATCTTTTATTTTAATTAAATAAATAGGTTAATGATAGAGGGGGGAGGGAAGAGGCGGCGGAATGACTAAGGGGAATAGGGGAGGCATGAATCTCGAGAAATAATTAGGATTTAGAAGGGTAGTTTGAGGTTTTTCAGGAAAAATTAAGGTTTAGTTGAGATTTTACAAGTTTTAGTATTTTAATGATTTCATTTTTAATTGTAATTACATATATTCTAAGTCTAACAGCTAGAAAAAATATAGTCAATGCAATAAATTATCAAAATTTTTTGTTTCAAAAGTTTCCATCTTCCTCATTTTTTCTATAATTAAATACATCACTTGGTTTAAAAGTCTAATTAACCTAAATCTAAAACTCTAAGGTTATAAAATACTTACACCCCATTCAACTGATCGAATAAGCTATTAATTCTTGAAACCGATTACTTTTTTCTTGATTTTTACCTTGATTTACTCCTGATAATTTATAAAAAAATCTCAAGGAGTCGTCTTTCTTCTTAATAAACAAGGCAGAAGCTCCTAAAGATGAAGTTCTAAGCTAAATAAAGCCCAAATTAAAGAGTTTTTGCTGTTGAATTTTCATCTCTTTCAACTTGACTAGCACTATCCTGTAAAGGGCCTTATAAATGGAGGCAATTTCCAAAACCAACTCAATAGAAAAAGTTGATCCATTGCTTTAGTGTAAGTGAAAAGACAATTAGAGTGGCCTTGACATTAGATAAAATATATATAATTTATATAAATAAGTGTGAATAAAATATACAAATGAAAAACAATAATGATCAAATTCTAAAACTTAAAAGGTGTGAAAATATCAATAAACACTTTCAAAATTTGTTTAAGAAAATAAGAATCATAGTTCAGTGATAACTTCTCTAATAAGAGTCAAATATTGACAGCCAATTAGATTGCTTTCTTGTAACCAAAAGCCATTCACCACTATTTACGACTGTAGATTAGTGCCACTTTTAATTCTATAATATTTTTTTATTAATAATTTGAATTCTATAAATGAGTTAATTACATATTATTCCCTAAATTTAGAGTCGAACACTATTTTTTTGATCTATGGAGGTCAAGTCAATCTTTAATTCGTAAATACTATATTAAAATACATCTAAATATATTTTATTAATTTTTTTTTTTACAATTATTCTTATTTAATCAAAGCGAAAAACTTTACTTTCAGAAATAAACATGCAAATCTTTTCCTATATTTGGAAAACACATCATCTTTACATAATCAAAATAAATTTTTCAATAAATACTTGCATGAAAATAGACATGTAAGGATAATTAACTAAAAATCTCATAATTTTAAGGCAACATGCTTCATCTAAAGCATAAGTATTTAAAATTTCATAAAATAGAAGCAAATCTTGCAAGCATATAATATAATATTAAAAGTAGAAAAATACCATATGTATAGGCATTTGAAAAAAAAAAATAAGTGTTTTTTGAAAAGTTTAGTAACAAATAAAGAATTGGGTTTAGATATATTTACATTAACATATATTTACCAACAAAATACTTTAGATCACTGTAAATTACTTCCTCTTATCTCTCTATTCTACTCTCATTCTCCTCTTATCCTCTCACTCTTTTCTAAAACTTTCATCATAAATGTACAAAAAATCAATAAAAAGTCCTTAAATGGCAAACTAGCAAATATACATCAATTATGTACAAGTTAAATGTAAAAGTTAATTTCAACCTATGTATAAATGCCTATCAGAGACCAAGATATTGACACAAGTACACATAAATGTCCTTCATATATACATCAAATATGGCAATACTACTTCAAAATTTCTTGAGAAATGTTAAGAAATCTTATAGGAAGTCAATAATAATAGATTAGCAAAAATGTACTAATCATGTGCAAGTCAGACACAAAAGTTAATTTCTACTTACATATGTCCATTTAATAGGTACGCATCAAACACTATGACATTGGAACAAATATGAACAAGTGCACTTCATATGCACATTAATCACAATATTATTGATACAAACATGCTCATATGTGGCTTTTGCACCCATCTAGCGTCCTCCCAAACAACTCAATACTTAGTTTTCTCAATTAGATCAATTTTTTTCTTAAAATTTTCAATTAACAAATTAATTACTTACATCTCAAATTATATTTGATATCCGGGCATTGCAATTCTCATCTCTTTATAAAATTTTATTCTTAAAATTTATATATATTGATAATGAAATATAGGAGATTTTTTTTTTTTCAAATCTCATCTTCTCATTCCAATATACCTTTCTCAACTGAATGAATTTTCCATAGTATTTTGATCAAATAGATGACTTTTGTGTTGAGAAATTGATCACATTGTTTAAGAATTTGTGTTAGTTCTTCAATATGCGACAAGACTTTATTAATCTGTAGGGATTCATGATTTATTAAATGTCTAAAGAGTCATATACGCATTTGCAAAAATTATGGCTAATTTGTAAGTTGTTTCTCCTATCTTTAGAAAAACTTCAATTTGTTCAATAGATTTTATTTTCAATATTGCTTTTAATCCAAAATTATAGAGTCTCTTTGATAGAGATATCTTTAGAAACATACAATCTCTAATCTTAAAACTCAACTCGGATCTCTTACGATCCATATGCCTCTTTTGTCAACTTTGAATAACTTGGAGCCGATTTCTAATTAATTAGATCTTTTTTGACATTTCTTGAATTACATTCGATCCCTTAAGTCTTCAATATCTAATTTCCTCCAAACTGATTAGGCAACGACACTTTCTTTCATAAAGTGTTTCAAAAGGTGTCACAGCGATGCTTGTCTTATAATTATTGTTATGAGCATACTATGCTAGTGATAAATAGTCATCTCAACTTCCATTCATCTTTATAAGAGATGCCCATAACATGTCCTAAAAAATTTGAATTATTCTATTTAATTGTTCGATCATTTGTAAATGACATGTTGTGCTAAACATTAAATTGGTACTCAACTTATAGTGCAATTTTTTCTAAAACTTAGACATAATCCTTAGGTCTTGATCCAAGCAATAGAGGTTGGAATACCATACAATCTTGCTACTTTGGAATACCATATAATATTATGATTTCTTGGTGTTCTAGAAAAACCAATAACAACATCCATTATTATATACTTTCAATTTATACTATGAACAGGCAAAGGTTGCAAAGCATTGGCGACTTCTTATATTTCGCCTTCACTCATTGAAATGTGATAGTTCTCTTCATACACCTTGAGATGTCTTGGTTCATAGATAATAACCTTAACTTGTAGCATCAAAATGTAACCCAAACCTCTATTGGAAGTATCATAATAAATTGTAGAGAATGATTAAATAGGTGCAATCTTTAGATAGTTCTTCAATTATTTAAAACTTCTTTCACAATTTTCACCCCACTGATATATCACACTTTTTGTGTCAAGGTCAATGATACCACTATCCTCAATAAATTTTCAACAAACCTCCAATAGTATCCAACTAAACCAAGAAAAATTCCCTCTTTAATTAAGTTCATCAGTCATCTCTAACATGTTACCGCTTTAACTTTCTTTGGGTCCTCTAACACACCTTTGTTTGATATCATGTAGCCTAGGAAAGCCATTTCCTCTATCCAAATTTTAAATTTATTTAACTTTGGAATACTATTATGTTTCCCTTAGTGTTTGCAAAGCAATCCTTAAATAAATTTCATACTTATTATAATTTCTCATTGTATCAACATATCGTAGATGAAAACTACTACAAGCTAATCTAAATAAGGTTTAAATACCCGATTTATTAAATCCATAAATATTACAAGCGCATCTGTTAGTCCAAATAGCATACCTCGTTCAAAAAGCCATTTTTGTCCCATCCTCCCTTAATTTTTAATTGGTGACAATAAGACTAAAAGTCAATTATTGAGAAAATCTAAGCTTATTGTAATTGGTCAAAAAGATCATCAATTGTAGGCAAAGGGCACTTGTTCTTGACAATTATCTTATTTAACTCTGAATAGTCTACACAGTCTCATAAACCTATCTTTCTTCTTTATAAATAAAATCGGTGACCCCATGATGACATACTTAGTCGAATGAAATTTTTTTCTAGCAGCTTTTACAATTGCTTTTTAACTTTTTTAACTTTAAATGAGTCATACTCTATAGAGCCTTGGAAATCAATGCAAACTTTAGCACTAGTTCCGTTGTAATCCAAGAAGAACACTTGGAAATACACCTTCAAATTCCCTCCTAATGAAATTTCCTTAGGCAATACACTATGACTTTCAGTGGTGATAATACAAGTAATAGCTGAATATGCCTATTTGTGGTATACTGTACCAAGGAGTTGCCCAACCTAGTAGTAAACAATATTAAAGTAAGCGGAGGGGAAGATTCACATCTACAAATACAAAGATCGAGTTCATTCACCCAAAAAGAAAGAAAAGGTTTTGTGCAAAGATAACTAGAGCTAGATTTATCTTTCTTGGGTTGGTTTGAACTAGGAAAGAAAGCAGCCTTTCTCAACTAGAAGATAGTATCAAAGCAAAGGAAAGAGTCACGGCTAAGGGTAAAGCCAAAAGGTCAAGTAGGTAGGGAAGGAAATTATTTATTCAAAATATACCAATGTTAGCCATTGCCTCACTAGTTGATTGCCTTTCTATGAGTCTCAAACTAGGTATTCCCTCAACCTCACAAAGAATGAAATCAGGATGTATGAGTTCTTTCACCTTCGCTTCCTTTGGGCTTTAAGACAAATTTTGTCTTTTTGGCTTCTTTCTTCTAAGTCAAGTGGAGCTAATGTATAATTACACCTACCTTTCAATAAATGACAAGTATGCAAAGCTAAAATCCATATTCCAATTCTATATTATTATTTTCTTGAAAATAAAATGATTTATGCCCAAGAATCACAAAATAAACCTTCTTGTAGAAACAATCCATAATGATACGACAACATGCTAATCGATCAGTACCTAAATTACAACAAAGTGTGCATGTCCAAGAAAACTAAATCTATCGTCAATTTATACCCATACACCCAAACTATATATTTATGTATACAATGTTGATTATTAAAGACATGCCCATGGATGTAGACACTATTAACACATAATTCATAATCGTTAGTGGCAAATGCAATTGGCTTACAAGCTTAAAAGACACAAATAAATGCGTGGACCCTGAGTCCAATAATAAATGTTTTGAAATCCCAAATTTTAAGAGTTTAACTTCTATCTCTAAAAGAAATGCATCCATATCCTTAGCTGTTACCGCAAAAGCTCTCCCCAAAGAATTTAATTTTCTAGTTATTTATCTTAATGGATGAGGACATTCCTTGATCATATGACTGGATTGGCCGTGATTGAAATATGGTTAATATACATTTAATGGGGCTATCCTCCACAAAATTTCCTTCAATGATTTCACATGAGCTTTGATTGTTGTTGCCTACCTTATATTAATTGGATTTCAGCTCCTTTTCCCATCCACTTATCATAGGATTTAGACCTCTCATGGGATTTTTTTCAATTCAAAACTTTGGCCTTATCACTTGGAATCTCTCTTCTCAAAAATTTTTTTCTTTATCTACCTCCTACTTAAAAATTAAAGCTTGATCGAGTACTTTTCCATTGGTTTTTAATTGCAATGTCACCAACTACCTTCAAATAGCATCATCCATGCCTTGAAGAAATTTTCTTACCCTCATTGTCTCGTCTATCACTACGTGCAGGATAAATCGAGCTAGTTTGGTAAATTTTGCATCACATTTCTCCACTGTATGATTCCTTTGTCTCTCCTTTTCCTACACCTCTAAAAATAAATTTTATAGAATATCTTCATTCTCCAAATAAATTTTGTATCATAAAAAGTGTTCATTGGTAAATCGACCATAAGCCATTAAAGTATTGCCCGGATTCATTGCTACTGGCTCAGGATTGGATTGCCTTTGAACCATTAAATCCATCACTTTAGTTATCCTTGCCATAATGGCAAGATACTCGTTCTCCCAGCTAGAGTTAACACAACCTTAACCTTCCGACATTATAGTACCTATGATGATTCATATAGCAAATTTAATTCTTGAATCATAGGGGACACTTTGCTTTTGACTTGCTCCGATATCAACCCTATCACATTTTCGATACAAAACATACATAAAAATGGTGTTACAAATAATTAACAAAATCAAAACGTGACTTTTGCATCTAAGGTTGGATAAACCATTGGTATATAAATATAAAGTCCCTGAAAAATATATGGCCAACCATCTGAAATTTACCTGAAAAAGACACTTTGTTCACCCGACCCAAAACCAAGTAATAAAGAAAAAGCACCTAGAACTGATATCTAATTTGCAAAAATATTAAATCTAGAATAATAGGCACATTTGTCGCCAAAACACAAAGCTTAACAATCATTGTTTCTAAACCATAGCTAACAACGAAATATCCAAAACACAATAATATCATCCTTAAACTAATTCTTCAAAAATGTTTCCCAAAATCCAAAATCCCTATAAATAACATTTGAACCTGCTAATCTGTATGATTATCAAAAGAAGTGTGAGACTAACGCTTGACAAATTATTTGTAATTTATATATGTGGATAATTGTAAATAAAGAATGCGAAGGAACGATAATAATGATAAAATAATAAAATATCAAAATGTCAAAATGTCAATTAGCACAGATAAAAATTATTTAGGAATATAAGAATTAATAATTGATCATAATCTCACCAATAATAATTGAATGTTAAAGATTGGATTATAATTGCTTTCCACTAGATCAAAAGTAATAAGCTATTATTTACGACCCATGAGTCAAGCATCATTTTTCTACCCCAAAGATGTCAAGTTTAATCTTCAATTTGTAAATGTCATATTAAAATATATTTGAATATAATTTATCAATTTATTATAATTGTTCTTATTTAATTAAAATGAAAAACCTTATATTGAAAAAAATATATACGATTTTTTTCTAATATTGGGAAAACAAATCATCTTCAGCAAATCAAAGTAGAGTTTCAATAAACACTTATTTATAAAAAGATATGTAATGATAATTTCTAAAAAAATCTTTGAATTTCATGGCACCATACTTGATTTAAGGCATATGTTTCAAAATCTCATGAAATGAAAACAAACCTAATGGATGTTGCCAAAGGGAATGGTGATGCCATACACAAAAAGAAAAAAAACTCTTAGAATGACAAAGGAAAATAGAGTTTTTGTTCATTTTTGTTAATCTATGAATAGGATCTATAACAAATCTAATAATATGTCTACATATTTTTGACGTGCAGTTGTTACCAAAAAAATGATACCCAAAAAACAAAAAAAAAAAAAAAAAAGAAAGCATCATACTTAATGTGCCCCTATTCAACAAAGCCTCTAAGTTGGATTTGTTGTCCATGCTTTTGAAATTTGATCTACAGGTTGAAGGAATCAAGAAGTGTGGGCTTCGTGCCTTTGATTTTCTCCTTTGAAGAACCAAATAATCCAACTTGGGAAATGGATGCGGATTGAAAGACTTAGGATTTTGATTAGCATGTTAAATTTACGAGGCTGTAGCCAGTAATCCGATGTATGCTATGTATTACTAGATGTAGAAATATGTTTTTGTTCTTTGGGAAGTGATGTGTTCGACAATAATACAATAAAATCTAAATTTATATAGATTGGTTTAATTCGATTGGATTTCTGAAAAGTGAGGCCAATAGGGAAAAGGCCCATGAGGACCCACGTGTACAATTTATATAGATCACATATGCTTGAAGGGTTTGGTCAGAGGATACAAGCTGAAGACCAAGGTGGCCTAAAGACGGATGCAGTTGCTCAAATGGCGAGATAGCCTCTAGCCGAGACACATCCAACAGGGCTGAAGCAGGTAATGCCATACTTATCATTGCATCGGACCAAAATAGATCTTAAGAATAATCCAAAATAACTTTAACTTATAAAATTAAATCTCAAAAATAAAATAATAACCAAAATGAATCCTATAATTCAAAAATGATATGACACAATATCAATATAACTCAAAATGACAATAATAATAATATCAACCATCATAGTATATCCTGGACTATTCATCCAGACAAATGAATTAGCAACAACCTACTCTACAATATCATAAGGAAAAGCAATAAATCAACAACATATATTACCAAATAACAAAAATAACCCAACAGAGCCATAAACTAGCATCCGACCGTCTCTCAATACCAAAAATACAATTAATATGATTTCAACCCAAACCATAAACTAATACTCACTAAAAATAGATGATACTTCTATCAAATTCGTATCCAAGCTTCCTACAATGAATTCGAAGCCCACTAATATAAAAGGATAAGAATAATGAAAACGTGAGCCGATAGCATCAATATATATAATGAACTAATTCGTCCATAAATAAAACGAAAGGAATTAAAATGTGTGAAAAACCCACAAAAGCCAAAATCCAAATGTCTGATGAATCGAACCAACGAAAATCTGAATGTTATCCCATACTCAAAAGCATAATCTAAAACAAAATCATAGATTCCAAATATCCGAAACCAACCATATCCCAACTATGGGCAAAGCATTCTAATCTTAATCGAAATCTTAAACACAAATCAACGCAGATAAAATATATCGAAAATATAAAATATTTGCAACTCGGAGAACCAAAGATTGAAAGACTAATTTGAGGAAAGATTACACGTACTCCCGGTAATCTAAAGCCATATCACTACTATTTAGGCTCACAAGTGAGCAGATTACATATTATCTCCTACAAACGAAATTTTATGTTACTTTCTTTTACCACCCATAGATGATAAGTGTAGTCCTCAAATATGTCTAATATATTAGAACCTCCGAATATATTAGTTTCATTTAATTCATTATAATAATTCTCATAAAAACACAATTAAGAATGGTCACTATACACATATTACAAAAATTTTTTCTATATGACAGAAAATGTTGAAACTTTCACTCAAGAAGGTCAAAATTATAAAGCTTTCCCCTTAAAAAAGATCATAAATCGAATCACGTAATTAAGATAGAGTTTAACCCAAGTACAATGTATGGATGCCATATGCATAGCCTAAATACAAGTTTTCATGACTTTTTCTTTACAAATATATTTATATATAAATATAATACCTCAAAACATTTACCAATTTTTTACAAAATAAGCAAAATCCTCGTGTAATAACAAATTGAAACAAAACCCTAAAACAACCGATGAAAAGGGACATGTATGCACAATGAAATCGAATAGGGTGAGTAAAATAATGTGCATACATTAAATTCAACAAATATAAACAAAAAAAATAAAAAATGAAAATAAACTAAGATAAAAAAGAAAATAAACTAAGAATAGAATATAAGGATACTTGTCTCAATCTCTAACTAAACAAATATGATAAAATGATACTTTAAAATCACTTTACTCCTCTATCTTCCTTCCATCGCTTCTTTCTCTCTCCTTTCTTTTCTTTCTTGCATGAAATGATCGAACAATGTGCGTCAGTCTTTATATAGTTGAATTGGTACACAGGCACCACTCAGGAGCATGTTGGGTGCCGTGTCAGACCCATCCTACACACGAGCACTACCTTGGGTATGCTCCGAGTGCCTTCGTACTAAAATCTGTGCTCGAACGCAGCCTTAAGAGCTCCCGGGCGCGCCCACACAGAATTCGTATTCAAGAATGCATTGGGCGTGCCTCAGGCACCTATCTATTTCCTTGCTCCAAATATCTTTCAAATTCCACATTATACATGTATTTTCAATATATCTAATTTAACCCAAAATAAACTGACAATATCAAATTAAATCAGAGGAGAATCGGGTATTATAACTCTCTCATCATTATAAAAATTTTATTCATGAAATTTACATATCTCAAAACTCAAATAAGTAGGGGTATTTCTTCTAAACTTCATCCTCACATTCCCATGTTGCTTTTTCCATTGAATGGTTCCTCCAAAGCACTTTGATTAGAGGAATCATCTTAATCCTCAACACATGATCCTTTTTATCCAAGATTTGAACCAAAATCTTAACATATATTAAATTTTGATCAATCTGGAATGGTTTATACTTGATCACATGTTAAGGATCATACATGTACTTCATCAATATAGAAATATGAAAATATCATGGCAATCCTCCAAATCCAGAGGCAAAGCCAATTTATAGGCTACTTCTCTGATCTACTACAACACCTCAAATGACCCAATGAATCTTGGCTTCAATTTACCTTTCACTCAAAATCTCAAGATTTTCTTCGTAGGAGATACCTTCAAAAATATATGATCACCAACTTTAAACCTCAAATCGGATCTTTATTTATCGGCATAATTCTTCTAGCAACTTTGAGCAACATTTAATCAATCCCAAATAATCTTAATTTTATCGGAAGTATCATGAATGATAACAGGGCCCAAAAGTCTACGTCACCTATTTCTTCCCAATTAATAAAAGATCTACATCTCTATCCGTAAAAATCCTCAAAAGGGGCCATCTTGATATTAGACTAATAACTGTTATATACAAACTTAACTAGCGGCAAAGAATTATCTCAATTTCTTTTCATCTCCAATACGGATGCCCTTAATATATCTTCCAATACGGAGATACCGTCTGTCTGTGAGTGAAACGCCGTTTTAAACTTTAACTTGGTACTTGACTTCTTATGCAAACTTTTCCAAAATTTAGATATAAACCTCAAATCTCAATTAGAAAATATCAAAACTAAAATACCATGCAATCTTACAATCTCATTAATGTACAGATGTGTCAACCTAACCATTAAGAACGTTATCCTAATCGAAAAAAAATGAGCTGATTTCATCAGCATATCCATAGATAGTGTCCAAATTTCTTGTCGTCCTAGGTAAACCCAAAACAAAATCCGTATGCTCCCATTTTCAATGGGGAATCGATAAAGAGTACAAAAATCCTGAAAGCTTCTTATACTCAACCTTAACTTGTTGGCATGCAATGTATCTAAACATATATGCCACAATTTCCTACCTCATGTTTCGCCACTAGAAATTCTTCTTCAAATCATGGTACGTCTTATTCACTCCTAGATGAATTGTGTACTTGGACCTATGAGTCTTATTCAATATTTCTTTATTTAACTCCTCAACATTGGATACACAGATCCTATATCAAAATCAAAGAATTCTATCTACTCGCATATTAAAATCTTATTGTGACTCATTATCCAAATCTTGGCAATTTTTATTAAGTATAGGTCACTCATTTGAGTTTTTATAATCTTCTCCATAATCACGAGCTGCACTTGAAGATATGACAAAATCATCCTTGACTCTTGGGAGTGTAATCGTATAGTATAACTTTTCATCATATCCAACATCTCTCATTTCTTAATCAACAAATGGGCCATTATACTCGAAGATTTTTAACTCAAAATATTGGCAACTACATTTGCCTTTCCAATCTGATATTAGATTTCGCAATCATAATCTTTCAATAGGTCCATCGATTTACATTGCCACATATTTAGTTTCTTTTATGAAAATAAATATTTTAAACTATTATGATTAAAATATACCATAGATTTCCCTCTATACGAGTAATGCCTTCAAATTTTAAATGTAAAAATTACTGCTGCCAATTTTAAATCGTGAGTGGGATAATTTTGTTTGTAGACTTTCAATTACATTGACCGATAGGCAACCACTCGGCCATGTTGTATCAACACGTAACTCAATACTTTCTTAGAAGTGTCACAATATACCACAAAGCCTCCAGATCTATCAGAAATCGACAATGTTGGTGCGGAAGTTAATCTATTCTTCAATTCCTAAAAGATCATCTCACAATCCTCATCCCAAAGAAAGACCATTTATTTTTGAATCAAACGCATCAGTGGCACCATAATCTTTGAGAAATTCCCAATAAATTGCTTATAATAACTGACAAGACCAAGAAATTTCGTACTTCTGTAACATTGATTCGTCAATTCTAATTGGCCACAATTTTAATTTTTTTCATATCTATTGATATATCACCCTTGGAAACCAAGTGCCCAAAAAATGACATAGATTCCAACAAAAATTCACTTTTTAACCTAGCAAATAGTTTCTTTTTTCTCAAAGTCTATAACACAATCTTCAAATGAGTTTCATACTCTTCAAAACTTTTCGAATATATTAAAATATTATCAATAAAAATGACCACAAATTAATCTAGATAAGATTAAACAACTCGAATCATAAGATCTATAAATACTATTGGTGCATTCGTCAATCCAAAATACATCACCAAAAATTTATAATAGTCATACCTTATTCTAAAAGCCGTCTTAGGTGCATCCTTACGCTTAAACCTCAACTTATAGTATCCCGAACGAATGTCAATCTTAGAAAGGAGTTGAGTTCTTCGTAATTGATCGAATAAATCATTTATTCTTGGGAAATGATATTTATTTTTTATTATAATCTTATTTAACTCCCGATAATCTACACATAGCCGCATCAATCTATCCTTTTTCACAAAGGGCACTAGAGCATCCCATGATGATATACTCGATCAAATAAATCTTTTTTTCAACTGATCTTATGATTAATGTTTCAATTTCTTCAATTCAGATGGGGCCATCCTGTAAGTAGCCCTAGAAATCGACACAAATCTCGACACAATATTAATAGCAAATTTAATTTTTCTATTAGGAGATAATGTGACGACCCGACTTTTATTATCACTAAAAGCCGTCGTCAATTCTAATTCATATAATTTGTGATAAAATAAATAGATAAGCATAAAATTTTTTTCTTTTCTTTTCATCAAACCTTGGATGCATTCTAAAGATTAGTAATTTCATAAATCCCAAAATGTCACGGAAACAATCTACATTCATAAGATGTGAAATAAAATTACAAGTTTCCTCAAACTAAATACACATAACTCCAAAAATCATATGCCAAGCAAAGCAAAATTATAGGACTCTACTCGACTCCGTCCTCCATAAGCTTGTCATCGAAAAATTGCAAGAGTGAGCTTACAAAGCCCAAAGCAGATACTCACATGCGTAAAACACAAGCATATAATCGGAATATAGATCATAATATAGTATAGTAATCATCATATCATTTCTTCTTTAGTTCATGTTCTTTCATCTTATCTCTATCAAAATCATTCGAACTCATATCATCTTTAGGGACCGGACGGGAGCGGACAACATCGAGGACGGGTTGTGTGCAACCTCACAACCTAAAGCCGTATCCCTCATTATGCTCCCCGGGCGGGAGGTAATGCCTTTAACCCGACATACGAGGCCATAGTCCATAGTCCTTGTGCCACCAAAATGAGGCATCCTCTAGTGTCACTCCAATATCCTTCATCCATCTTTATGACAAGTTTAATGGAAACTCGGTTCTTGGTTCGTATTCATTATTGGCCAATAATCAAAGTTCAAAAGTCATGAATTCCACTTGCTGTCCGTATATCATTTTTCATGTTCTTCATAGGCCAAGTTCGTTTCATGAAGAGGGCCGAGTTCATTGCATGCGTAATTTATTCCCAAAACCGGAGCTCATTTTATGAATAAGAAGCCGGAGTTCGCTTTCTTGCAAAAGCCGGAGTTCGTTTCTTAAATCAAAACCGGAGTTCATTAATTATGAAGGACGGAGTACAAATTACATTATGCTCCAAAAGTCGGAAACTCTGTAATCAGGGACGGAGTGCCGTTTTCTTTTTAAAAGACGGAGGACTTGGACGGAGCTCTAAACGGACGGAGTGCTTTTGTGTTACAGAATTCCGGAGTGACTTGTCTTAAATAATTCGGAGTTCAAGGCAGGAGTGGCTTTTCTTTTAAATTCCGGAGTTCAAAGGGCGGATCGGATTTTCTTTGAAATCCGGACTCAAATGGACGGAGTGGATTTTCTTTGAAAATCCGGGCTCATAGGACGGAGTGGATTTTCTTTAAAATCCGGAGCTCAAATGGACGGAGTGGATTTTCTTTGAAAATCCGGGTCTCATAGGACGGAGTGGATTTTCTTTGAAACCGGAGCTCAATTGGACGGAGTGGGTCTTTTTGGAAAATAGAGCCATAGGACGGAGTGGATTTTCTTTGAAAACTCAAATGGACGGAGTGGATTTTCTTTGAAAATCCGGAGCCATAGGACGGAGTGGATTTCCTTTGAAATCCGGACTCAATTGGACGGAGGGATTTTCTTTGAAACGGACTCAAATGGACGGAGTGGATTTTCTTTGAAAATCCGGAGCTCATAGGACGGAGTGGATTTTCTTTGAAACGGACTCAAATGGACGGAGTGGATTTTCCGTAAAATCCGGAGTGCTCAATCAGAGTACTTTTCTTTCATGAATCTGAGTGCTTTAAGGGGACGAAGTGCCTCATTGACGGAGTACACTTCTCTTCCTTATTCCGAGTACTTTAAGGGACGAAGTGCCTCATTGACGGAGTACACTTCTCTTCCTTATTCCGGAGTGCTTTAAGGAACGGGCGCTCTACTAAAATGAACGGTGCATGAAATCCAAAGTTCATTAAATAATTCATGAGCTAGCGTTTATTTCAAAACAGATGGATGGACTACTTTTAAAGACGCAAAGGCCGGGTTCATACGGACTTCCTTATTTAATCGTAAAGCCGGAGTGACCTTTTCAAAATGAGACGGAGCATTTTATTCATAAACTTCGGAGTGCATAGTGGACAGTGCTTAATTCCTTAAAGGGCGGAGTGTATATTCACATGGACGGAGCGACTTTCGTAACGTAAGGCCAGATTGTTATTTTCTTAGAGGATGAGTACAAAATTCATTAGCGCCGGAGTTCACTTTCACCATGGACGGAGTTCTTTTGAGAAACATGAAATATCAAAATTCATAATACTTCTTTTAAAAATCGTAAAATGAGTAATTTCTAATATCATGCATAGTGAGAGTTTCATTTTAAACATGCTTTTGAGACGATGAGTCATAAATAAAAGAGGCATACTGCATACAGAACACTATATACTTCATAGCAATATACATAAACATGAACTTTATCAAAAAGAGGTGAGTAACTTTTCGAAATCTCCCTTTTTCTATGTCCGGGACCTACGGCCTCTCCCTCTTTCTCTCCTTCCAACTTCGTGGCGTACTCCATCCTATTCTTCCAGCCCTATTTATAAATTTGAGTTAAATAAGGAATCTAGCCCCATTAATCGTTCCTCGCCGATTACATATCTCCCATTTAATTCTCTTAAATCTCCTTTTATGTTTACTTTAAATTTCAAATCCGGTCAATTTACGCTTCCTCTAAAGTGCCTTTTACTCCGGAATCCGGACAAAGGAAAATCCGGTTTTCATTTACCCAATGAAACCGAGTCCTTTTTATTGTGGGAAATCCGGACTTCATTAAGGAAATTTTGACAGCAATTTCCTCGATGGCATATCCGACTTCTTTGCCTATGGATTTTCAACGGGTGTTGATGGACTAAATGATTCAAATTTCCTTTTACCAAAATTCCGGACGCCTTACTGATTTCCGGTCAACGGACGCTTAATATTTTGTATGATTAAAATTTCCTTACTCAAATTTTTGGGTCATTACAACCTCCCCCACTTATAAGAATTTGTCTCGAAATTTAATAAAGTCACTAACCTTGAGAAAATAAAGATGGATATTTGTTCCGAATCTCCTCCTCTCGTTCCCAAGTTGCCTCTTCCGGTGTGTGATTCAGCACCTTTACTAGGGCAATTGATTTGGTTAATTTTCGCTCCTTACGATCCAAAATCTTTTCGGTTCTTCTACATAGGATAAGTCCTTCTCGACCGCCGAGGTTCATACTCAATTACATGAGTAGGATCATGGACATACTTTCAAGCATAGACACATGAAACACATCATGTACATCAGCCAAGTTTAAGTTCCATAAGCTACTTCTCCAATCCTTTCCGGGATTTCAAAAGGCCCAATAAAACGAGGCTTGTTTTCCTTTTACCCCGAATGTATTTTCCCTTTGGAGATACCTTTAGAAACACCAAATCGCCCTTTTCAAACTTCAATGCCGATCTTCTCCGATCCGCATAACTCTTTTTGTCCGCTCTGGCTAATTCCGAGATTCTCATGTAGTATCTTTATCTTTTCAACTCCCGACTCCTTGATAATGTCTGGTCCCAAAATTCTCCTATCTCCGTGTTCCTCCCAATGAATTGGCGATCTACATTTTCTCCCATATAATGCCTCAAAAGGAGCCATGCCAATCTTGGTCGATAGCTATTATTGTAGGCCTGCAAGAGCCAATGAATCATCCCAAGTCCTTTTTATCTCCATGATCGAGGCCCTCAACATATCCTTGGATAGTCTTTCGGTTTGCGGGTGGAAAAGTACTAAATTTTAATTGACTCCAATTCTTGATGTAGAAGACACAAAAGACATGTACCGGGCCAATTTATCAAGGGGGTAAGTCATCCGAATTTTAAAGTGGGCTGACTTTGTTAGTCGATCAACAATCACCCAAATAGCATCATGTTTCTGGTCACAAAATCCATGGCTATATCCTCCCATTTCCAGCCCGGTAATGGCATTGGTTGTAATAACCTGACGGAAGTTTTCTTTCAGCCTTTACTTGTTGACAATTAAGGCACTTTTTCGCGATATCCCTTTTCATATTTCTCCACCAAAATATTTTCTTTAAATCCCGATGCATCTTATTGGCTCTCGGGTGGATCGTATAACGGGATCGATGGGCTTCTTTAAGAATTTTCTCCTTTAACTCTTTATTGTCCGGCACACATAACCGATTTCTAAATCTCAAAACTCCATCCGCGAAATCAAAATCACTTGAGATTCTTTATCCATCTCGCCCATGATCTTTACAGAAAAGAGTCTGCGTTTGACACCCTTTTACCTCATTACTCAATTGGTGGCCGGACTTGTAGATGCGCCAAAATCATCCGTTTTCCATGTACATATATTTGGACATCATAGTTCATTAGACAATCCAAGATTTCCATCCGCTTGACTTGCATTCTAGCTAGCATCCCAGTTGCCTACTTAACGCTCGGCAACCACGTTGGCCTTCCCGGAGCTCATAACGGATTTCACGGTCATAATCTTTCAGAATTCAATCCATCGCCTCGCCTCATGTTTAGCTCCTTCCTGGGAGAACAAATATTTTAGACTCTTGTGATCGGAGTAGACCAAGAATCTTTCACCATATAAGTAATGCCTCCAATTTTCAATCTGCGCCCAATTCTAGATCGTGAGTTGGTGGAGTGGTGGAGTCAAAGCTTCATGACTTCGACCATTCTGTCAAGTAGGTTCGCATATCTTGTCTCACGATCAAGTATTGTTCCGAACATTTCTCCTTCCTCTGTTAGACATGGCAACGAAAAGAACAATTTCGTTAGTCAATTATTCCAAAGGTAACTATCGTAATGGTCATCGTCCCCAAAGTATAAGTAAGAACCACACTCTTCTAAATTTATCCTAAGTTTCCGTGTTGATTCAAACTATCCTAAAGCATCGATTTTCTCTCTCGATACAACCAATGACGACCCGACTTTTATTATCACTTGCCAATTCTAATTCATATAATTTGTGATAAGATAAATAGATAAGCATAAAATTTTTTTCTTTTCTTTTCATCAAACCTTGGAGCATTCTAAAGATTAGTAATTTCATAAATCCCAAAATATCACGGAAACAATCTACATTCATAAGCGGAAATAAAATTACAAGTTTCCTCAAACTAAATACACATAACTCCAAAAATCTGCCTCCAAACAACAAAATTATAGGACTCTACTCGACTTCGTCCTCCATAAGCTTGTCATCCGAAAAATTGCAAGAGTGAGCTTACAAAGCCCAAAGAGATACTCACATGCGTAAAACACAAGCATATAATCGGAATATAGATCATAATATAGTATAGTAATCATCATATCATTTCTTCTTTAGTTCATGTTCTTTCATCTTATCTCTATCAAAATCATTCGAACTCATATCATCTTTAGGGACCGGACGGGGAGCGGACAATATCGAGGACGGGTTGTGTGCAACCCCACAACCTAAAGCCGTATCCCCTCATTATGCTCCCGGGCGGGAGGTAATGCCTTTAACCCGACATACGAGGCCATAGTCCATAGTCCTTGTGCCACCAAAAGGTCCCCTCCCGTGGCCCAGAGGCATCCTCGAGTGTCACTCCAATATCCTTCATCCATCTTTAACAGCAAGTTTAATGGAAACTCGGTTCTTGGTTCGTATTCATTGGCCAATAATCAAAGTTCAAAAGTCATGAAGTCCACTTGCTGTCCGTATATCATTTTTCATGTTCTTCATGAGTTCGTTTCATGAAGAGGGCCGGAGTTCATTGCATGCGTAACGATAATTTAATTAAACCGAGCTCATTTTATGAATAAGAAGCCGGAGTTCGTTTCTTAAAAGCCGGAGTTCGCTTTCTTAAATCAAAACCGGAGTTCATTAATTATGAAGGACGGAGTACAATTACATTATGCTCCAAAAGTCGGAAACTTTGTAATCGGGGACGGAGTGCCGTTTTCTTTTAAAAGACGGAGGACTTGGACGGAGCTCTAAACGGACGGGAGTGCTTTTGTGTTCCAGAATTCGGAGTGACTTGTCTTAAATAATTCGGAGTTCAAGGCGGGAGTGGCTTTTCTTTTTAAATTCCGAGTTCAAAGGGCGGATCGGATTTTCTTTGAAATCCGGACTCAAATGGACGGAGTGGATTTTCTTTGAAAATCCGGGCTCATAGGACGGAGTGGATTTTCTTTAAAATCCGAGCTCAAATGGACGGAGTGGATTTTCTTTGAAAATCCGGGTCTCATAGGACGGAGTGGATTTTCTTTGAAACGGAGCTCAATCGACGGAGTGGGTCTTTTTGGAAAATCCGAGCCATAGGACGGAGTGGATTTTCTTTGAAATCCGACTCAAATGGACGGAGTGGATTTTCTTTGAAAATGGAGCCATAGGACGGAGGGATTTCCTTTGAAACCGGACTCAATTGGACGGAGGGATTTTCTTTGAAACCGGACTCAAATGGACGGAGGGATTTTTTTGAAAATCCGGAGCTCATAGGACGGAGTGGATTTTCTTTGAAAGGACTCAAATGGACGGATAAAATCCGGAGTGCTCAATCCGAGTACTTTTCTTTCATGAATCCGAGTGCTTTAAGGGACGAAGTGCCTCATTGGAGTACACTTCTCTTCCTTATTCCGGAGTATTTTAAGGGACGAAATTGGAGTACACTTCTCTTCCTTATTCGGAGTGCTTTAAGGAACGGGCGCTCTACTAAAATGAACGGTGCATGAAATCCAAAGTTCATTAAATAATTCATGAGCTAGCGTTTATTTTGGACGGACTACTTTTAAAGACGCAAAGGCCGGGGTTCATTTTGTACGGACTTCCTTATTTAATCAGAAAGCCGGAGTGACCTTTTCAAAATGAGACGGAGCATTTTATTCATAAACGGCCGGAGTGCATAGTGGACGGAGTGCTTAATTCCTTAAAGGGCGGAGTGTATATTCACAGTGGACGGAGCGACTTTTTAACGTAAGGCCGATTGTTATTTTCTTAGAGGATGAGTACAAAATTCATTAGCGCGGAGTTCACTTTCACCATGGACGGAGTTCTTTTCAATAAACATGAAATATCAAAATTCATAATACTTGCCAGAAAAATCGTAAACAGAGTAATTTCTAATATCATGCATAACAGAGTTTCATTTTAAACATGCTTTTCGAGACGATGAGTCATAAATAAAAGAGGCATACTTCGTACAGAACACTATATACTTCATAGCAATATACATAAACATGAACTTTATCAAAAAGAGGTGAGTAACTTGCCTGAAATCTCCCTTTTTCTATGTCTGGGACCTACGGCGTGGCGTACTCCATCCTATTCTTCCAGCCCTATTTATAAATTTGAGTTGCCGTTGTCAAAATCTAGCCCCATTAATCGCTCGCTCGTTACATATCTCCCATTTAATTCTCTTAAATCTCCTCGTCGCTTGATGCGTTTACTTTAAATTTCAAATTCGGTCAATTTACGCCTTCCTCTAAACGAAAATTCTTTTTACTCCGGAACCGGAGTTCAATTTCCAAAGGAAAATCGGTTTTCATTTACCCAATGAAATCCGAGTCCTTTTATTGTGGGAAATCCGGACTTCATTAAGGAAATCCGACAGCAATTTCCTCGATGGCATATCCGACTTCTTTGCCATGGATTTCCGGTCAACGGGCGTTGACCGGACTAAATGATTCAAATTTCCTTTTACCAAAATTCGGACGTCTTACCTCGATTTCCGGTCAACGGACGTTGACCGGAGGATGATTAAAATTTCCTTACTCAAATTTTTGGGTCATTACGTATAACCTAGGCAAGTCCTTTCAAAAGACATTCTCAAATTTATATCTTACCAAAAGTTTTTCAATGGCCACATTATGACTCACAGATGTGATCACATATGCCAAATAAGTTTGATACCCATCCTTCATCAAATGGTTCGCATGCAAAATTGAAATCATTCTAGCCATCTCCCTTTCGACTCTTTTTGAAATTCAAAATATTCATACCCTAGAATAAAAAATAAAACATACTTATTATAACAATCTACACTGGCATGTTAGCATGCCAACCAATCTATCTTAAAAATAACATCAAAATTAGGCATCTTAAGCAATATTAAGTCTGCCAACAATTCAAACCCATTGACCCAAATTGAATACCAGTGATATACAATGTCGGCCAACAAAGATTTGCCTACCATGGTGGAGACTGCTAACACAACTTCCAAATTTTAAGGAGGCATATGCAAATTACAAACAAACTTAGGGGGCATAAAAGAGTGCATAGACCTAGGATCAATTAAAATATGAGCCATAAAATTAAAATTTTGCATATTACTTTCAACCACTGAAGGGTTCTCCCTTGCATCCCTTGTTGTTATTGCATAAGCCCTTCCAGGAACAGTGGTCTTCCTCTCCGAATGCCTAGGAGGGGCTAGACAATCCTTCGTCATATGGCCAACTTAGCCACAATTGAAACATGCTCCATTATGATGGTAGCATACTCTCTTGGCATGATTCTTTCTACAAAATTTATATACTGTCCTTATATATTGGGGCTTCATCGATGAAGACTTCAGCACGATTAACTTCCTTTTATCATCAGCCTTGGATTTTGAGTGAGAGCCTCCAACCCTTGAACTTTAGCCTCTACTCTTTGACTTTCTTTCAAAATATTTTTTTCTTAGCTACTCTTGCTCAATAAGTAGGCCCAATCATGCACTTTGCTTTATGTCCGTAGGCAAAAGTGCACTAGCTGCTTCTTGATCGAATCTTGGAGCCCTTACAAAAAATTTTGACTCTTCGGGACTCATTCGTCACCATGTGGAGAGTAAAACGGGACAATTCAGAAAATTTTGTATTATACTCCGCCACTGTCTTATTTCCTTACTTCAAATGGTTGAACTTGTATTCCTTAATCTCTTGGACTTTAGCCAAGAAAAATTACTCAATAAACGACTCCACAAAGACAACCCATAAAATTTCTTTATTTTCCATCCCCAAAATTAGGTGTTGGGTGGACCACCACCAACTCGCATCGCCTTTTAATTTATAAGCAGCAAATTTTACTTTGTCCTTCTTAGGAAAATCAATCACCTTAAATAATTTCTCCACTCTTTGGATCCAATTTTCAGCTTTGATAAGATCAAATTCTCCGAAGAACTCCAAGACATGTTCGCTCTTGAAGCGGTCAAAGGGTGTCCTACCATACCCTTGGTTAGCCATTGTTCTCATGGTGGCTACGTCCTTGTCATGTCATTGAATCATATGATTCATAATGTCGCTCATACAACTCATCATCATGAAGTTATCATCCTCTTGGCTCAAACCCTATCCTCCACATCTGCAATTTCTATTATCTACCACAATAATACATATCATTTAAAATATTCCAACAATTAGTTCTGCAAAATTAATCCAAAACACCTCTCCTTATGATTCTGTTTTGATAACGTCCTTGTCACAACCTGGATCAAAATAGGTCCTACGAATAATCTAGAATACTTATAGCTCATGAAATTAAATTTTAAAAATAAAACAATAACCAAAACAAATCCTCAAATTTGGGTGTAACCTGACAAAATATCAATATAACCCAAAATGATAATAATAATATTATTATTAATATTAATATTAATATTAATTATCACAGGATCTTGAATGTATGTGGATGTGAAATGCCTAGACATGACAATATTTTAACTTGTCTTTTCGATTGTTGGATGATTTGAATATGTTGATGTGTACATGCAGGAAGATTTTCCTATAATTGTTGAAATCAGGGATTATATAATCAAGGCATCAAAGAAATATTTAAAGCTGTGTTTTATCTTTTATTTCATCTGAAATTTGTTTGTAAATTCTATTTCTCTTTGAATAGGAGTTGATGTGTCTTAAGAATCTAAATTGTTATATGAATTAGGGAGCTGATTATTTTTCCTGGATATCCGAATGTAAATGGGTCCAATTTTCATAATAATAAATCAGAATCCTACGCATCACAATAAAGTAAATAGGAGGTAAGAGGTACATAGAATTTGCTCCCCAATATATCCTTTGACACTCAAGTTAATGTTGCATACTCGTCTGATGTTGAGGACGAAAATTGTTAGGAATAAAAGAGGATGGGGAGGAGCATAAGAAAAATCGGGTTATACTCATTTTGTTTACTAGTCTCATTGAGTAGTTCTTTTTTCTTTTTTTGTCCTCTCTACTCTTTTTGGGGAGAGACTTTATTTATTATTAGAGGCACTGTTTGATTAATTGACACTTGAGATTAATAGTTTACATAACACCACTTCAAATTAGTGGTGAGAGGTATTGTTAGCAGTGTATAACGACCATATCTATTTAATGATAGGACTGTCTGGCTTCTAGTTATAGCATCACTTCGGCTACTCATTACAATCCTTTAATGTTCGAATATTCAGATTTTTCCCTTTAGTTCAAGCATTTAAGCGCCATTATCTGATAGGCTATGTAGCAACTTTATTAGGCCACTTGGTATTTAGGCCTGTTATCCACTTGAGTATTGGGCCAGTCTGTTTCTGATCGTACCCATCACTATCTTCCCAAGTTGGGAGGTTTGAATTCTAACTCCCAACATGTCATTAATGGGACGCTAGTTGCAACTTCCTTAATGCATGCCCCTTTCCTAGTTATTTTTCTGATTCAGGGTCTTGTTAGACAAAATTTTATTCGTTGACTTTAATTGTCGTGATTTGATATCTTCTTGAGTTAAATGTGCATTGAGCTCTCTCCTCAACTATAAATTAAGGAGCTCTCTTTTCCTTACTCAGTAACATATCTGTTCTGAATCATTATTGGGTCTTCGCTGTCATGAGTAGCATTTGCTGGAATCGGTGAAAATTTTTCTCAAAATTTTGAAACCAGAGTTCGTGGAAATATTTGAATCCTTTTTTATGTAAAAAATTATCTTGATTTTTCTTTTTTATGTCCATTCCAAAGCTAGGATTTTATCATTGTAATAAGGCCCCCTATTTTCTGTTTACTCTTGAGGTGACCCAAGTGACTGCAGTAGGTTTGGGCGGACAATTTTTATTCTTTGCCTCCCTCCACGATGCCACTGAAGTTCCTGGAGAGAATTTTTTTTACCGGGTTATTGTCCTATATTTTTCTTCATTTCCACCTAAGTTGTATTTTTACTATTGCAAGTTTATATTTTGTGAAAGAATTTAATGAATAAAACTACCCGAATAATATCCTTTTTTTCTTTGTATGGCTTCAATATATTTGTATTTTTGAGTGACTAATACGTTGAGTGGTGGACATGCAATGGAATGTCATTTTTCGATATTTAATTTCTGACTATCTGATAACTCGGATATCTAACAACTCAGTCTTTTGACAATCTAATATGTACTAGTTTACTTTGAATGAATGCGCTATTTATGCATCTGTAAATAGACCAAATCAACTTTAACTAGGACCAACTTGTCCCATTACAATTAACCAAGTGTCAACATCGCATGTTGCCAGTCTGTTTCCTTGAGAAGCATTGCATTAGGTTATCATGATGGGCACATTTGAGTGGATATGGCGCCGCGCATATTTTCTTTGGGTGGCGCTGCTTTAGGCCATTATGAATGGTTCAATGGAAATATAACACATTTTTATGCTAAGACGTGTTTCAACCATAATGAAAGTGTTCCCTATGGTAGAAACAAATGATATCATTTTGGTCTATGATCCTTGCCTATATAAAGTCTAGCGCTTATTTACTTCTGCACTTCTTCATTTTCTACTTCTGCTAATCCTAATTCATTTTTTGATTCTCCTCATTTTCATTGCCTCTTGAGTTATTTTTAGAGGCATTGTTGAGATTCCATCTATCCTCACCGTTGAGTTTTGCCGAAGAAAAGTTATCAGCTAATCATGCAGTTGACCTAGGAGAGAAGCTCCGTTTTGCATGCATTTCTTGGGTTCATTCAAATCTATTAGGATTCAATCAGTTGACTCACTAGATTGACATTGCTATAGGATTTCTTTAATTCGGAGGTTAAATTTCACAATCGGTTGATTAAAAATCATTTGGTTGATTTGGGCTAAATAGCAGGTTCAGCCAGTACTTAGTCACCTAGGATCTCTACGACTTCATAAATGAGAGATCGACGCCATCGCTTCGAGCTCCACCAAGTAAGGTCATTCCAATAAGACATTATAGATCGAAGGTAAATCTACTACTAGAAACGTTAGCATTTGAGATGCTATCTTTGGGTATGTTCCTAATGTGATTTCCAATTGAATGGTTTCTTGGATCAAAACAGGTTCATTATCCACCCCTATAAGGGTCCCTTAGTCAACCTTATTTGACCCTTTTTCAATTCGAACTTCAAGTAGATATCAAGGTAAAGAAAATTTTTAGAACTTTCATTATTAATAAAGACTCGTTTCAATTGGTAATCAAGGATACCATCCGAAACGAGTATAGATTTAATAAGAGAGTCAAAATGGGGAGTTATTACATGAGTTATATTATCGTCACTAAAATTAATGATATCATTCCTTATTCCTAACCTCTATTTTTTACTATTGGAAATTTTCTTAGGGTGGTCCTGAGCTTTACCTCTAAGTAGCTTTGTCGACATTATGTTTATTGCTCCAGCCACTACTTGAATGTGTGGTTGTTCTTGCTCTCTTACCTTGTCATTATTAGCACTCCTAGGGCTTTATCTCGGGTCTTTTAAGAATTTATTGAGATACTCTTTCTATATGAGAGTCTTAATCTCCTTCTGTAAAGTTTGATAGTTTTCAATATTGTGACTCGGAGATCAATGATAGAAATAGTATTTTGACTAGTCTTTTCCGTTTAGGTTCTTGACTGGTTTGGGCCATTTCAAGAATTTATTATTTTGATTCTGCATCAACACAATTGTTCAAGTATCATTCAAAGGAGTTAAGTTTAAAGGTCTGTGCTCCATTTTGACACCCGGTTCCGTCCTTGGTTGCTTTCTAGAATCGTCCTTATTTTGCGTTCTAGAATCTCAGGTTGTGGAATTATTACCGTTCTTCTGTTTTCCATCTATTGATCTCGGGTAATGGTTTATACATTCTGACCTCTTTGCTTTGTTAGCCTGTTCGGTGGCAATATATACTCGGGTGATGGTTTTTATGATGGACCGGATTATTTTTCTTAAATAACCTCCGTCAAGAATAAAATAAACTAGAATTCCTAATTAAAAATTATTATATTTTGTAAAAAATTAGGTAGAGTTCCGTTTGTAAATGGAGCATTTGCCAAATATACAAACACCTACAAATCAACCCTGCATAATAATCTACAATCATCAACAAAACTACAAGTCTTATTGTTCAATATTCTACACGGGATCTAATCGTCGTATCAACCGAGACGGCGCCGATATTATAACTCCGGTATAATGCCGGTGGAGAAAGATGCCGACTAGGAACCTCGATCATAGCCACAAGAAGAAGGACTTGTTGAAGCATAAAAGAAATCACAATATACAGCGAAACTAATTTATCATTTATCCATGCTAAACATCACATATCATCACCATACATGTTTTACGTAATTTACAAAATATGACCAAAATTCTAATTTCATATACAAAAACAACTAAGTCTTGTGCTCCGCATGCAATATCAGCTGTCTTTCGCACCTCTATGATTTACTCTGACTCATCGGGCATTAGTGTATTCTTATCTGAAAGACACATATATAGCAAGGGTGAGCATACAGCCCAACAAATGAAATCATACACCACTAACTACAGCAATATGTAGGAAATACAGTAAATTGGGTTAGGAAATCATATAACTTGGACAAAGAAAGCATGTGAGGAGAGGGAGCATCGGGAATCATTTAGTTCACATATTTGTTTTGGTTACGTTTATTCACTTTTATACTTTCATCAATCTTTGCGGATCCGGGCTAGTAGGTCGTACTAACCAACGATGTGAGAGGACGAGGAAAGGAATGTGCCTGCCACACATTATAAGGCTGGCTACATTTTAGGTCTGTAGCACTTGACCATCAGCTACATTTTAGGTCTGTAGCACTTGACCATCAGCTACATTTTAGGTCTGCAACACTCGATCAACGGCTACATTTTAGGCCTGCTGCACTCGGCCATCTCAATCGCCCCATATTCCCCGGGGACAAGGGTAATCCTTGGTTTTTCACAACAGCATCTTAAAGCGTACCTTGTACACCACCCGCTCCAAGAGAGGTCGGAGTATTCCTTGGGTTCCCAACGTGATGTATAGGGTAAGCTAAAGGATGCTACCCCTATGATCCGTGGTCCTAGTTTCAAGATTAGTCTTAATCTTTGAAGTGGAATCCACCAGTGCCATACATATTCTCAAACAGGGAAATCACATTCCCATCACTTGTCTTCAACCGGGAGACCAAATCCATCACTTCACATTTTGTAGATTCCCTTCCATTTACTCATTTAGTTCCTTTCTTTTATTTGTAACTTAGATCTTTCAACTCGTAAGAGAGCTTGATTATACTTACCTCTCGTGGGTCAAACACCACCTTAGAAGCCCTCGGGATGCATTCCCCTGGCTCCCGGTACACAATTATACATTTTAGAGCTTACAATTTAACATATCATTCAGTCATAAGTTCCATCATAATTGAAGAGAGTTAAAGCATGTATACTTACCTTCCAATTTCATATAAACCTTGTTAGGCCACTTTTTGAGGGCTTGGATGTCGCGAACGGATCAAATTTTGCGGAATCGATCATCCGGTCAACACGTACATACTTTTGGGATGCGAGGATTCATATTCTAGAGTCAATTCAACATTTTTTGAAGGTAAAACATACAATTTTCACTTTATGTCTAGGGTGAACAGCATCGGTGCCCATTTAGAGAGCTCGGACGCCGCAAACGGGTTGAGACGTGCAAAATCGATCGTGCGGCCAACGTATATACACATTTGGGACGTGGGGATTCATATTTTGGGGTCAATTTAACAAAACAAGGGGCGAAAACGGGAAACCCCCAATTTCCCATAGGTTAGGGTTTGACGATACTCCACTGGTCGGGTCGGTGAGTAAATCGGACAATAAATTACATAATTCTTTGTCTTAAGTCACGGGTATCACATTTTCCATGGTTCGGGTGGGTATCTAGACGAAAATACCCAACAATGACCGAAAAATATCAAAAGAGGAAAGTTAGTGGGTATGAGAACACTTGCCTCGACGCGTGCTATCACTTTTGTAACTGGCTCTCGGGCGAATTCGGAATCTACGGCTCGATCTCCTCCTTTCTCTCTCTAAAATCGATGCTCTTCCTCTCTCCTCCTTTCCAAAAACCCTCTGGAAAATGAAAAAGTGAAAAAATGTGAAGCAGGTCGCGTTTTTATACCAGTCGGGGCGCTCGAGCGCCGGGTGAGCCAGTGGCGAGCGCGGCCTCGCTGCCAGCCGGCGCTCGAGCCTGCACAGGTGCTCAGCGGGTGGGGGTGCTACTAGATTTTACCGCTCGAGTGGCTCAACGAGCAGGAGAGCTACTGGATTTTACTCCTCGAACTCTGCTGGAGCGCGCAGCAAGCACGGCCTGATGCTTGTGCTATTGCTTTTTGCGCTTTAGCGCACAGCAGGCGCGGTCTGTTAGTAGCATTTTAGCAATTTTTAACCTGATTTTTCTTCCGATACGTATACTTATACATTCAATAGGTCTAGTATTAATTATTATCACGTTAATTTTATTGTATTTAATATATTTTTAGACCCAGAACCTTACAACTTTTTCCCATTTATAGAAATTTCGTCCCGAAATTTAACGAATCCAACACTTGAACAAGCTACATACCTCGGAATAGATGGGGATACTTTTTCCAGATTCCATCCTCTCTTTTCCAAGTCACCTCCTCGCGGGAGTGATTCCTCCATAAAACTTTCACGAGAGGAATCGTCTTAGAGCGCAAAATTTGGTCCTTTCGGTCTAAGATCTCCACCGGTTCCTCTACATAAGCCTAAACCCACATCGATAGCCAAATGATCATAATCAATCATGTGGGATGGATTATACTCATACTTCCTCAACATGGAGACATGGAAGACTTTGTGCACCACGGCCAAACTTGGTGGTAAAGCTAGACGGTAAGCCACCTCGCCAACTCGCTCAAGAACCTCAAACGGTCCAATGAAACGCGCCTTCAGCTTCCTCTTCATGCCAAACCTGGAAATCCCTTTCCACGATGAGACCTCAAGGAAGAAGAAATCTCCAACCTCGAATCTGAGGTCGGACCTCCTTTGATCAGCATAACTTTTGTCGGCTCTAGGCAACCTTTAATTTTTTCACAACCACCGCTATCTTTTTCGACGTCTCCCGAATAACATCCGGGCCAAACAATCGCCTATCCCTGGTCTTCTCCCAACGGATGGGAGATCGACACTTTCTACCATAAAGTGCCTCGAAGGGAGCCATTCCGATACTCGCTTAGAAATTGTTGTTATAAGGAAACTCGGCCAGCGCTAGAAAATCATCCCAATTCCCATGGAACTCCAATACCGAAGCCCGAAGCACACCCTCAAGTATCTGGATCGTCCGCTCAAACTGGCCATCCGTATGAGGATGATATGCCATACTAAACTTCAGGTTCATCCCTAACTCTCAATGCAAGCTCTCCCAAAATTTAGAGACGAACCGTGGATTGCAATCGGACACAATCAATGCCGGCATGCCATGCAATCTCACGATCTCGTTGATGTACAACTGTGCTAGACGATCACGGGAGTACGTAGTCCGAATAGTTATAAAATGAGCAGACTTCGTCAACCAGTCAACAATGACCGAGATCGCATCATGATTCCTCGGAGTCCTAGGCAATCCCGACACGAAGTCCATCGAGATGTCCTCCCACTTCCAGCTGGGGATGGGTAGGGGCTGTAATAATCCAGATGACTTTCTCCTCTCAGCCTTCCGCTGCTGACAAACGGGACATCGATTAACAAAAGCCACTATCTCTCTCCGCATGTTCCTCCACCAGAACATTTTTCTCAAATCCTGATACATCTTATTTATACTGGGGTGAATCGTGTACCAAGTCCTATGTGCCTCATTCATTATTTCTTCTTTCAATTTCTTAACATCTGGTATACGTAGCCGCTCTTGAAATCTCAAAACTCCATCGACACGCACACTAAAATCAACTCAAGGGTCTCTACTGAGATCCCCTACAATATCCTCAAAAAGGAGTCACTCACCTGCCCTTTCTTGATCCTCCGAAGGATCTTAGGCTAAACCTGCATAAAGGATAACATCATCCGGTTACCCTTAGTGTAGTGCTGGATATGGCAAGACTTCAAGCAATCTAGCAACTCCATTTGCTTAATCGCATGGTAACCACCCCAACAGGTTCGGTGACTCAAAGCATCCTCAACCACATTTTCTTTTCCCGGTTGATACTGGATCTCACAATCGTAGTCCTTTAGAAACTCAATCCATCGCCGCTGCCTCATATTTTGCTCCTTCTGCGAGAACAAGTACTTGAGGCTCTTGTGGTCGGAGTACACCAGGAATTTCTTGCCATAAAGATAGTGTCTCTAGATTTTCGAAGCAAAAACCACCGCGGCTAACTCTAGGTCATGGGTTGGATAGTTTTTTTCATGAGCCTTCAACTGTCGAGACCCATAAGCCACTATTTTTTCCCCTTGCATAAGAACACATCCGAGTCCCACTTTAGACGCATCAAAATACACTTTGAACCCACCGAAATTGTCGGGAAGAGTTAGAATCGAGGCAGTTGTCAACCGATCCTTCAACTCTTGGAAGCTTTTGTTACACTCCTCGGTCCAGGTGAAACTTACCTCCTTCTTTGTTAGATGAGTGAGGGGTAAGGCTATCCGAAAAAATTTTCCACAAAACGATGATAATAATTAGCCATCCCCAAAAAGCTTTGAATTTCAGACACGGTCATTGGCCGACTCCAATTGACCACCGCTTCAATTTTTTGTGGGTCCACTAAGATGCCTTCATGAGAAATTACATGGCCTAAGAACACCACCCTGCCAAGCCAAAACTCACACTTCTTTAACTTTGCGAACAACTGATGTTCCCGAAGAGTCTACAACACAATTCTCAGGTGCCATTCATGCTCGACGCGATCCTTGGAGTAAATCATAATATCATCAATAAAGACCACAACAAACTTATCCAAGAATGACTGGAAGACCCGGTTCATTAGGTCCATAAATACGGCTGGAGCATTAGTCAACCCGAACGACATCACCAAAAATTCATAGTAACCATACATTGTTCGGAAAGTTGTCTTCGCAATATCCTCCTGCTTAATACAAAGCTGATGATATTCCGAATGAAGGTCAATATTGGAATACACTAAGGATCCCTGCAACTAGTCAGAGAGGTCATCAATCCGTGACAGAGGATATTTATTCTTGATTGTAATTTTATTCAACTCACGGTAATCTATACATAACCTCAAGGCCCCATCCTTTTTCTTGATGAATAGGACCGGAGCGCCCCACGACAATACACTGGGTCTAATGAAACCCGTATCAAACAAGTCTTGCAGCTACTGTTTCAACTCTTTTAACTCAACAGGAGCCATGCGGTAGGGGGCTTTCGATATGGGTGCGAATCCCTGCACGAGATCAATCCCAAATTCAATCTCACGATGTGGTGGTAGGGTGGACAACTTGTCGGAAAACACATTCTCGAATTCACACACCATCGGAATGTCCTTTACGGACAAATCCCGACTTTCCACCACACTAACATAAACCAAAAAGGTCTCACACCCGCTATTCAATAAATGGCAAACTGTAGAGTCGAAATAAAACTAGATGGCTCCATCCTCCGAACTCTTTAAATATAGAAGGGTTCGCAATCCGGGATAGCAAAGTCCACCCTTTTGTGGAAACAATCAATAGTGGTGTGATACTTAGACAGTTAATTCATTCCCAAGATAATATCAAAATCATGCATATCTAGAAGAATCAAATTAACGGCCAAAAAAAGTCCCTCCACCTCCACAATATACCCTGGGAGGACACCTCGGTCACAATAAAGGACCCTGTGAGCGTGGATACAACCAAGAAAAAATCAAGGGTCACGGGGGAGGGTGCAATACAGCAAGCCAGTTGAGGAAAAATAAAAGAGTGCATGGACCCAGAGTTAAAAAGTACTGAGTAAGAAATACCACAAATTGGAAGTATACCTTCCATCACCTCATCTGATGCTTTGGTGTGACGGAACGGATTATTCTCCATTGAATAACCTCCGTCAATGCCTAAACACACCCCAGAGCCCACAATTAACCTATGGACTCTCAAGAAATAGTTTCCTCTACAACCGGGATGAAACGTGGAACTGTTTAAATATCCTGCAACAGGCACACATCTATTCAAAAGGCTTCTCAAAGCCTACAACACGCCACACAGGATCACACATCGGCCATATCATCCATGGCTCCAATATAGTACTCCTATCTACTATACTGGGATCGAGAGATGCCATCTAATTGAAACAAAACTCAAAACGTATATACATATACAGACGCGGAAGCAACTAAATCATCAAAAATGCGGAAACATAACAAATCCATAAAACAATAAAATATAACGAGCCACGCCCAACACTGAGTGGCTGTGCCCGATCCAACTCTATGCCCAAATCTTCTCGATCACTGCCGTCAAACCAATCTCCGAGCAAGTCTCTCTCCTTGCTCTATCTACATTGGCCCTGCGGCAAGAGTGAGCCAACCACAAATGTAATCATAAACACCCCTCCAAGACATCGAAATGGGAGGGAATACATACTCTCCAAAATCGGGGAGGAACAGGGAGAGGGAAAGAACACGGAATCACTTGATTCCTACCATTCTCACAATTGCGATTGGTCATCATTTGGATTCACAAGATTCTCACGGTTCTCATTACGGTTTCACGGTTCTATCTTGAATCACTTGATTCATGGGTTCATCACGGTATTCATTTTCATTATTATATCATCTTATGGACCCCGGCTAGTAGATCGTACTAACCAACGATGCGAGAGAATGAGGACAAGAATGTGTTCGCTACACATTCTAAAGCCACGGCTACTATTTTAGGTCGGTAGCACACGACCCTCGGTTGCATCCACGCAACAATCATCTCGACGACTACATCTCAATATGTAGCGCCGACACACCCCACACCCCGGGGTCCGGGGCAACTCGTTCTTCCACGGAAGTTTTCAAAGCGTACCACGGACATCACCCACTCCCACCGGAATACGTGGCCAAGTATCCCTCGGGTTCACACCGCGATGGACATGGTATACTAAAGAATACTACCCATACGATGGTCCTAGTTTCAAGATTAGGTTCGACACTTGAGAGGAAATCCACACTTGCCACACAATCATAACAGGGGAAACCTCATTCCCATCACAATCATCTCCAACCGGAGATTACATCATCAACACATCTCCATCCAGGAGATCATATCATCACAAGCACAATGTGGACTCCCTTCCATTCACATTTCGGTTGATATCCAATGGGACTCCAATTCCCTTGATCACAATCGGTGGGACTCAATTCCCTTATTCACCATCGGTGGGACTCAATTCCCTTATTCACAACGAGTCATCACAAGTTCAATTCCACTTCCTACGGGATCCAGTTCCCTTAATCACGACAATCGATCCCAAATCCTCAAGAGAGACTAGATTTTTATCATATCATTTTGGAAGGGACTCATTCTTTTGCCCAAAGAGGAGATTCACGTTCGGGGGTTTAAACGTTTAATCATTTAAAACATTACAATTATGATCGCATATCACTTTGCATTTCTCATTTCGTTTTGGGTGAACATTATCGGATTACTCTTTGAACACCCAGACGCCGTGGCAGTTCGGGAATCGGACGTCCGGTGGATTTTCCATCTACACATGATTACACATTTGGGGGATTTACTTGTGGGTGGAAGTACACAACTTCCCATTTATTTCCGGGTTATCCACAACGGGAAACTATCAAGGCTCCCCGGATGCGCGAACGGGTCTAATCTTACGAGATTCGACATCCGGTCGATATATACATATGGGTACGGGCATTCATATTCTAGGATCATTTCATCATTTCACGAAGGTGACAACGCGCGATTATCACCTTTTTCCACCGTTTAATCGGGTGGGTACGTCGAGAGACAAAATAGACACAATTGGGACGTGGGGATTCCAATTTTGGGGTCAATTTCATGATACGAGGTCGGGAAATGGGAAAAAATAGGTTCGTAAAACCCACCCGGCAAATCGGACATGAATCGGACAACTAACCACATTTTCATGGAAGGCATGGGTTTTCAATGTCCTAGTGAAAATACACAAAACATCGAAAGAGAACGAGAAGTGGGTATGAGAACACTTGCCTCGACGCGTGCTTTCACCTTTATACCGGCTTTGACGGAGATCGGACTCCCGGCTCGATCTCCTTCCTTCTCTCCTCGTGCCCAAAACCTCTCTCTCCTCAAAACCCTCACCGATCAAAAATGAGGGGAGAATCATCGCGCGGCGCAAATATATATGGCTCCGGCGAGCGGCCAGCTACGGGCGGCCACCGCTCGCGCCCTTGAAGGGCGCGGGCCCAGATTCGGACCGCTTAACTCTTTGGGCTCCAGCACTCGGACCGAATAATTTCCCGATTTTTCTTCCGATACCAAACCTTAATCATCATAAGATTAGTATTGATCATTAACATACTAATCACCTCTAAAACCTCATTTGGCCTCGCTTAGCCACCGCAAAAGCTTTCCTCTCTCGGCTTTGGAGCCCTAAACCTCGATGCCTCGAGAACACCCTGCCCCACTTGGCCAAAATGAAGCAAGCAATCAACCAGGACATGGTCTACCCTCATGCATTCTTCCACAGTGGTGACATGAACCCACCGAATCTTGAGAAGACTATGAAATCTGGCCACTCCTCTGACCACTCTGTCTAGAAACTGGCTGCCTTGGCTTTTTGTATTGTCTCCCCGAACTAGTCCCGGTGCTGGCACTTGTCCTGCTTTTATTAGCCGATCTCCTTCTGAAGAATTCTTTCTTTGGATGCTCTTGTTCATAAATCAAAGCCCGATTTAACACATCAGCATAGGTGGCCAATTTGAGGGTTGCCAACTGCTTACGAATGTCATCCCGTAAGCCCATTAAGAACTTCCTAGTCTTCCTTTCTTTATCTTCGACCATATAGGGAGCAAACCGTAACAATTCTGAAAACAATGGGTGAAAACGGGAAACCCCCAATTTTTCATAGGTTAGGGTTTGACGATACTCCATCGGTCGGGTCGGTGAGTAAATCGAACAATAAATTACATAATTCTTGGTCTCAAGTCACGGGTATCACATTTTCCATGGTTCGGGTGGGTATCGAGACGAAAATACCCGACAATAACCGAAAAATATTGAAAGAGGAAAGTTAGTGGGTATGAGAACACTTGTCTTGATGCGTGTTATCACTTTCGTAACTGGCTCCCAGGCGTATTCGGACTCTACAGCTCGATCTCCTCCTTTCTTTCTCTAAAATCGACGCTCTTCCTCTCTCATCCTTTCCAAAAACCCTCTGGAAAATGAAAAAGTGGAAGAAACGCGAAGCAGGTCGCATTTTATTCGGGCGTTCGAGTTTTGGGCGAGTGATTAGCAGCAGCGGCCTCGTTGTCGGCCCGCGCAGCGGGGATTTTAAGATGATTTTCCTTGCGCCATTTGCTTTTGCGCTTGAATATGCAATATTCGGCAATTTTCAACATGATTTTTCTTCCGATATGCATACTTATACATTCAATAGGTTTAGTATTAATTATTATCATGTTAATTTTCTTATATTTAATATATTTTTAGATCGAGAACCTCATAGTTTTTACCTCAAAAAAGGTTTTGGCTCTTACTAAACCAAATATTTAAATTTTCCTGACTGCACTCTTACCATGAAGAAATTTAATTTCACCTTATCGATTAGTTTCAATATTCCTTGGGCCTCCGCATTGAAGCATTTTAAACTTTTGTTTGGTCCTCATTGAATATGCATAAGGTGCAACGACTACTTTTTTTCCCTTCTATTGGAGGCAAATTGCAATAGAAAATTATCAACCAACTCCTGAAATATTCGTATTAAATTTGATGCCAATTGGTAAAACCAAATTTGAGCATCTTCTTGGATGGTTTCCTTCTCTTTTGGTTCTTCCTTCTAGATGCAAAAGCTTGAGAATTGGAGGATGGAGCCTCCCAGCGGGCACGCCTCCAATTTGTTTCAAAGGGATTTGAGCACCTTAGACATGGAGTTGACCTGAGCTGTCAGCATCTCCATATTTATATTTGTGGTAGGACAAGCAATTCCATAACTACCCTTTGTCGAATTGTCACCATGAGAAATGATGTTTTGGGTGGCATGCTTAATTCGGCCCTAGTATTAACCATGTTCTTTCTTTAAATGAGTGGTTTGATTGTCTTGTTTTCACATACAGTGTCAATAATACGTCTCAAAAATTTTGATTGTTATATGAATTAGATAGTCGACTACTTCGTCTAAATATTCAAATGCAAATGGGTCTGGTTTTCGTAATTATAAATTAAAATCCTGTATACTATAACAAAGTAAATAATAGGTAAGAGGTATATATGATTCACTTTCTGATATATTTTTAATATTTAAATCAATAATCTTTCTAATAGACATGGAAAGATGTTAAGGAAAAAAAATATCTGGAATGAAAGAGGATGAGGATAAATGTATATTTAGAGGGTTATACTCTTTTTGTATACTTGTCTGATTGAATAGCCTTTTCTTTTTTTCTCCATTGATTCTCTTTCTGAGGAGAGGTTTTGTTTATAACTAGAGACTATTTGATTAATTGACACCTAAAATTAATGTGTACACAACGCTATTTCAAATTAGTGGTGAGAGGTATTACTAATAATGTATAATGGTCGTCTCTATTTAATGAGAGGACTATCTGGTTTCCAGATGTATCATCATTTCGACCACACGTTATAATCCTTTAACATTTAAATGTTTGGACTTTACTATTTAGCTCAGACGTTCGAATGTTATTATTTAATGAGCTTTGTAATAACTTTTTGTGGGATTGTTTGGCATTTGGGTTTCTTATCAACTTGCGTATTAGGCTAGCCCGTTTTTAGCCGTACCTATCAAGAGTAATTGTTTGTTGATGATAATTTAGTAAAATTTATTATAAAAATTATTAATTTTAAAGCTTTTGATTATTCGTGTACATCTTCTACAATCTTTTAAATAATAAATATTATTATAAATGAACATGAAATTTTTAATAAGATTTATTGTATTATTTTTTAGATAATATTTTGAATAATAATACTACAGTATTTTATTTAAATTATAAGTTTTTTAATTCTTGGAGAGAATTATTTTTACAAATATGCATGTCATATTAATAACATATGCGTAAAAGATGTCATTTAATTTATTTCTTCGTATACCGACAAATTAAATAATATTGTTCAATTTATTTAACATCTATTTTAGAGCTGTGCTTTAATACTTTATGAAGATAGAATAATCTCAACTACAACATAATGAATATTAATTGCCTATGTAGATAGAATTTCACGTACCAGATGGCAAATTCAACATATTATTTTCGTTCTCTTCTAGTTAATTTCTATAACTAACACATTTTAACAGTCAAGTCTATTATAGAGACAAGTTAAAAGATTATAAAATTAATAATTTTTTTTTATTTTATTACTAATAAACTTATAGGTACACATTATATAATATCAAATTATTATTAAACAAACTTTTATTATTTATGATAAAGTTATGATTTTTGAAACATCACACAAGTAATGGAAGTAAATATTAAAATAAAAAAATAACTTTGAAAAAATAATTAATACTTTAAACTTAAAATATGGGCTAATATTATCTAATTAGATACAACCAAAAAAAAAAAAATACTAAATAAATCCTTAAGTTTTAAAATCTAATTAGAAATATTTATAACAGCTGCTCTAAATAGAATCTCAGCCCTGTGGCTGAGTCACAAGCAAAACACACATCTACAACAAGCGCACTTCGACAAGGTGCATAAACTCTCCAAGGTTACCAATTTGCGTACATTATAATACATTTCATTCACATATTTATAGCATTATATGGTCATATTTTTGTCATTTGGAATTCATATACTAATTGACCATCGAAGGGTTGATATATTGTTAGGTCAATCTTATAATTGGCTGGCATAATTAAAAACAATATATATATATATATATATATAGGTTGAAACATTTCTAGATATGTAAAAGAAGACAACCTGTAGAAACAGCTGGATCTTTTTATTTTTCTTTATTTATAGGCAAAGGTAAGCCTTTGTTGGGAAGAGAAGGGACAAATATGCATTGAGGTGGCATGGGTTGTTGTGGATGTGGACGTGGACGTGGGGGGAAGAATATTTCAGATTTTATTTGGTTTTTTAGTTCGAGTTTCATATTTTTCAGTTAATAATTTTCTTTTAAGTTGTGTACATTCTTCTTCATAGAATTATATTAACATTTTGATAAAAATAATGAGTTATTTTTTAGGATATTAAATTATTTTTCTAGAATGTGATTGGTTACGAGGTTTCTTCCAAGGAAAAAATTAAACTAGACATTAAATTTAACACATTGACAGAAACTTATTCATGATTATATAACATATTATAGACTAAATATTATGATTTTATATAGACCTGACGGATAAATTAATAAATATATATATGTATTTTTTTAGGGAAAAGAAAAGTGTGAAGAATATTGATGAAGTTACCGTGGTGCAATCAGCAAAGAGCGCTTCTACGACACTCGGCTGTGCCTTTACAAAAGGATATCCTCGCCGGAGGTCTGTCGATTATTATACCTAAGTCGAATTCTTGCTATCTCCGGCCATATGCAGGCGTCGTCAATTTCAATTCAGTCTCAAAAACCACCCTTACTTTCTGATTAATACCAGCCCATCGGCAAAGAACTTGACCACTAAAGGGGGGGCCAAATATGTCATTCCGACAGAGGACCGTCGCTCGACCACAAAAGGATCGCAAGTTATCCAGAAGTCCCTTTGCTCCTAGGCATGTTCATCAGATCGAAGATAATTGAATTAAATTAGTTTCGATTTCTTTTTTGTAATTAATTACTTTTTCCGTTCGCCATATGGGTTTAACTGCTTTTCCTTTCGAGGTTATATACGTATCTAAACTTTCCCAAACTTTGTGATACTTGCCATTCAATTCGATCCAAGAATATAAATTTAATTGAGCTAACTTTTTGGTTTCGGGATCCAAGAAAGCCCTAATTCTATTTGGTTTGGATCTGATTTGGGGATGGCGGATCACGAGGAGGAGGATTTGCTGATGGCGTCGCGGATGAGCATGCAGAATTCTCACCCGGGACCGAAGAGGAGCAAGCCTAGGGACGAAGCTGCCGCCCCCATGAGTGTCGGAACTTCTGTAGAGGAGTCGCCCGAGGCGAAGAGCCGAAGGTTGCAGAGGGAGCTCATGGCAGCTGCTGCCGAGAAGAGAATGATGGCGGCAAAGAGCACTGCAGCGGCGGCAGGATTGAAGAGTGATAGAAGCCGCGGGGCCAATATTCCGGTACGGAAGGAAGAAAAATTCCTTGTCGATTCGGGGAAAGAGCTTTCAGTGGCTGAGACAAATCAGCTGTTTTCGATGGTTTTTGGTGGCAATCCTTCGAAAGAAATTCTTGCACAATGGACGAATCAGGGTATAAGGTAATTTTGGTGCTTAAATTATGTTACTATTCCGCATTTCTTCGTGGATTAATGCGTAAAAAAGGGTGCATTCCGATATAAAGTTGCAAGCTTTGCCATTGTTATTTATCTCGTGGAATTGAAGAATTTTTAAAATAATCAAGCATTCAAGTAGTTTTGAGAGCCTTACACTGATGCGTTGATCATCTCAGGATACTAGTTCAGTCAGCTTATGTCGATACCTTTTGCTGCAGTCTAATTGTTGAGCTGGTATTTCTAATTTATCTTGTTGCTAGACCAGCTTCCAAGGATAAAGAGTACTGCTTAACTTTGTAAAACTTAACAGAGATTAAGAAATTGGAATGAAAGTAAGAATGAATTTGGGATTCTGTAGATATGTTGCATACCTTGATCGAAATGATTATATCTTCTGGCTCACCTTGTCGTAGACATGATGGTATTCACACGGTTTAAAGAATCATGATGCAGTTGTATCCCTCACCCTTCTTTTATGTACCCATGTGAACTGTCAGCAAGAAGTTGCCTATTCCATCCCGTTTTGTTGTTAAACTTGTTACCGCTGGGGTTCAAATGCAAGAAACTGAAACTCATAGAGCTTGCTAGAACTGGTGGGGGAAGAGGGAGGTACGACTCCTGTTTTTAACAGTAGCATAAATAACATAGGATGCAGGTTCTAGAATGTGTTGGGTGTAATGTCATTGCATCTGTGTCATAGGCTGTTCAGAAGGAGAATATACTGAATAAGTCAAAGTACTATAAAATATTCAATGTATGAGATTTAGCCTCTTTGATGAGATGAGAGCAGAGATCTGTTATTGAAAGAAGGCTGCTACACTGAATTAAATGAAACTTTAGTTGATAATGGTCACAGCATCTCAAATGAGGTAAGGTGAAACATTGGAGAAGAAGCTAGGAAAGACAGAAGGGGAAGGGCAGCTATAAATTTCAGGCAACCTTGTGTGATAAAAAAGATAAAAGAAGTTACTCTTTCTTCAAAAAATTTTCAATTTGACCAAAGCAGGAGAGTTGTCAACTGTGAGCTTTGACATTGGACCAAGGAAAGGATATCTATAACCCATCTTTTTAACTGGTTTTGCCATTGATATTTCTTTTCTTTAAGATTCACAATAGATTCAGGACTACATTTTATAATTAGGGATAGATAAAGAGCTCAATGTAGGGTAGTGGGATGAACATAAAGCTTTGTGTAGTTAGTTTGTTTTCAACTCTTTATACCAGTTGCAAGCAACAAAGTTAAATAAGCAAAACATTGGTCTTTTTCACTCCTATCAAAAGCAATGGACTACATCTGGTCTAGTATAATATCAACAAATATCCATGGGGATTGAAAGAAGCCCCTCATATTGTTTATGCACTAGCTCACCCCTTAATAAGAAGTAATCAAAATTTGACATCTTAGATGTGTTTTTCTTCCCTTCACATCTATCTCCAAAATATCAAAATGGCTAAACAAAAAAGAACAAACTGTTTCTTCAAAGTATGGAAAATACTAAAAAAGAAACTTATCTAAGTAGAGGCGAAATAAGTCATTCATCTTTTTCTGAAAGAGGCATTGGTTAGACCAAATGCATTATTAAAAATGCTAATGCTTATGTATTATGCACAAGTCACCTTGTCCTTGTAGCACTCGACTATTCACATGTGGTAAGTGCCCTGATTGTCAATCCAACTTGGTGATACTTTCACACATCTAATTGATCATAAAGTCACAATGCGTTGCATGAGCTCTTTTATTTTTAGTCTTTTTTATGGGCTCAATAGTCTATACAACATCAACAGGGGTTGTGTTGCTTATTCTTGAATAATGTTGGTGCCCTGGATGGTATCTTCAAGGCTTTGATAAGCTTTTATCAGTCAGATCCTTGAGTAGCTCCCTCAGCCTTGATAGTTTAGGGGGTTTTTTGAGGTGCAAAGCCTCCGATTCCAACTCTATTTTATGGTTCACTATCCTTCCATATGAGGGTCTTTGACAGTTAGGCATGGCATCTCCAGAATATCTCACAACTGGCTCACTCTCATCGGGGACAGCATGGATAGCCTTTTTTGACCTATGCATTTGTGTCACAACTATTTTTTTTATTGAACAAAGGCAAGACCTTCACAGGAAGTTATGTGTCACAACCACAACAACATCACTAGCATTTTCAAATTAAAAAAAGGCAAGATCTTTATTGACTCTCGTTGTTTGTTCTTTTATCACCTTTGCTTCAAAAAGATCAATAAAAGGAGAGAAAAACTCTTCTGATTGAATGTCCACAACGTCTTGATGAAGAAGTCATATATAGGTCTTCATCATCTACTTTTTTGGTTGGGCTTGCTTTAGGAGCTTGAAGTTAGGCAATCTAGCCTAAAATTTTTACCCTAAGAGGACGGAGCTTAGGGGAAAACACCAAAGATGGCTATTTCTACCACAAATATTAGATGGGAACACAAAAGTTTATTTTGAAAGAGGGCAAATATATCACTTATGTCCTTTCTCTTGGCACACACTACAAATGTTCTATCGATAAGTTCCATCTATTTTTTCAAGCTCCTTCAATTGTGCTCGTTTCCGATCAAACTGTATGCTCTTATGGAATGCACTTTTTAAGTTTTCTTCTATATCAAGTTACGAGGTGCAGCACATTGAAGTACCCAAGTGACGAGAAAAAAATTGCTAGTTCCTAGCCCAAAGAATCCTATTTGTTACATAATCCTAAAAGAGGAGCAATTTTATCTTATACTTACATTCAATTCTCTTACTTCTATAAGACGGGATAGAAGGAGAAGGCCTTTTATCTAACTATTTCTTCCTCTTCCTAAGAAAATTGGGAATAATAACAAATTTAATTGTATATCTCATATGTTTTCCAGTTGTTTATAGATAGAGAAAGAATCTCAATTATCTTTCAGTTATAAAGTTTTTAAAATAATTATGTGACCCTTTTGCAACTCAAATTGTCAGTGCATTTTCTTCCTTGCAACCACTCAAACGGGCAGGGCTCACTAGTTTCTTGAATCTGACTATTTGCCTTTAGATAGAAGTAAAAGTAGAAGTGCCTTTATACAAAAAAAAAAAAAAAAAAAAAAAAAAGAAAAGAAAAGAAAAGAAAAGAAATGGATGTATAAAGAAAAAAAGTATAAAGCTAGGTTACTGGAATCCAAGGTTAGGCCGACTACTTTATTAGAGCTACCCTTAAAAAGTTTATTCTTATGCCTTACCCTTTCTGTCAATATTATCGATTAGTGATATAGTTGCCTGACTGCTTTCTTCTGGACCTTTTTAGCTACTCACGGCTTCTCACTTCCTCATGTGTTATATTTAGGAAGTCTTGATTTATGGTAGAACATTTTGCAATGCCAGCTGCTTGGTGGGACTAACTATTTGGGGATAGGTTAAGGCATGTAAGGTTCACTTTTCATAAGATCAGGTGAGGGAATAGAGAGTGTGTTCATAAACTTGGCAGACAAGCTTTGAGCATATGGAAATGGCTAAGTGGATGGAGAGTACTTATCGACTAGAATTGAGAGTGAAGTTGATATAGTGGCTAAAGTGAGTCTAATTTTTCCCTTATCTTAAATTCAATACAATATTCAATGCCCAAATACTATTGGCAACAGATATTGCTTGCTCATCTATGCCCCAACCTAGAAAGTAATAATTGAAAAAAAGATGTATCTTGCCTACATAAAGATTTAAAACTTGTAAAAAAGACAATCAATCGGAATCAAGAAAAAAATTATATTAGTGAATTAAGATCTGCATGGATCCACAATTATCTCTATCATCGAGATAGCTGTCCATATCAAAATAGATCTATCTAAGAATCAATCTTGACCATTTCTATCCAAATAGATTTGTGTCCCTATACACTACTATGCCACTTGTAATTACTGTAGCTACCCAAAAGCTTATATGAGCCCAAGGTAGCATGCATCTTTTAAAAGGTGTCACAATAGCTACAATCTATTTCCTTAGTATCTTCCTTTGCTTTGATAGATGTGCATTGAGGGAGCAATCTTTAAGTAAAGGAGGGTATATGCTTGGCAGTTATAGGCAATATTTCTAGGAAAGGTGAGAAAGCATATGTTTTCTAGATCTATATCAAGGTTGTGAATGATGAAATCTATGGGGTTCATCATAGAACCCTTCACACCCCCTTTAAATTGGCTCCAGAGGCCTGCTAAGCAAAGTGCCCTATTCTTCTTAACCCATTAGAACTGTTTTCTTTTTGGTGCGCTAAGGCTTACTCTGTCTAAGGCTTGTGCCATGCTCTTCATCTCTAGCTGATGCCAAAAAACCGATTGGGAAAGTTGCATGCAAAGCATTCCCTAGAAATAAAAAGGCAAAGACAAAGGCTAACAGCTCCAAGCAACATGCGTGCCTTTGTGTCAAAGAGTAGAGGATGAGCCCAAAGCAAGCATGACATAAGGGATGACTGCACGAATTGGGTGTTTGCATTAACTAAAACGATAAAAAGGGTTGACTATATAATTAGTTTCTTCACATTATGGCAATGCTCTTTAGCTGGTTATGGTTTTCTCGCAAATGGGATTTGAATTCATATAAACTTGCTTGCCCTTTAATAGATGGTGAGCAGGTTTGTTATTGTCTTTATTAGAGTCCTGAAATCATCCTATCTTTTCACTTTGGTGATCCTATGCACGGTGATTATATAGCCTTAGTCAAGGCTACTAATAAAATAAGACTACAAACTATAATCTAGACAAAATAGGAAATTCCCCTGTGTTTCCAAATTAGTACAATATCTTACCTTTCCTATGTAAACCATATATCTTAGAGTGGTTGCTTTTCTTTGGGTTGGTACTATTATAATGGCTTCATTATGTAAAATGAAGAACATTTTACACCAGAAGATCAGGCCAACTCCAACAATACCACTCATTGGTATATAGCACAATACTTCTTCTTGAATGTCTACTATTTATATATGGGACATTATAACCACGAATAGGAATGAAATGGCCATAACCCCTGTATGAAATAATCAAAAGATCATAGTGCAATAACAACACAAGTAAACCTGAAGTGTTACAGAAGATTGATGGGGAATAAAATGGAATATACTGCATTTTTATCCCGTACAACCATCACCTGAAATCAACAGAGGACTTGAAATATAGAAAGTATCATGTTACATCATCCTTTTCTAAAGTGGAACCTTTGTGCTGGATCAAGAACTGGCATACTTTGTGTACTTGTCCATATTGAATCACAATGCTACACTATGGCACCGATACCATCGTTTGTAGCATGCTGATATGGATCAGCAGGTTGAGGTTTTCATGATGGCTTTGATTTATTCTACAAACTCATGCATCTAATGCTTTTGTATTAAATGTGCTTCTATTCTCTTTTTGCAATATACATCATTGAATTGTGTCAGTATTGCACTGGTGTTGTGATATAGTTGATGACTAGTAAATGAGGCTACTTTTTTGTTATATTTGTTAGCTTCTCTGATGAGAACCTCCAATATAGGTTTAGTCCTGATCTGGAAACATCTATGGGCCTGGTGCAACATGAAGGAGGTCCATGTGGTGTGTTAGCAGCAATACAAGTATGCTCTGATATCTTACATTATAGGCTCTGCTAACCTTACAAATTTAGTTTCAAAATGTGGCTTGCATCATGATTAATTGAAACAAACTGCTGTATGAAATGCATAGTGCTGCATATTTTTTGTTTTGTTGTGATTTGTTTTGTTGTGTGATAATTTTAGATGGGTGCCAGCATCAGTTGAGATGAAGCTAACATTCTAAAAATTCCTAATTAAATTACGATTCATACAGGTGATCTAATTTAATGGTCAGTTGCATTATGACTTCTAACTTTTATGTCAGTTTAACGTCCAGTTGCTTAACTACCAGAAATTTGTGTTTGGGGATTCTGCTGTGTTTTATTTTTCCTTTCAGTGGCACTGAAATTTGGGCAAGCACAATGGTTGGCTCAAGCTAAAACAAGTTACGCATTGCAAATGCTCCATGAATGTGAGGCCCAGCCAGCAATGCAATATCTATTTTGTTGTAGGTACATAGAAGGTGTGCTTTATTATTTAGTCCATAGCGATAGTTCAATAGAATAAACCTGGAAGAACCAGAGTTATATGAACTGGACTGAACCAGCCAGTTCGATTGGAAAACTGATGAACTAGTGAGCCAGCCCAACATCTGGTCCAGTCTTGCTAGACTAGTGCATGCAAACTGGTAAAATGTGAGTTCAACTGGTCAGTTCTGCACAAAACCAGTGATTTGGTGCTAGTCTATTGGTTTGATATCACCAGTACATTGAAAATTCCATCTTGCTATTACAAAAAAATAGTGTATGGGGGAACTCAAACATATGATGCGGAGCCTGCAGCCAAAGTTACTGCCAATTGCTCCAGCACACTTTGTTGATATTCCTTGCGTGGAATGATATATGTAGGATATCAAGGCGGGTCATTAATATAACACACCATTTACTGTACATTTATATAGATCAGTATACAAATTAAGCTATTTTTATATGTTTAACTTAGCAACGTTATTTTATTTATGGAGCACATTGAATTGTAATATTATTTGTGTCTGCATACATTATTTTATTGTTAAATAATAATCAAATAGTTGTTACACATTAATTAATCATGAATTATATTGCTTTTTTTTTTTTCTCAGTAAAATGATAAATTTGTTAGTCAAAGGTTTTGAGTATTTGTTACCAAACCAAACTAAGCTGCTTCCCAATAAATGCGATTGATTACATTGATTCATGATGTCCATTCAGCCCTATTGTAAGTACTTATTCATAAAAGAATCTTTTTTTTTTTTAAAAAAAAACTTTCAGGCTGGATTGTTGGAGTCGTCTTATTTAGTAATTTAATCATTCAACTGCTTTGGACAAGAATCACAAGTTGAACTGGTGAACCAATTAAACCAGGTCCTGGACCTGTTCGATCTGCTGGTTCTGTTCTAATAACTTTGGGAAGAACTATGCTTGTCTAGGATTTAGCTCCTTAACATTCAATTTGAGGGCTCAGCTTCTGAATGTTTAATTGCTGTATTATGGGCCATGACCCTTAAGGCCTTGACTTTCTATTTGAGGGCTTGGCCCAAAATTTGTAGACGCCATTATTATGCTCTTTGATATTAATATTAGCAATTTTAATTAACAATAAGGGCATGTGAAAAGGCAGGGGATTGTAGAAATTGAAGAAAACTTTCTGATCTTACTCTTCAATTATAAGGCAGATAATGGATGAGAGCGACATCCGCATCAATGAGGTTTACGGACTCAACCCTTCAAATCAAAAGGTCAAGGACTAGATGATAGATAAGTATTTGAAGAAATAATTGAAAGTCAGCATATTCGATGATGTAATTGAAAGTGTGGATATTTAAAGAACCAAGAAGTATGGAAACGGACACGAAAATGCTGCTAACATGTCGACATGTAATTTTTCTAAATGATAGGACACGACACAAGGACAAGCTAATTGAAACCATGGTTTCTTATTCATATTCAGAATCATGGATATACTTTATAAAGACCACTACTTAAGTACATATAAGTTCTCAAAATTATTTACCTATGCAAATGACGTATTCATAGACTCCCTATTCCTATTTTATTGGTTAGGGCAATGTAGCCTCCAAAAGTCTTCTAATCTCTCTTACTATCGATTTGTTGTTGGAAGTGTTTAGACCATTGCAAGCTGTCACTCTCTGTTTGTTGTTAGTGGGCAGTTTGTTGCTTCTAATAAGAGACTATGTTTTAAATTTTCTGCTAATTAGCGCAATAGTAAGGGTCTTTTATTCTTTAAAATGGATAATGAGTGAGAACAAGTACCCAAGATTGCGGAATTAAATACAAAAAATTTGCACTTGTCAGTGCATGTCCGCATACTGTAGTTGTGTTGGATATATATTTAATAACGGCATGCTCTGGAGAAAGTGTCCATGCTTCCAATTGAATAATCTCTCCAAACAATCATCTGTTTGGGTCTGTATATACAAACTATTGGCAGTCTTCATCTCTAGACTGCAACTGTGTATAACCCAAAATGAACTTCATATTGATAGTGTCAGTAATGTGCCTTCTCTCTGTATGTTCTCATCAATTGACTGTAGAAGGGATCTTCATACTCTTCTGTGGACTTTGGGGATTTGCATTTGTGCAAACAGTGTCAAACTAGTTGCTTAGAGACAGGTAAACAACTGAAGTTTTCTGGGATGCCACCCTTCTAGTGAAAAAAAAAAAAAAAAAAAAATACCGTAATAGAAAAAAATGTGGTTGCATATTTTGCATTTTGGATTCTGGAGTTTCCTGTTCAGAATAGGTTTTATTTGTCAGTCTTCTACATATTTTTTTACAGTTGACATTGATTTTTAAAATTCATTCTATGTAATTGGTGGGACTCCCTCAATGTCTTCTACTGTACAAATGCTCTATCTTTACTAGTTCATATATGTACAATGTGCTACATATGAAAAGACTCGACGTTTTATAGAAAGAACTCAGAATTGCATGATTTGGAAGAGAAAGTTCCCAATCACATCCACAATGATTGTTGGGCTGTTTTTCAGTATTTTTTTGGTTATTTTTAGGACTTCTGACCCATTTAATTGATCTTGGTAAAAAAAGTATGCAGTTGATTTCTTTTAAGGTGACACATCATCAAGGGCCAGAAACATTTTTTTTTTTTGGAGGGAATGTTTCAAGGAGAGAGAAGATTCCCTACATTTAATATATATTAAATTAATAAATTCGTAAATAGTCCTAGTTGTATTTGTATAATTGATAAAGGACCTTAATGGCATCTCTTGTAGTGCAGCTTTATTACTGCAACAGTAACTTTTCCCTCTTTCTTCAATGGGATGATGAAAATTTATTTAAACTCAGCCTATTTGTTTAACTTTTTACCAGCCAGTTTCCAGTGTGGACATGCTCTTCTACACAACTATGCGTCCTAATTAAGAAAATGTTACTGCCTACCAATGATTGGCAAGGCAAGTTAAAATCTCTTGATTTTCTTCTTTTCTACAGGTTCTTTCAAATTAATGGAAATATTTTGGAGGGAAGGGAATTGTTATTCATCAATTGAAAAATTGTAGAGGAAAAGCACGAGATTTTCAATGAAGACTAGCTCATAATACTGGTAGACACCGGAGTATTTATGGTCTCTAGTGTCAGAGCCACAGTTATTGGGTTTGCTCTCTTACGTGTAGCTTGGTACGCCGAACATAGACTAGTGTCATTTTACATGAAAAATTATCATTTTAGCATGTTAAATGATAGTACATAGCTTGCAGGGGTTTAGCAAATTCTGGTAACTATGGTGAAATCTTTATAACTATTGCTATAAATTGTGGACAAATTTACAATTTGCAAGGGAATGGGATTGCTTGAGCTTCTTATGGTAACATGCCAATGCTATGAAATGCGTAAATTTTATTTTGTTTCTATTTTGGCATATGTTTGCACTTGGGCCTACGTGTGTTTTATATGTGTTCTGTCTTGTCTGTTCATGGTAGAGTTAGCCCTTTAAAAGGATGTGAATACATGAACATCAGTACACATGCACACACATAACTTGATGTATGAAACAATCAGTCAGCTGGCTCTCTTTCCAATTTGGAATGTGTATTGCAAGTAAAATGAACAACAAAGTTCATTTTTCCAACTTTTTATGTCTGTATTTGGAAGGATGGGAAGGTTGAAACATTGTCAAAAAATAGTAGCTTTTGCACGTGAAAATGCATTTGAAATTATATATATATATATATTTGCCTTAGGATATTTGCATCGTATATAGATCCAGAAATCCTCATATTCTGTCATTGGTTGTGCATTGCTTTAATATATATATATATATATATATATATTTGCTTTAGGATATTTGCATCGTATATAGATCCAGAAATCCTCATATTCAGTCATTGGTTGTGCATTGCTTTCTCTGTCCCGCCTCCCAAAATAAAAACAAAAAAGAAAAGAAACAGAAAGAAGAAACACTGTAGTAAAAGATTTTCACTTGAATACTTATTGAGGAAATGAATTCAGGTAATTGCTTGTTTATTAGTGAAACCTGTCTTTTCTTTTCATATCTGTCATTGCTAGGTGTGTAGGGAACAATTCAGTTCACTTTATCATACATGTGTTACATCAGCATCTATTTTGGCTCAGGTGGCAATAACCCAGTATCATAAATTTCTTCTTTGACTGATCTTACGTAAAAATAGGCTCATTTGAAGTTGGCAATGAAGTTGAAGGTGATCCACCACTCTAGGAAAGCATAACCTTTTTTTTTTTTTTTTTTGTTAAGGACCTTTAATTATGTCACTTTTGTCATGGAGTATCAAGAGATCAGAACAATAGAGAATTCATGTGAATAATGCTTTTGATTTGAGAGGTAGAACTTGTTCACATCATGTTACTCGATTCACCAAATGTTTCTTTTCTTTTTAAGCTATCTGAAATTAGATGCCCACTTTCCTGGGTAAACCATTGTTAAATTCCTGCTTTAAAGTTTCCCTATGAATCATTTCTCTAAATTAAAAAATAATAATGGTGGTGGGCCCTTCTTCTTGAGTTTCAAACCAAAATTTACTCATCAATTGAAATTGGAGGGCGAAACTAGAAACACATAAATGGGTCATCCATGGCTGGGAACTTGTATAATTTATGACTAAATGAAAACATGATGGATGGAGTCTTCCGTTGAGTGAAGTGAGATTTCCTTGCATTTGACCTTGATCTATGTTGACTTCTTACTTCTTTCCATGAAGCTGTATGACTTACGGCAGCATACTTTCCAGGTTAGTTATATCAGGGTTAATGGCATGTTATTCATACTTGTTTTTCTAATGTGCCATACTTGGCCACATTCAGGTAACATTAGTTCCTCCTTGCAATAATATAGTTTAGTTGCACTCACACAACATATTCCTTGAAGTGGTAGTAAATGTTCATAATTCTCCAGTGATTTTTTGCAATTCTAGAACATATCATATCTATGACTCTTTTATTATCTATTTGGATGAGAATGTGTTTTTTTGTCTCATGTCTCCTTCTTTGTCCATTAAGTGCGAGGCTGAATTATATCCTATCTTGTGACATGACATGGGGAAGATGAGCCATTTTGGATGCACTGTGTAATTTTCATGTTCATTGTGCAGGCATTTGTGCTTAAATATCTTCTGTTTGTACCAGAGGGCTCAAGTAATCCTGGATCAAGACCACAACAAAATTTGGGTTCAAAGATATCTTCAGAGACTGAAGACATGGTGCCGAATGTCTTTTCTTCCCTTACTGAACATGCTAGAAAAAGGTATTGCTCTGACATGGACTTCTATAATTCTTGCATCACTCATTGCATTGGTAATCACCTATAGCTTGCTGGTGAACTACCCACTCTCTTAACGTGATGATTTGGGTTCATTCTGACTCCCATTGTTCACATCAGGAAAGAAAATTTATTAGTTATTCCATTATCTTTTTTATCATATTTAGAGCAACAAAAAAATGTAACAACATTAAGAAAATAGTGGGAAAGTAGTATGATTTTGAATCATAATGTTCATCATGAAGCTTCATCGCATTAATTTTAGAATGTATGCGATAACTCAAAAAACTGACTTGATCAAATGATTGCAAAGAGACCATGCAGTGGGTTTTCCTTTATCCACCATTATGGACGAAAATATCGGTATTGGTATCGGTTTGGTTACAACTATATCGATATCAAACATATTAGACGATACGTATTAGTATTAGATATATTATAAGATTTTTTTAAAGAATAGTAAAGCTGACAGACAAATATTTGCCGATATATAGGCTATATGTTGCCTATAAGCATGCTTCATGGCTGAATTAGCAATACTAGTAGTTTGATGAAGGCTGACCTGAAAACATATCATGATTCTGCCACGATGTCATAAAATATTGGTTTCAGGAGCCTAGTACCAATATATATACAATGGTATTTTGGATATTGGTCAATATTTTTATCCATACCCACTATATTACTTTCTCCACACCTTTGTATCTTCATTAACTTGCCAATTTCATGGGATTTAAATAGTTTTTTAGTTTTATGGGACAACAGATTCCTCATTGTGACTCTCTCGGTCAACACTTAATCCGCTGCTGATATTCTGAATTTTATTCAATGAACATCTTCTGTATTAATATTCAAATTATCATACGTGCACCATGGAATGTAATATGAACACGTTCTTCTCAAGTACAGGCACTACAGCTTATTGTAAGGCTTTCTTGCTTTCAGGATTCATGTGGCTGGAGTTAACCAAGATCTTGGATCATTGTCACTATTCATCATTAATGCTTGCAATTCATTTTGTGCTTTCTAGATTCTGCTTAGGAATCTCTTTTTTGACATGAGTTTAGTGGATGGATGAACATGACGTGGATCTTTGAATGATCATATTTTATCAGGATGTTCATGTGAATACAACATAATAATATGTCATCAAGTTCTTGTGTCATTGTTTATTCTTCTCCTCTCTTTCCTCTGACCCCAAAGAGATACAGGGCCCTGGAGCAGAGAGAAAGAGTGATCTGTGAAATGTGTGATTTTAATTGCTTCCTAGACTTGTTGATTTGATGATTTTATGGAGCTATTGCCTTACTATTTGATAGGTACATAGCTTCGAATATCATTTTTCTCCAGCCTGACAAATAGAAATTTTAAATATATTTATAGGGAATACTGTTTATCTACTCTATTCTCTATCCCAATGAGTTGTCTATCCAACTGTCACAACCTCTAAGTACCTCAGCAAATGTAATAATATCCCTGGCTTCTGCCATTTCTATTCATGCCTTTTGTTTACTTTTATTTTCCCTTCTCTTTTGTACTCTGTTTTACTGCCCCCACTCTTTCCCTCCCCTTCTATGTAGTTGTAAAGTTGAATTTCTGTATTTTTATTTTCTAAAAATCATTTTTAAGATAGACAGAATTATGGTTTCATGGTGGATCATGATGTCACAGTTGCAAGTTTATTGGTCCCTTCAAGCTTTTCTTAGAATGTAATAAAAAATTCCATTTTTTCTCCCCATTTCCCTCTATTGTTCTTGGTCCTGGCAGGACAGTGTTCAAGTTGGTAGAAAATGGATCATGAGACCGGATAGATATTACCTATGTCATATTTGATTGATTAACTGCATAATGTTTTCTCACATATAACATGCTTGTTGAAACCTGCTTTTAATTTTCAACAGAGCTCTAGTTAGAAGTATGGGGGAGATATTGTTTCGATGTGGAAATAGTAAAAGGTCGGTGGTAGCAACTATGAGTATTCTGGGCAATGATGCTGAGGGGGCCAGTAATGGTCCAATAGATGAGGTGATTGCGCATACTTAAATATTGATACGAGCAACAATAGTGACAAAGAGCAGAAGTTTTCTTCTTTATGATCACTTTTGGCTGCATATTCTGTTTAGCTGATGCTGTGCATTTGCTTCATACCACAGATCATCGCCAAAGCACTTGGAGGCATTTCAATTGAGTCAGCTTCTGATTTACAGAAATCCTTAAGAATTAATACATACATGTCATGTGAAAGTGCATATCAGAGGCTGGAAGCAATGATACCTGTTTTCCAAAGCCGCATGGGAGCAATGCTATTCCTTATTTCCGCTCTGCTTTCTCGAGGACTGGTATTCCTGTTTGTCGCAAAGTCTGTTATTTATGTCTCTGAGTCTGTAGTATTTACACACTTTATAGGAAATCTTGTCTGTTGGTGGGCATAATATGGCATGTCATCAGCCTAAGCATTTTGGTGCATGGCATCTTATGTGTGTTCTTCATGTTATACAATCCTTGCCTATAACTTTTTCTTCAGCATGCATATTGCTCCTGGCATTAATTTTTGACACCTGCGTTATTCTCTCTGTCAACGTGCGATTTTATTGACATATGTTGTTTTTTCTTCATTTCCTTTTATTGGGAGAGTGCTCTCTTTATCTGTAACTCAAACTCTTCTTTTCATTTTCGCTCCACCTTGGTAACAATCAATGTGATTGGCAAACAATAGGCTATAACACAGTTACTTGTTACTGCTATTGTGTTTGAACCTTTTCCCTTTCTATTTATTTTAATAAATTTACTGTTTTGCCTACAGATCAGGGTAGCCACCTGTTGTCACCTAAGAACCTCCCTGCCTGAAAAAAAAAATAAATTAAAAACTCCTGCTTTTTCAGGCAGAGGGCCTTCCTCTGCGTCTCTGTCACGCATCTGTTCTATATTCCTATATTGCCAACTAATTTTTTGTGGCTGACGTCAAATCATGTTATTGTAAAACGTGATTTCTCCTATATCCACCATCTGCTTGTGATTGGATTAGATGGAATATTCTGGCTTTTCCCTTTTCTGGGTAAGTAGGTGAAGCTTTTTTAATGGTGATCCCAATCTTCAGCTACCCAGGCATAAGCGAGGAAATAAGAAGATCCAAAAGTACACATTAGTATGTCCATCAAGTTGAGGAGCTTTCCTTTCAATTAACTTAAATTGATTTTTACAATTGTTTTGCGGTGATGATTCTTCATTCCCCCAGTTATTGCATAAGACATGGGGGAAGAGTAAACCACAAATACATGACCCTTTCTACAAGAACCATGTATCAAGCATTTTAGGAATTAATAGATATAATTCAAATGCTCATTATTTCCTCTTCGTTTGGTGCTGTGAATTGCTATTTGCATTCTCTCAAGTTGCGCTTACGAATTTAAACCTGTTGTTCCTGTGATTTAGGACTCTGTTCAAGCTGATAGGGATGATCCTAGTCTACCATTAGTAACTGCTCCTTTTGGTCACGCCTCACAGGTGCAAAGTAATTGGCTTGGTGTTTTTTTTTTTTTTTGAAATGCTATTTTATGTCGGTTTTGATTTGAAATTTTACACTGGTACTAACCTTGAATGCAATGGCCAGGAAATTGTAAATCTATTACTTTGTGGGCAGGCTGTTGCTAATGTTTTTGATGAGAGGATGGACCTGGGAGGTGGCTTGTTCATAAAGGGCATATCTACAAGTGTAGAAGTTGGATTTCTCAGCCTGCTGGAGTCTCTCAATTTCTGCAAAGTTGGAGAACATTTGAAATGCCCAAAATGGCCAATATGGGTTGTTGGGAGTGATTCCCATTATACAGTCCTCTTTGCCCTGGAACCCAGTGTTCAAGACGAAAACATAATGGAGGCGAGAGAATCAGAGATCAGGCGGGCTTTCGATAATCAAGACCAGAGTGGAGGCGGTGGCTTCATTAGTGTTGAAGGTTTCCATCAAGTCATTAAGGAGACCAACATAACCCTTCTGCCTGAGAAGATGGATCACCTCTGCAGCACAGGATTTATAGTTTGGAGTGAGTTCTGGCAGGTTCTTTTGGACTTGGACAGGAACCATGGAGGCCTGAAGGATTCTAATGGGTCTATGGGCAGAAAGGTGTTCGATCTTTACCATTTTAATGGGATTGCGAAATCAGTTTCCAATGGCAATCATGCTACCTCCGAGGGTGAAACTCCAGCTCAAAGGCCAAGGCTCACTAAGTTGAGAGTCTCAGTCCCACCTCGGTGGACTCCTGAGCAGTATATGGCAGATGTAAGGGCTGTTTCCAGTAGTTCTGGTAGGAATGAAACAAATGAGAAGGAGGCCCCTGCTCAAGCAGCTGGACCCGAGGCTGAGCCACCACAACACGCTCAATTAGTTGACTGCATTAGAACACGCTGGCCGCGTGCCGATTGCTACTGGACAGGTGATCCTCCGAGTATAGTCTGATTTAATTATCTGCTGATGTGCTTTCGTCGATATTGCTATCAAAATGTCATGGCCAAAATTTTGGCTAAACATTGGAGGATTTTGTTGCCAAGGGCAAAAGAGCATGAAGTGTCTTCCTGCTAATGTTGCTGTCTATAATGATGGCTTGTGCACAATAGGGTTTTCATTCTAATTTAATTCGGAAATTTCAAGTACTTGCAGGGAAAGAGACTGTTCCCCATTATAAATGGGTGAATCCCGTTGTGTAATACCATGTTTGCATTTGTTGTCTAGTGATAGGTAGGGTTGTTTTAGGCCTGGAAGCATGAGATCAATTATTAATCTGTGGAAACTATTGAAATTGTAGTCCTTTGGCTTTCGTGTTTCACCTTGCCTTTTGTCTTTCTAAGTAGACAGAAAATTAATGTTGAAATACCATTTTCCTCCATTGAGGTGCACTGCTGAGCCTTGGATCTAAAATTAACTTGTTGATAGATTAGACTTACATGGTGCTTCAACTAAAACATGGTACAACGGTTGAGCCATCATCATGTGACCTGGTGGCTGCGGACTTGAGGAGCCCCTCAAATTATGCAAGGCAAGATGGCTTCTAATATAATCAAAAGCCATCTAATCTGCACGTAGTGGAAATTTTCGTGCATTGGGCTTCTCCTTGTGTTTCAACTGAATTTATGTGGATAGGTGAGACTTCTGTCTGTTGATTCTAGGCTTCTATTCACTCGTTGGCTCTGGCCTTGGGTAGAACCAACGCTATCATCCAGTGGTTGGCTTTCTCCCATCTGATCGTCTCTTTCCAAGTTGTGTAGGAAGGTTTGGTTATGGAACCTTTTGGATGCTTTGATTGTAGGTCATTTGAAAATGGAATTCGCAATATCACCTGGTAGTTTTTTGATTTCTGTAGGAATTTTTATGCAGACTTACGGGGGTGTCAGTGGGCCAACTTTAAAGGGCTCTTGATTTCTACGTCCATGGCAATTGTGTGATTGGAAAACGCCATTGGAAACTTATCTTCTTGTCTGATTCTGAGTATGTGCTTGTCCATTTCTCTGATTGAATAATCACTGTAAATCTGTCGCAAGGGAAAACTTAAACACAACAACATCGTTCTCTCTTCTTTCTCGTTTCATGTTTCAATTTTTTTCCCCTGTTACAGTGGAGAAGCCTTTAAACATCACGGTTAAAACCAGAGCATCAAATACGACGACGGTCCAGTACACGCAGAATCCTGCATTACTAAATTTTTAAGGGCTGAGTGTAGGCAACTTCACCCCGTCATTATAAATATGGTGTTATGTGGTACAAATATTTGATCACGTGATTGTAATAAAGTACCCTTAGGATGTAATGCTCTCGTTTAGGCAATAGAGAATTTTCATACTGTTGAAACTTTAAACATAGTATGGTTTAAATAAATGCAACAAAATAAAAAAATGGTAGAATACCCTGAAGTTTTCTACATTATTAGCTCTTAAAAGGGTCAAAATGTCTGTAATTTTACTCCTATAATATTGTTTTTTTGTTCAAACATTTGACCATTTGGTTACAATAGAGTGAGTTTACCATAAAAAAAACTCCCTTACCGCCCCCACAAACACAAAATGATGGGTTTTTCAGTGAAACTGTGGCGTTGCAATTGAGGAATGTCTGCTTTCAAGAACCCCAAAATTCTCTGTAATCACTTGGGCTTTGCTAATAGATTTGGGGCCGCCAAGATTACCAGCATTTAGAGAGAAAAACTCCCCCACAAACATAAAATGATGGGTTTTTCTGTGAAACCGTGGCGTTGCAATTGAGGGAAGTCTGCATTCAAGAACCCTAAAATCCCCTGTAATCACTTGGGCTTTGTTAATAGATTTGGGGCCGCCAAGATTGCCAGCATTTAGAGATAAAAGAGATATCAACTTTAGGGTTCTGTGCATTTCACATGCTGTCCAATTATGAGACTATAATATATACACAACGAAGATCTTCGTGACACCAAAGGACATGAGGTTAGCATTCCATGGTGATGAGCGTGGTCACGAAAAAGGAGGCACGAGTTAAGCTTGCTCAAACTCATAAATTGAGGAATGTCAGAGATTTTATTATTCTAATCTAAAAAAAATAACTCGACATATTGCATTTTAGCTATATTAGGGCTCAAAAAAATGGTCAAACCACTTTTCAGTCTGCTTATAAATAAACTTGGAACAGTTAATCTGCAAGGTAAATTGGATGGGGTAGTATATTCAACTATGGCCATATATTATAGAATGTTTTCATTAATAAAAAGCATACCATAGGATTACTATTGAGACACCATCCATATACAATTATTTATTATTGTACGAGTATGTCAGAGTAGATACATGAATGGAAAGTCACATCTTCTAAAGTAAACTGGAGGGTGTCCTTTAAATATTTTTCAAAAAATAAAAAAAATTGTTAATTTAAAAAAATAATAAGGAATGTAAAGACTTATTGGAGCATATTTGTTTATTTAAATAAGTGATATATAAGTCTATATTTTGAATTTGTTAAATGAGCAAATAAACCCTATTTTGGCTATATTTATTTGTAGACTTACTCGTGGATAGGATTTTAAATGAACCAACATTCTTGCGAACAGGGTGGAGGCTTGACTCATTAAAAACTCAGTTAAATTTATTTGTTTAGTTAAATAAGTTACAATAAGCCTAATCTCTAAGCTCGTGAAGTAAGTAAACAATGTTTGAACATAACCAATTGTGCCTAAATTCATTTGCAGCCTAGGAGGTGGAGGGATGTTAGGATGGAAAGTGAGGTGAAAGACAGTGAGGGGACGGCTATTCAGTTGGGGCAATGGATTTAGAGTCATTTTCGACTTCTCTTTCTATCCACAAACAAAAAGAGAAAAACGATCTAATAGAAAAACTCTCAAATATTTAATGATCTCAAATGTATTGATATTAGTTGTTTTGTTATTGATCCGTCTCCGGATCCGAATTATTGAATGAATTAAAAAGTTATTTTAATCAGGAGTCCGTCTAGTTTGGGTCTAGTTTTTGTTACTTTAAATCTAGATATTGCACACCACAATAGATGAATAAGAGGTCAAAAAAATACGAGACTTATTTCCTAATATGTCATTCGATACTCAAATAATTAATCTTTCTTAGTCAAATAGAAAGACAAGTGGATGAGAAAATATACATCGGTGTAAGAATATTTGGAGATTGAGTGTATAGTAGAGGATTGGGCTCCACTTGGTGTGCTCGAAAGTGTAAATGGCTTTGAAATGATGCACTCGTAGAGGGAGTGGTTTAGAGAGAGAGGGGTGCACTTGTCGGAGAATAGCTTTTTGTTTGTCCGAGTATTTTTACTTTTGAATGGAGGTCCATCCCATTTTCGATGGAGGAAAGAGGGTATTTATAGAGTGGATGCCGATTTAATTATCTCTGAGTGTTACGGCTTTGCAATTGTGACAAATCATGCTCATACAGCTATCGTCTGCAATTTGTGTCCCAGAAATTGTGAGGGTAGTATGCTGGTCATAGTCGCCTGCAATGGTTCATTGAGTTGTAAATGTTATCGACTACTAAGTTGGAGAGGTAACTGTTGGGGCAATCCATTATTTAACCCTAATTGCTTGTTTTCTATTGGATGATTTCGGGTCAGACCACTTGGGTCAATTGCAGCGTTTTCTAGACTTTGGGCTTGGGGGCATCTTTTAGTGAGCCGTAACTATTTGGGCTTTCCTTTCTTCAACAAGGTTAAGTTCGCACCAACTTATAGATTACTGTTGTAAGATCTCGATCCCAAAATTTGATAATTATGGGTTGATTAAGTTAAAAATGATCATGATTAGGTTTAAAAAAAAGGGATAAATGGATACCGAAATATAATTAGTTAAAGTAGGCAAAGGGGGTAGATGAAAGGGGGCCGGCGCTTGATGGCTGCTCAAGCGCCGGGAAGGCGCCATTTTGCACGAGCATGCGCTCGCTGGTTGCTTGAGGTGACACGGGAGCGGGATGTGCTTGCGACGGGTGCACTCAAGCAGCACTCGAGTGCCAACCCGGGCATTGATTTGTGTGCCTGGGCGCTTAATGGCTACTCGATGGGCGCTCAAGCGCCCATCATGTGACATGCACGTGCTTCCTCTTTCTTCGCTTGTAAAAGAGGAATTGAGGAAGAGAGAGAGGGGTCACCCTCGACAGTAGACAGCAGAACTCGAAGGAAGAGAAAGGGAGAGGAAGAAAAGAGAAGGAGAGGGAGAAATTTGCCTGTTCCGATCCGATTTGGATAAAAATAACGGTAGAGTAGGTTAAGGCAAATGTACCCGGATGTTACCATCTATTTTTACTACTTTTTTGTATCTCTGAAAAATGTATTTATACTCTAAATCATTGTTTGTCCCTGTTTAATCCATACAAAGCATGTTTCTGTAAATTAATCGGATAAATTTTAAGTTTATTTGTATGTATCACAATATAGGGCTTCAGTTTCCTGACTGTACATGCATAGGGTGTCCGATTATGGTCCGACAGCTTCGCGTGAAACCCTAGGTCGAAAAATTAGGGTTTAGTTCCTTAAAATTAGAGGTGCAATCATGACTCTGTAATATGATAAGGACTATGAGGTAATCTTAGTCTGAAAAGTCCCACAGGAATATACTGTAGAACTTCTGAGATGTTCTGGAGCTATCTCAAGGATTATCGATTAAGATTTAGTTTGAAAAGTCCTATAGAAATACATTGTTAATCTTCTGGAATGTTCTGAGACTATCTGAAGAATTACTTATTAAGGTTTAATAAAAAAAGTCCCGTAGAAATATACTGTTAAGCTTCTGAGGTGTTCTGAGGATATCTGAAGGGCTACTTGTATAGGTTGGACTGGACTTGTACTTATGGATTAAACTGTAAATCATATTGTTCAGTTACAGAGGAGTTCTAAAGTGATTGAATGTTCAAAGGTATGAATATTGTGAATGAAAGCGTTAATTGAGGATTAACTTGAGATTAAATCGTTAAGTTATAAAGAAACTCTGAAATTGACTGAAAGTTTAGTCGTATGAATTGGAATGGTTTCTGAGGTCCGGAGAGTTAAGGCTATGGAAATAAGGACAAAAATATCTTCAGTTAATTAAATCAGTTGAATTTTGATATAACTTGTCAATGACCTCGTTCTTAGGTTACTGTATCGAAATACTGAATAATAGGCATCAGAATTGCACTGAATAATAGTTAACTGAACACAGAAATCATCCTACCATCGAGATGTAAAGTATAGAGAGTATGTAAGGAACTAAACTGAACAGTAATCATCCTATCATCAGGATGTAAAGTATGAAGGATATGTAACGATTAAATTGAATAGAAATCATCCTGCCTTCGGGATGTAAAGTATGGAGGGTATGTAAAGACTAAAGTAAATAGAAATTATCCTACCATCGGGATATAAAGTATGAAGGGTATGTAAAGACTAAATTGAATAGAAACCATCCTTTCTTTGAGATATAAAGTATGGAGGATAATAGATTTAAAAAGGAAAATGACTATTTTGATATATGGATTTTGAACCGAGAACTAAGTAATGTTTTGATATATGAATTATGAACCGAGAACTAGGTAATGTTCTGATATATGAATTTTGAACCGAAAATTAGGTAATATTTTGATATATAGATTTTGAATTGAGAACTAGGTAATGTTTTGATATATGGATTCTGAACCGAGAACTAGGTAATATTCTGATATATGGATTTTGAACCGAGAACCAAGTAATGTTTAGATATATGGATTCTAAATCGAGAACTAGATAATATTTTGATATATGGATTCTAACCGAGGACTAGGTTACTGTTTTGAATATGGATTCTGAACTGAATTCTGAATAAGGAATTAAGGATTTGAAAACAATAGGTTTTCTGGTACTCTGCACCGTAATAAGTTTTCAAGTATTCTGCATCGTAATAAGTTTTCTAGTATTTTGCATTGTATTTATACTTCTATTCTCTCGCTTGCTGCATGATTTTCCCACATCCCTTTTAAGTTTTCTTCTAAAAGCACGTGTATATTCTGTATATATATAAAACTGTATATTTTTACTGTTATGGATATATTTATTGAGCTGTTAAGATCACTCATTGCTTTCTGTTTCCCTTCGATAAGCAAAAAGCCTGAAAAAGATTAAAGTAAGATCTAGTTAGAAGACGAAAAAACACATAAGTTTTGAAGACCCTGAAGGATTTTGGTGGATCAAAGGATTTTTGATTCTTGTAGCTAGTATTTTGAAAAGAACATAATATATTACGATAACGTAAAAATGTCATATTATGATGTATGTTCTATTCTTCCTTCTGTAGGTTGACTTATGGAATTAGTTGCTTCCACGTTATTCTGATGTTTTGAATATGTATAGGTCCTAGATGACATCTCCTTCTAAATTTGAAATGTTGGACAAAATTTGTTGTGTTAAAGTCATGGATGATATGACGATTTATGATCATGTGTATGTGTGTTGTAGGAAAATTTATAGTATTTGAATAGCTGCGTGCTTGTACAAGTTATTTTGTACAGATTGTACATTTAGTTTTGGTTTAATTGTAGAGGAGACTCAGCCAAAAGTTCTGTAGAAGTTAGATGATTTAAGTTCTGTATGTATCTGACGGAGGATCCTATAAGGATTAGGATCTGTTCCATCACAATTGGTATTAGAGAAAATGAGATACTTTAGGATTGATTTGAATCGTATGCAAAAACTTAGGAAATGATTATGAATGATCGGCTGAGTAGGAATAGACATAGGATGAATTACATCCTAGGGATCCTAGCTAGTATAAGTAGGTCTGAGATAGACTGAGATCTAGTGATGAAGTAGAATGATATCGATTTTGGGCTTAGACAAATTGAATTGATATTGAAGGTTTAGATTGAACCGCTTTAGGTTGAGGAAAGAAAGGAACGATTAAGGCTAGAAGGAAGGTCTAAAGACCGGCTTTAAGGATTTTATTCTAGATGCCATGATTTATTTTAAACCCTTTCTTTTGATTTGATTATTCGAGGTCGTCTAATATTATAATATTTATGGATTTAGGATATACCATGGCGAGTAGATGGAGTAGAAGAAGTAATCGTGGAGGTACTAGTACCCCTCACGATCGAGAAGCTGAATATGCGAACCTATTGGGAAGAATGATGAATGTTGTTAAATCAATAGAGCAGTGTCATATAGCTCCGGTCCCTACACCTGAGCTAGTTCTAGTAAATCCTGCTCTGACCACGTATGATAGATTCACGGCAGAGAGAGCATTTGAATTTCTGGGTGAGCCTGATCTAATAAAGGCAGATATCATGATTCGGAGGATGAAAAAGATCTTTGCGGTGATCTGATATTCAGATGAAGAAAAATTTCTTTTGTGGTATATAAGTTAGGAGGCGAAACTAATAGTTGGTGGGAGATAAAGAAGAAGGCGTTAGGTGTGCCTGATGATGTGATCACTTGGAAGATGTTTGAAGAAGCCTTTATGGAAAAATTTTTCCCTCCTAGCCTTCGAGATCAAAAGGAGTAAAAATTTGTGCGACTTAGATAGGGAAGTCAAACAGTAGCAGAATAGGATGCTAAGTTGACCGAATCGTGTTGATTTGTGCTGTATTTTGTGGAGGACGAATTAAGGAAAGCAAAGAAGTTTTAGTAGGGATTAAGGGATGGTATTAGAGGGCATTTGGTGACTCTAAAGCTCCAATCATATGCGGATATATTAGATAGAGCCCTGATATATAAAAAGGAGCTGGAGATACAGAAATCTTGTGCTAAGAGAGTAGCTAGCCGGATGAACAATAGTGTAGGGCTGAGTTTGGAACCTTCCGAGCCATTAAAAAAAGGCAAGAACAGAAAACAAAGGAAAGTGTATTATCAAGGTTCAATCGGTGACCGGTCCTCAAGAATCTAAGGTGGACTGTGTGTAGTGTAGGAGAAAGTATCCGGGGACGATCTGTTATAAAGCAATGGGGGCCTACTTTAATGGTGGTCAGCAAGGTTACCTGACCAAGAATTGTCCCCAACCAAGGAGACTATCAGCAATCAAGACACTCACGGTAATAGTTCAAGATGCTGAGGCCCTTCCAAACGCGAATGAAGGTATTTTCTCATTTGAGGAGTTTGATTTCTGTTTTATTTAAGTTGGGGGATTTGTGTATTCTTTCTTGAATTGCATATTATGTTACCCTCACCAGTGAATTTTCGATTATCTCTTGATATATATGTTCTTTTGTGGATATTGTGAATTATGGAGAGTAATCGGCTGTATGAGTTGGAGGAATGAATGTTATGTAGGTGCAAAACCACTTTAATAGCATAAATTTGTTGGGAAACGTTAGGATCATATTATTTCGGGATCATAATAGATGAATACCTTTAGCCTAAGTGGGGGGGAGGATCCCGATTGCGTCATCTGTAAACAGATACCTTGGGTTAAGAGGGAGAAGAATTCTAAGTATGAATTATTCCTTCATAAGTCAGAATTAGAAACTGAAAGTTTCAGTTTAAGAAATTATGGGTAGGCTATGATATTTAAGGCAATAGACTGTAGTATTCCTAAGTTAGAAAACTGGATCGCGTTTGAAATGTTGGAATTATTAGTTGTATAATAAACCAAAAACCACATTGAATCTGTGGTGATCGTGTAATTGTAATATTTGATCCTGTTGCGGTTTGAGGATTTGTAGGAGTCATTTTCTTGATGTGGACATTTTGAGATAAGTAAAATAATGGTTGTTGTGTAATCTGAATATACTGGATGGAGTTGGTACTACGAAAAAATGTCGACTTGATGACATACCAATGAAATGAGGGATTTTGTTTGTTTAAGGTTCGAAATTAAGTTAGAAAAGTGGTTAATGAAATAGGATTGCCTTCGAACTTAGTGAATTTGGATCTGGAAAGGATATGTCAAATAGCGAGGATCAAGGCAATTTTGAAGTATATGGTTTTTAAGGATAACCATCCTGATTTAGAAATGAATTGGAGGTATTCAGAAAGTTCCTTAATTCTAAAAATTTAAGGATCGTTAAATTTCGAGGATAAAATTTCTATAAGTGGGGGAGAGTGTGAGATCCCGATCCCAAAATTTGATAATTATGGGGGGATTAAGTTAAAAATGATCATGATTAGGTTCAAGAATAAGGGATAAATAGGTACTGAAGTAAAATTAGCTAAAGTAGACAAAGAGGGTAGATGGAAGGGGGCCGGCGCTCGATGGGCGATCGAGTGCTGGGAAGGCGCCATTTTGTGCGAGCATGCACTTGATGGTCGCCTGAGGCGACACAGGAGTGGGATGGGCTTGCGATGAGAGCGCTCGAGCGCTAACCTGGGCATTGATTTACGCCCCTGGGTGCTCGATGGCTGCTCGACGGGCACTTGAGTGCCTGTCATGTGACATGCACGTGCTTCCTCTTTCTACGCTTTTAAAAGAGGAATTGAGGGAGAGAGAGAGGGGTAGCCGTCGACAGCAGATAGTAGAACGCAAAGGAAGAGGAAGGGAGAGGAAGAAAAGAGAAGGAGAGGGAGAAATTTGCTCGTTTCAATCCGATTCGGATAAAAATAACGGTAGAGCAGGCTAAGGCAAGTGTACCCCGGATGTTACTCTCTATTTTTACTACTTTTCTGTATCTCTAAAAATATATTTATACTCTAAATCACTGTTTCTCCATGTTTAATACATACGAAGTATGTTTCTGTAAATTAATCGGATAGATTTTAAGTTTTTATGTATGTATCGCAATATAGGGCTTCAATTTCTTGACTTTACATGCATAGGGTGTCCGATTATGGTCCGACAGCTTCGCGTGAAACCCTAGGTCGAAAAATTAGGGTTTAGTTCCTTAAAATTAGAGGTGCAATCATGACTCTATAATATGATAAGGACTATGAGGTAATCTTAGTTTGAAAAATCCCACAGGAATATATTGTAGAACTTCTGAGATGTTCTGGAGCTATCTCAAGGATTATCAATTAAGATTTAGTCTGAAAAGTCCCATAGAAATACACTGTTAATCTTCTAAAATGTTCTGAGGCTATATGAAAAATTACTGATTAAGGTTTAATAAAAAAAAGTCTCGTAGGAATATTCTGTTAAGCTTCTTAGGTGTTCCTAGGTTATCTAAAGGGTTACTTGTATAGGTTGGACTGGATTTGTACTTATGGATTAAACTGTAAATCATATTGTTCAATTATAGAGGAGTTTTAAGTTGACTGAATGTTCAAAGATGTGAATCTTGTGAATGGAAGTATTAATTGAGGATTAACCTGAGACTGTATCGTTAAATTATAAAGAAACTCTGAAACTGACTGAAGATTTAGTCGTATGAATTAGAATGGTTTCCGAGGTGCGGAGAGTTAAGGCTAAGGAAATAAGGATAAAAATATCTTTAGTTAAGTAAATTAGTAGGATTCCGGTATAGTTAATCCATGACTTCGTTCTTAGGTTACTCCATCGAAACAGTGAATAACAGGCATTAGAATTGTACTGAATAATAGCTAACTGAACACAGAAATCATCTTACCATCAGGATGTAAAGTATGGATGGTATGTAAAGAACTAAACTGAACAAAAATCATCCTACCCTTGGGATGTAAAGTATGGATGTATATAACGATTAAATTGAACAAAAATCATTTTGCTCTCGGGATGTAAAGTATGGAGGGTATATAAAGACTAAAGTGAACGAAAATTATCCTGCCATTGGAATATAAAGTATGAAGGGTATGTAAAGACTAAACTAAACATAAACCATCCTACCCTCAGGATGTAAAGTATAGAGGATAATAGATTTAAAAACGAAACTGACTGTTATGATATATGGATTCTGAACCGAGAACTAGGTAATGTTTTGATATATGGATTCTGAACCGAGAATTATGTAATGTTCTGATATATGGATTCTGAATCGAGAATTAAGTAATGTTCTGATATATAGATTTTGAACCTAGGATTAGGTTACTGTTCTGAAATATGGACTCCGAACCGAATTCTGAATCAGGAACTAAGGATTTGAAAATAATAGGTTTTCTGGTACTCTACATCGCAATAGGTTTTCAAGTATTCTACACCATAATAGGTTTCCTAGTATTTTGCATCTTATTTATGCTTCTGTTCTCTCACCTGCATGCATGATTTTCCCGCATCCCTTTTAAGTTCTCTTCTAAAAGCAAGTGTATGTTCTATATATATGTAAAAGTATATATTTTCAATATTTTGGGTACATTTGCTGAGCTATTAAGCTCACTCATTGCTTTCTGTTTTCCTCTAGATAAGCAAAAGCCTGAAAAGGATCGAAATCAGATTAGTTAGAAGAAGGGAAAGCTCGTAAGTTTTGAAGACCCTGAAGGATTTTGATGGATCAAAGGATTTTGGATTCTTGTAGCTAGCATTTTGAAAAGAACATAGTATATTACGATAACGTAAAAATGTCATATTATGATGTATGTTCTGTTCTTGCTTCCACAGGTTGACTTATGGAATTAGCTACTTCCGCGTTATTCTGATGTTTTGAATATATATAGGTCCTAGATGGCACCTTCTTCTGAATTTAAAATGTTGAACAAAATGTGTTGTGTTGAAGCTATGGATGATCTGGCGGTTTGTGATCCGGTGTATATGTGTTGTAGGAAAATTTATAGTATTTAAATAGTTGTGTGCTTGTACATGTTATTTCATACAGGTTGTACATTTATTTTTGATCAAATTATAGATGAGACTCTGTCGAAATTTCTATAGAAGTTAGATGATTTAAGTTCTGTATGTATCTGACGGAGGATCCTATATAGATTAGAATCCATTCCGCCACAGCTGTACCCGGCATTAGCCTCTTATGTCGGGAGGTCTGAATTTTTAACTCCTAGCATGTTTATAATGGGACACTAACAGCAGATTTTCACGCGTTCTCCTTCCTAGATACTGTACCAATTCGTTACTCTGTTTGGCCAGGTTTTATTTGATTCTTTGCCAAGTATTGGGATGCACAATTTTCTCCATTTAATGCTTGTTGATATTCCTTTCCTGTTATAAATGGAGGTGCTCTCTGTACTTTGCATCCCAAAGCATCGCTCATCCGCTAGGGGGAGAAAATGTTTAGAGCCAATAAGGAGCCTTCGTAGACACTAGCTAGAGTTGGAGGGCATTATGAATTCGGATCAAATAGGTTAAATAAAATTTTTTGATTAAATTTTAATTATTATTCTTATAAGTTTCAGACTTGAATGTGCCAAACCAAATACACATTACCCAATAAATTAAAAAAATTTACACAAGATATTCAAACAATCAATCGTCTACAACAAAATAAAAAAATATGACCTGCTTTACAAACAGTCGTAAAAAAAATAACTAAATAATTCGACAACTCAACCACATATTATAAAAAATCCAACAACATCAGAATATATTGATCCAACAATATCAGAGCAGTATAATGCTCATCGAAATTATGATGCTGCATTAGATTTCATCTATATTCCTTCAATATATCCAAATCCTCCACTTTGAAGGGATAAAATAGAAAATATGAGGCTAAAATTCAACAAGTATCATAGAAATTTATAGATATAATAACAACATGCTCGATAAATCAGAAGAAGGGTTTGCAAATAGATTTCAAAACCGATAATGAAAATAAGTTAGATATTTGATTATCTTATAAAATCTCCTTTCAATACTAGACAGACATGACAGGTCAATTACAACCAAAACTCAACCTTCCTACTGGCAGAAAGGGAGTATAGTCTTCCCATTGGGAGAGGTATCACAGATGCGATACCGTGCTACAGAGATAGCAGTTAATAACAAATAGCCACAGATAGGGCTTTGCCACAAAGACGGTGGCTAATAACAGATAGCCGCAGATAGGGCCTCACCACAGAGACGGAGGTTAATAACAGATAGCCACAGATAGGGTTTCACCACAAAAACGGATGTTAATAATAGATAGCCATAGATAGGGCATTGCCACAGAGACGGTAGTTAATAACAGATAGTTACAGATAGGGCCTCGCCACAAAGATGGTGATTAATATTAGATAACCATAGATAGGGCCTCACCATAGCGACGATGGTTAATAACAATAGCCACAGATAGAGCCTCGCCACAGAGACGATGGTTAATATCAAATAGCGATAGATAATGCCTTGCCACAGAGATGGTGGTTAATAACAGGTAGTCATAGATAGTCAATCAAACCAAATGTCCAATCAGATGCCCAAACAAATTAGATGCCCAATTGGATTGGATGTCCAAACAAATCAGATACCAAATCGGATTGGATGCCCAAACAAATCAGATGCTAAATTGAATCGAATGCCCAAACAAATTAGATGCACAATCAAATTGAATGTCCAAACAAATTAGATGTCTAATTAAATTATGATTTGGGACAAAATCGAATAGTCAGATAATTAGATTGCATACGCAACATATCAGAAACTAGATCAGTACCACAAACAGATAATTTAAAGTTTGGATCAAAATGTGCATTCCAAGCCAACCGTATGAGATGTGCCAAATCCCCTATCATATAAATAGACCGATATACGAGTATATGTGTAGTCCACATGCTCTCTGGAGTTCCATAAAATAATAAACCCTTCACAATCTTAGAACTCAAACAAAACCCCCAAATCAACCCGTAATTCATACATACCGTATAGAATAAGTAAATAGGGTCTATAAAATAGCATACATATAAATAAAATATCCAAACAGTATTCCAAACATATCAGATGCTAAGTAAGACCAAAGATATGGGTTATAGACACTTGCTTTGATCTTATACCAAGTAGATCTGACAAAAGGATATTCCGAAGTACCAAAATTGAGCTTTCTCTCTCATCTACTCGTGTGTCCTGCCTCTCTCTCTCTTGTTGTGCCTTCTTCCCTCTACGCACCTTTGCCGCGCACACGCCAGTGCCGCACCACCTTCATCGGCGTTGCCTCCGCTTTGCAGCACATGCCACCCACTTCTTCTCCTTCCTCTTCTCTTCTTCTCTCCTCTTCTCTCTCCGGCTGTGAAATCCTCTGCGCTACGCTTCTGCTTTCCAATCGCTGACGGTGATTTTGGCATGGACAACGACAGCAATAGTAGTACATGCAAGTATCATCGATAACCTTCTCTTCTCCCGCTTCTTCCGTTCACCCTCTCTCGGCCTCCTCTCTCTCCACCACACCTCTTTTATCAATCCACCAAATCGACTGATTTACCCCAAAATCAGTATATGCAAACACAAAATCAGTATATAAAGAGAAAGGAAGGATTTACTTGCCTTAATTTCATACTCCTCCTTCGACGATAGCGGCGACAGTGGTGGCCTCTTCTCTGTACACGGCTCATGATTTTCTTCCTCCACTCACAGTACTATATAAATTGAAGGGTAACTAGTCAAGAGGGCTTCGTCATCTCTCATCTCTGGCGTTGATTCCTCCAACCGGTGGTCGCAGTTGCTCCTTGCACTGCCTTCCCTCTCTCTTCTCTTTTCCTTTTCTTTTCCTCCTCTCATTTCTTTCTTTTCTTTCTCCCTTCCTCTACCTGACCTGGTACCACCATCCTTTTATTTTATTTTATTCTTTTATTATCATTATTATCATTATTATAATATTTTATATTCTCCTTTTCTTTTATAATCTAATTTAACCCTAATCAAATGAAAATTTGGGATATTATATTTTTTCCTTATAAAAATTTTGTCCATAAAATTTACGCATCTCAAACCTCAAATAAATGGAATATTCTCCCGAACGTTATCTTCACACTCTCAAGTCACTTCTTCAACCGGAGGATTCCTCGATAGTATTATGGCCAGTAGAACCGTTTTATTCTTCAGCATTTGATCTTTTCTATCAATTAAAATTTCAACATAAAACACTTCTCGTCGATCAATAACGACTTCGGAACGAGCATATGCGAAGGATCATCACATATTTCCTCATACCAATCACATAGGACATATCATGTCCATTGATCAAACTCAAGTAAGGCCAATTTGTAGGCCACCTCTCTGATCTACCGAAAACTTGTAAGATTCCAATGAACATCATCTTCAAATTACCCTTTGACCCCAAAACTTGAAATTCCTTTCTTTAAGATGCTTTCAAAAACATTTGACCATCAACATCGAATCTCGAATTGGATTGCATGTCCAATCTTCTACTTCAAATTTCAAATTAAATTTTGTGACTAGTTGTAAGTGTCCACACGCTTCCACTACGCAGCTCTGATCGATCATCTGACCACGAATCCAATGCCTTATATAATTTCAGCTTGGTAACCAACAACTTATGCGAACTTTCTCGAATCTTTGACATCATTTTAGAATCTCCTATCAGCTTTCCAAAGCACATGATATGTTGGATGATAATATATCTAACCATCATATGATCGCAGTCTTATACTTATCCAAGTTATCATGAATTTCCCTTTGGCCATAGCAGTTTCTCTAGATTGTCATGGGAAAGGCGAATCAATCTGCCATCTTTCAACTAAAACTCGATAGAAACTTTGATCTCCCCCTCGAAATGATTCTCCCACTTATGGGACTTTCACCTGTGCCGCATCAATGATCAATTGCCATCAAACTCTCTCTCCACATCACTGGTTGGATAATCTTCGATGTTTCCTTCGAACTTGGACTAATCCTGCTTAGCTATGGTTGCTAATGATATCATTTGCTCCCAAGCTTTCATTCGATCAATCGAGGCTCTAATGAGATAATTCTTGAAATCACACCTCCTTTCTAGCCTCATCTCAAATGCGTAATGGGAAAGCACTTCATACGGTAGGCTCAAGGTTTCCTACTCAATCACATTCAATTTCATGATGGCCTGTCCGAAAAGGGCTTCAGCTCCTCTCTTCTTAAAATTTTTCTCGCACAGATAGGAAATTGATTCAGAATTCAATCATGACAGCAAAGAAAAGTAATTTATTTGGCCCAATCTTCTCACTGGCATCCTCAATATAGCACTTCCACGCAAAATCCTCCGAGTGCGCCAAGATCCCGAACTTTTCCTTGGATTTTTATTAATGATACGCTCGACCATACTGAATCCATACATACTTAGATCTTTCTTAAGAGTATCACTGAACGCTACCAATTTTTCGATCTATCAGGGATCGACAAAATCAGCATTGATGTTAAGCTATTCCTCGAAAAGTTCTCAACAAATCTCTCATTGTAACCAACCAGATCCAAGAAACTCTACATCCCCGTGACCTTAGTCAGTCCTTTGCAATTTGCCACAACCTCCATGCTCTATCATTGGTAGGTAATAGATATTCAATTCCCAAATAACCCACGAGTAGACCCATCGTTCCATCTTTCTTTACTAGAGAAATTGGAGCATCCCACGCCAACACACTTGGCCGAACAAAACATTTCTCCAATAGATTTTGCAATTACTATTTCAATTCCTTTAGCTCAAATGGGACCACCCTATACAAAGCCTTTGAAGTAGGTGTAGATCTAGGCACAACATTGACAGCGGATTCAATCTTTCGATCCAAAGACAATCCAGATAAGTCCTCTGGAAAAGACATCTTCAAACTTGCAAATGACTAGAATATTTTCATTGGTCATAGAATGATTTTCGGATGTGAACATATATGTTAAATAAGCTTGGCACCCATCTCTCAATAGATGACTTGTGTGTAATGTCGAAATCAACCTAAAGTCTTTTTATTTGATTTTTTCTTAGAATCTAGAGAATTCATACCTCACAATACATAACAGAATGGTTTTATCAAAACAATCTTCCATGACTAAGGAACCAACTCTAACATTACAAACTGTAATTGCAAATGTTTTGCTTGGAACAATATGACTCCTATCTAGACATCTGAAAATCCGGATGCTTGGAATTTGAGCAATCCTTTGACAAATGGCCTATCTGACCACAATTGAAGCAACTTCTACTCTAACCAAAGCAAACTTGTCCTATGTGATTTTCCGACAGACTCTCAGGCTGAACTCGTAAACTAGAACCTTGGAGAAGAAGACTTTGCTTCATTTGACTTTTCTTTATCTTGTCTTTTGAAGGATAAGCGAGTCCACCCTTTAAGCTCTGGCCTTGATACTCTGATTTCTTTTGGAAATAATTCTTCTGGAGCTACTCTTGCTCGATCTATAAAACCTGGTTCAGCTCCTCGCAATAAGTTCGTAATTAGAACGACACTGACTGCTTCTGAATTGAATTTTAAAGTCCTTAGTTACCATGCTACTTTAACAGATCTTTTAGATTCTTCAATCTCTTCTTGAATGTTGCCTTAGGAGGCTAAACATCGTACTCTTCATCCATGGATTTTTCAATGATGAGGGATTTGCGAGGTCAATTATCCAACCGATCACAGTGATAAGTAGAAATGGACAACCCTCAAGTTTTCCTATTGCTCCTACCGTAGTTTCAAACCCCTATACGATCAGCACTGCCATTGCCAACAAAATCAGAACTGCACTCCTCTGTTCTTTCTCCCGTCAGAAGTTGTTCACCATTAAATCTACAACTTCTCTGCTCAAAATGAAGATGAAAGACATCATAGAGTAAACTCGTAATGCAGCTCTATTCTCTAAACAATATATATATATAAGCCAACAATTGGTCCACCTACCTTGTGAAGAGAAACAAGTTAACTTGGTATGAGCTTAATCTTTTTTTGCGGCTTCTAATTTTGACGAGTCTTCTTTGCCTCACCAAGACATAATGACCATTCCCAACTTTCATTTAAGGAAACCATCAGGGTTTGTCGAGCAAGAAAAATAAACTTTCACAAAATTATGTGCTCGCACTATATACATACTCCTCCAAAATGCCTTCTAAAAGACAATCCAAGATATCTCCTTATTCTCTTGACCCAAGATAATATGCTAAAAGTCCTATTATCCGCTTGCTTGCAACTACTCGGCTGTCATTTATCACATATCAATCCACCCGAGGTTTTGGACCACCACATTTCCACACAAATACTCTCATTCTTACCCTTCATCACCTCCGCTCTACCGCCTACCTCTCTATTGGCCAAAACCTTCTTCTACCCCATGAGATTTTGGACCGACTCGCTCTATTACCTACTCTCTGCCGGCCAAAATCTCCTTCTACCACATAAGATTTTGAATCGACCTGCTCCATTACCTACCTCTCTGTCTACCAAAACCTCCTACCACGTGAGATTTTAGATCGACCTGCTCCATCACCTACTTTTCTACCGATCAAAACCTCCTTCTACCCTGTGAGATTTCAAACCGACCCGCTCCATCACCTACCTCTTTACCAGTCAAAATCTCCTTTTATTACGTGAGATTTTGGACTGACCCACTCCATCACCTACTTCTTTGCCGGCTAAAAACTCCTTCTACCCGATCAGATTTCAGACTGGTACAACCCAAGGCTACTACTCCTCTAAAATCACAAACTCAATAAAACTTCCACATATCCGCAAAATCAAACAAAATCATCCTTTTGCCGCTATATTAAACTACCCATTATGTCGCTTACGCGACTCATCATAATAAGATGATCGTCTTTTCAATCCAAACCCAAGCCTCCATAACTCGACCTTCTGATTCAAACATTGGCCTCCACAACTCAAATTTTTTACTATGTGCCAGAGGCAATACTTATCATACATAAATATTCAATCAATTATTTATCTAAAATGACCCAAGACACCTCTCCTTATGACTTTTCTCTAATATTATTTTTATCACGAATTCGGATCAAATAGGCCAAATAATTTTTTTATTAAATTTTAATTATTATTCTTATAAATTTCAAACTCGGGTATAACAAACTAAATACACAGGACCAGACAAATTAAAAAAACCTATACAGGACCTCTTTGTAAAACCATCTATACAAAATAAATATGACTTACTTTATAAATAATCGTAAGAAAAATAACAAAATAATACAACAACTAAACCACATATTATAAGAAAACCACTCGGATTGGATGCCCAAACAAGATGACCAATTGGATCGGATACCCAAACAAATCAGATACTCAATCGAATTAGATGCTCAAGCAAATCATATGCATAATCAAATCAGATGTCCAAATAAATTAGATGCCTAATCAAATTGTGATTTGGGACAAAATCGAATAGTCAGATAATCAGATTGCATGTGTAACATATCAGAAACTAGATCAGTACCATAAACATATAATTTAAAGTTTGGATCAAAATGTACATTCCAAGTCAATTGTACGAGATGTGCCAAATCTCCTATCGTATAAACGGACTGATATACGAGTATATATAAAGTTCAAATGCTCTTTAGAATTTCATAAAATAATAAAACCCTTCAAAATTATAGAACTCAAACAAAACTCCCAAATCGACCTGTAATTTGTACATACATGTACAGAATAAATAAATAGGGTGTATAAACTAACATGCATATAAATAAAATATCTAAAAGATAGTCAAAACATATCAGATGCTAAATATAACCAAAGATATGGGTTGTAGATACTTGTTTTGACCTTATACAAAGCAGGTCTGATAAAAGGATGCTCTGGAGTACCTGAACCGAGATTTCTCTCTCCTCTACGTGCGTGTCCTGCCTCTCACTCTCCTCATTCTCTCTCCCATCGCACCTTCTTACGTCCACGCGCCTTTGCCACACCCTTGCCAGTGCTGTACCGCCTTCACTGGTGTGAGGTTCCGAATTTAAAATGAGATAATCAGCATAACAATAAATAATACTAGACTTAGTAGATGCCTAAATAAGAGCATTGAAGGAAACTTGGAGGAAATCTTTGAAAATTAGGGGTGAAGTATCGCTGGCGGGCTACACGCTCGAGCCCCGCTCGAGCCAGAAAACCAGTAGCTACCCCGCCTGATGCATGCTCGAAGCCCGCTCGAGCCGAAGAAACCAGTAGCTACCCCGCTCGATGCGCGCTCGAAGCCCGCTCAAGCGGAGGTTCTAGAACCTTCTCGCGCTCGCTAGCCGCCCGGGCGAATTTTCCCGAACCTTCCAGGAAGCCTTGGGGCTCGGCTGGCGCCGCCGGGCACTCTGAGCGGCCCGACCAAGATAAATATCGGGCCGATTCACGAATTTGCACTTTTCCCACTTTTTCCCACATTTTACAGACCAGTCTAACAAGGAGAGAGAGGGAGAACGCCAAGTCTAGTGAGAGAAAGGAGGAAATCAAGGTGTGAAGTCCGATTCGGTCCGAGAGCCAGTTATTAAAGTTAAAGCACGCATCGAGGCAAGTGTTCTCATACTCACTATTTGTTCTCTCGTGATTTTTATTCGTTCTCCATCGGGTATTATCGTCTCGACACCCACCCAAATTGTAAAAAGCTTACAACCCATGTTTTAAGATCACGGAATTTATGATTTACTGACCAAAATAAGTTTCGAATTGATCGGTTTGGTACCACCAAACCCTAACCCTCACTCGAATTCGGGATTCACTATTTTTCCTCCAAGTTATGTTAATTTGACCCTAAAATATGAATCACCACGTCCCAAATATGTATACATATCGACCGGGTGTCCGAATTTATAAGAATCGTCCCGTACACGGCATCCGAGACCTCTAAATACCTCATGTTACTGTTCACCCGAGATAATATGGAAGAATTTCATGTCTCTATCCTATTTAATGGGTATAAGAAGCGTATCTAAATAATTACATTTGATTGTAATCTTGAAGTTATGAATTTGTGCATCGGTTGTATTGAAACTGGCTCGGAGGACCCCCGATTTGATAATGACTTATCAATGGTAAGCAACTCCAAACTCTCATGATATGTATTGTTGAATCGCTACAAACATGCTTAAGTTTCAATGTGAAATGAGAACCAAATGAGGAAAATGGAGGGAAGCCCACAATGTGACATATGAGTGATGGAGCCTCCCAAATGGCGGGAGTTATGGCAAATGGAATGCGGTGGGCTTTCCCTCAAATGGAAAGGGAATCATGAAACAAGGACCATGGATTTATGTTCATTGGGTAGCATTCTCTCGGCATGACACGTCCATCTCGGTGGAAACCCGAAGAATACTTTGGCCGCAGATTCGGCCGCTTGTGTGAGCGAGTGATGTCCGTGTCACGCCTTAGGATACTATTGTGGAAGAACGAGGAAGCGCCTGGTACCCTGGGGAATGGGGCGATGATTGACATGATGTGTTATTGACATGATGAATTGATACGATATGCGAGGCGACCCCCTACTGGTCTAAGAATAAGCCCTCACGGCCTTAGATCAGCGAGGAGTATCATGATCCTTTCCTCGTTCTCTCGCATCGTTGCTAGTACGACCTACTGGCCCTGGTCCGCAAAGATTGAAGTAAAAGTTGAAAACATAATCCAAATGGCAATTAAATGTTCCTTCCCTCCCATATCTCATGATATTTCAATTGCATGTTGCCTCTTTTTCATTGTCATGTTTATATTCTCCATAGTCTGATAGTGACGTATGATTATACTTGCTGGGCGTTAAGCTCACCCTTGCATTCTCTCTTTTCAGATGAAAATGCCCTGATGCCCGACGAGACTGAGTAGGACGAAGAAACAAGATAGGTGACTTGGATTTTGAAGAAGCCTTGGGGAATCTAGCTTGATTATGTATGGCATGGCGATTTTTGTGGATGAATGGTTTTTGATCTTTTTGTATACAATGGTTGTAATGCTTCCGCAGTTATGTTTATGGTTATGCTTGGGTTCTTATAGTTGGCATCTTTACCTCAACTGACGTCATACCTGAGTTATGATGCCGGTGCCACTACTGAGGGTTTAGTGGGTCCGAGATCCCGTGTATGATGTTGAAATTATTTGTGGATATTTGTGCGAGTTTCTCACAGGTACTTGTATTTTAGGAAACGTTCAAGTTACAAATGGAACTCTGCCCAATTTTCTACAAAAATTTGTAATATTAAATTATATTGGTTTATTGACGGAAGGGTTATTAGGGAAAATAACCCGGTCCGTCACAATTGGTATCAGAGAGGGAGATGCCATAGGACTGAATCGAATCCTTTGCGGAAGCATAGGATAGAGAACCCTAGTCATTAAAAGTTACATAGTTTAGTCAGATTTTAACTAATAATTTCGTTTCAGAAACAATCTTCATCAAAGTAAAAGATGCCACCCAGACGTAGAAGCTATCGGGGTAATGACCAGCCTCAAGATCGAGTGGTTGAGTATATGAATCTGTTGGGTCGAATGACAGATGTTATTGAGGCCTTGGGATAGCAAAATCTCGACCCTATTCCTGCTCCAATTCCGGCCCCTGCACATCCGGGACCATCTGCATATGACTGCTTCGTCCAGGAGCTGGTTCCGGCGTTTCTGGGGGAACCAGACCCCATCAAAGCAGACGCGTGGCTAGAAAGGATAAAGAAGGTATTTTCTGTGATTCGATGTCCAGAAGAAGACCGGGCTTTATTTGCATCTTATCGGCTTGAGGGCGAGGCCCATCATTGGTGGCAAATGAAAAAGAGAGCTTTGGGTGTTCCGGAGGGGGAGATTTCCTGGCAGATGTTTGAGGACGCATTTTTGGAAAAATATTTTCCCTCCAGCCTCCGTATCCAGAAAGAAGAAGAATTTCTTCGGTTAAGGCAAGGCAATCAGACCGTGGCTCAATATGATGCTAGATTTACTGAATTATCACGGTTCGCTCCTTACATGGTAGAAGAGGAAGAGAAGAAGGCTAGGAAGTTTTTGGCGGGTTTACAAGATGCTATTCACAAGCAATTGGCACCCTTCAAATTAATGACGTATGCTGATGTGCTAGATCGAGCCTTAATCTGTGAGAAGGAACTTGCAAAAGAGGATTTCTTTAGGAGGAGGTCGTTGGGTAAATCTGGGACCAGTACCAGCTCCCGAGCTAGTTCGGAGAGACCGTCTAAGAAGCTCAAACAGTCAAGTTTCGAACCGAAGAGTGGACAAGTCTCATCGTCCTCCCAAGCTTCGGTAAGTTCGTGTAAGCATTGCGGAAAGATGCATGGGAACAGACCCTGTCTTAAAATGATCGGGGGTTGTTTTAATTGTGGCCAAGTGGGACATAAAGCAAAGGAGTGCCCTCAACCACCGGCAATTCGTGCCCCGAAGCCTACTATTCAAGGACAAGCCTTTGCGGTATCTGCAAATGAGGCCAAAGCATCAGATGACGTGGTAGAAGGTATTCTCTATATTTGTGGGATTCCTTGTTCAGTATTATTTGATTCCGGGTCTACGCATTCTTTTGTTTCTCCTCGAATAGCTTGTCAAATTATAATTTCACCCGTATGCCTTGATTATACTTTATAAAGTATCCACACCCATGGGCACTTCCATTTTACCGATATTTCTTATCCGTGGTGTGTAGTTGAGGTAAATGGATTACCCCTAAATGTCGATTTGATTCTCCTTGATATGCGGGGTTTCGATGTTATTTTGGGAATGAACTGGTTGTCTAGAAATCATGCAACCATTGACTGTTTTGATAAGAAGGTCGATTTTGACATTCCCGGATGTGAATCTTTTCACATTCAAGGAGTCAGACGGGTGGAATCGTCTAGCTTCATCTCGCACCGCAAAACCCGTCATATGTTAAAAAGTGGATGTCAAGCCTATTTGGCCTATGTTACTGTGAAAGAAAGCCATGAATTGTAAATCAAGGACATTCCAGTGGTATGTGAGTTCGATGATGTATTCCCTGATAAATTGACTACTCTACCCCCTCATCGAGAAGTTGAGTTTGGGATTGATCTTGTACCGGGATCGGCACCTATTTCGAAAGCCCCATACCGTATGGCTCCTGCCGAGCTAAAAGAACTAAAGCAACAATTATAGGACCTCCTGGACATGGGTTTCATTAGGCCTAGTGTTTCTCCATGGGGTGCTCCAGTCCTATTCGTGAGAAAGAAAGATGGGACTCTAAGGTTATGCATTGACTATCGTGAGCTAAACAAAATCACAATCAAGAATAAATACCCGTTACCACGGATTGATGATCTTTTCGATCAGCTACAAGGAGCCTGTGTGTTTTCAAAAATTGATCTTCAATCCGGATATCATCAGCTCCTGTTAAGCAAGAAGATGTGGGAAAGACGGCCTTTCGAACGAGGTATGGACACTATGAATTTCTTGTGATGCCATTCGGGCTAACCAATGCCCCGGCCGTGTTTATGGATCTGATGAATCGGATTTTGAAACTATACTTAGACAAGTTTGTGGTGGTCTTCATTGACGATATCCTAATTTATTCTAAGGGTCACACGGAACATGAGGGACATTTTAGGATTGTTCTTCAGACTCTTCGGGAACACCAATTGTTTGCAAAATCGAAGAAATGTGAATTTTTTTGGATAAAGTAGTATTCTTGGGTCATGTAATTTCTAATGGAGGTATCTCGGTGGACCCACAAAAATCAAAGCAAAATGGTCAATTGAGTCGACCCACGACCGTGACGGAAGTTCGTAGCTTTTTGGGGATGGCCGGCTATTATCGCCGTTTCGTGGAAAATTTCTCTCGGATAGCATTATCCCTCACTCGTCTAACAAAGAAAGAAGTAAGCTTTGTCTGGACCGACGAGTGTGACCGAAGTTTTCAGAAACTAAAAGATTGCTTAACATCAGCACCTATTCTGGCCCTTCCTGATAATTCGGGAGGATTCGAGGTATATTGCGACGCCTCTAAGCATGGCCTCGGCTGTGTTCTAATGCAAAGGGGTAAGGTAATAGCTTATGGGTCCCGACAATTAAAAGTCCATGAGCAAAATTACCCGACTCACGATTTAGAATTAGCTGCCGTGGTGTTCGCGCTAAAAATATGGAGGCATTACCTATATGGAGAAAAGTTCTTAGTATATTCCGACCATCAAAGCCTCAAGTACTTATTTTTGCAAAAAGAGCTAAACATGAGGCAACGACGGTGGATCGAATTTCTTAAAAATTATGATTGTGATATACTTTATAAACACGGGAAGGCAAATGTGGTTGCAGATGCTCTGAGTCGTCGGACCAGTTTTGTAGCGAGTCTACAAGTCAAGCAAATGGAGATACTAGACTGCTTAAAGTCCTACGACATTCGACGATTTGTGAAAGGAAATAGAAAAGTCCTACGACATTCGACGATTTGTGAAAGGAAATAGAATGATAGTATCCTTCTTGCAAGTGCAACCCGAGATCCTCCAGAGGATCAAGGAAGGACAAAGGAAGGATCCGTTTTTGACAGATTTTGCCAGCGACCTCAGTAAGGATTCCCGTGTTGATTTCAATGAACGCGCTGATGGAATTTTGAGATTTCGGGAACGGTTATGTATACCAGATAACAAAGACCTTAAGGAGGAGATAATGAAAGAGGCACATCGGTCTAAATATACACTCCATCCTGGAGTAAACAAGATGTACCAGGATCTAAGAAAAATGTTCTGGTGGAGGAACATGCGAAGGGAAATTGTTGCCTTCGTTGGCCGTTGCCTTGTTTGTCAACAACTTAAGGCAGAGAGAAAGAAACCCTCTGGATTACTACAGCCCCTGCCCATTCCCAGTTGGAAGTGGGAAGATATCTCGATGGATTTTGTGACCGGGTTGCCAAGAACCCCAAGGAACCACGATGCGATCTGGGTTATCGTAGATCGACTGACAAAGTCCGCCCATTTCATCGCCATTCGGACCACCTACTCTCGTGATCGCTTAGCGCAACTATACATTCATGAAATTGTTAGACTTCATGGTGTGCCGGTATCAATTGTGTCAGATCGTGACCCACGATTCGTTTCTAAATTTTGGGAAAGCTTACATCGTGAATTGGGAACGGTGTTAAAGTTTAATACGGCCTATCATCCTCAAACTGATGGTCAATCTGAGCGAACGATTTAAATATTAGAGGATATGCTTCGAGCTTCGGTAAGATTGGAGTTCAAAGGAAATGGGATGATCACTTAGCGCTAGCCGGAAGTTCGCCACAACAACGGTTTTCGGTAGTATCGGAATGGCCCCCTTTGAGGCACTTTACGGTAGGAAGTGTCGATCACCCATACACCGGGAAGAAACGGGAGATAGGCGCTTGCTAGGCCCTGATGTAATCCGTGAAACATCGGAAAAGATTGCAGTAGTTTTTGAAAAGCTGAAGATTGCCCAGAGCCGGCAGAAAAGTTATGCTGATCGAAGGAGGGCCGAGCTCAAATTCGAAGTCGGCGATTTTGTTTTCCTTAAGGTGTCACCATGGAAGGGAATTTCCAGATTTGGTGTTAAGGGAAGATTAACACTGCGCTTCATCGGACCATTTGAGATCCTTGAACGAGTTGGCGAAGTGGCATACCGATTGGCATTGCGACCTAGTCTAGCCGAGGTGCGTAATGTTTTTCATGTCTCATTGTTGAGAAAATATGTTTATGACTCTACGCACGTGATTGATTATAGTCCCTTGGCTATCAACGAGGATTTATCTTATGTGGAAGAACCGGTAGAGATTCTTGACCGCAAGGAACAAACTTTACACTCAAAAGTGATCCCTCTCGTCAAAGTATTATGGTGGAACCATTCCCGTGAAGAAGCAACATGGGAAAGAGAAGACGAGATTCGGGAAAAGTACCCCCATTTTTTTTGAGGTATGTAACGTTCTTTCAATTTCTAGCGTTGTTAAATTTCGGGGACGAAATTTCTATAAGAGGGGGAGAGTTGTGAGGTTCCGAATTTAAAATGAGATAATCAGCATAACAATAAATAATACTAGACTTATTAGATGCCTAAATAAGAGCATCAAGGAAACTTGGAGGAAATCTTTGAAAATTGGGGGTGAAGTATATTTGGCGGGCTACACGCTCGAGCCCCTTCGAGCGTAAAACCAAGAGCTACCCCGCCTGATGCATGCTCGAAGCCCGCTCGAGCCGAAGAAACCAGTAGCTACCCCGCTCGATGCGCGCTCGAAGCCCGCTCAAGCGGAGGTTCTAGAACCTTCTCGCGCTCGCTAGCCGCCCGGGCGAATTTTCCCGAACCTTCCAGGAAGCCTTGGGGCTCGCTGGCCGCTCGCCAGGCACTCGAGCGGCCCGACCAGTATAAATATCAGGCCAGATTCACGAATTTGCACTTTTCCCACTTTTTCCCACATTTTACAGACCAGTCTAACAAGGAGAGAGAGGGAGAACGCCAAGTCTAGTGAGAGAAAGGAGGAAATCAAGGTGTGAAGTCCGATTCGGTCCGAGAGCCAGTTATTAAAGTTAAAGCACGCATCGAGGCAAGTGTTCTCATACTCACTATTTGTTCTCTCGTGATTTTTATTCGTTCTCCATCGGGTATTATCGTCTCGACACCCACCCAAATTGTAAAAAGCTTACAACCCATGTTTTAAGATCACGGAATTTATGATTTACTGACCAAAATAAGTTTCGAATTGATCGGTTTGGTACCACCAAACCCTAACCCTCACTCGAATTCAGGATTCACTATTTTTCCTCCAAGTTATGTTAATTTGACCTAAAATATGAATCACCACGTCCCAAATATGTATACATATCGACCGGGTGTCCGAATTTATAAGAATCGTCCCGTACACGGCATCCGAGACCTCTAAATACCTCATGTTACTGTTCACCCGAGATAATATGGAAGAATTTCATGTCTCTATCCTATTTAATGGGTATAAGAAGCGTATCTAAATAATTACATTTGATTGTAATCTTGAAGTTATGAATTTGTGCATCGGTTGTATTGAAACGGGCTCCGGAGGACCCTGATTTGATAATGACTTATCAATGGTAAGCAACTCCAAACTCTCATGATATGTATTGTTGAATCGCTACAAACATGCTTAAGTTTCAATGTGAAATGAGAACCAAATGAGGAAAATGGAGGGAAGCCCACAATGTGACATATGAGTGATGGAGCCTCCCAAATGGCGGGAGTTATGGCAAATGGAATGCGGTGGGCTTTCCCTCAAATGGAAAGGGAATCATGAAACAAGGACCATGGATTTATGTTCATTGGGTAGCATTCTCTGGCATGACACGTCCATCTCGGTGGAAACCCGAAGAATACTTTGGCCGCGTATTCTGGTCGCTTGTGTGAGCGAGTGATGTCCGTGTCACGCCTTAGGATACTATTGTGGAAGAACGAGGAACTGCCCTGGTACCCCGGGGGAATGGGGCGATGATTGACATGATGTGTTATTGACATGATGAATTGATACGATATGCAGACGACCCCCCGGCTGGGTCTAAGAATAAGCCCTCACGGCCTTAGATCATGAGGAGTATCATGATCCTTTCCTCGTTCTCTCGCATCGTTGCTAGTACGACCTACTGGCCCTGGTCCGCAAAGATTGAAGTAAAAGTTGAAAACATAATCCAAATGGCAATTAAATGTTCCTTCCCTCCCATATCTCATGATATTTCAATTGCATGTTGCCTCTTTTTCATTGTCATGTTTATATTCTCCATAGTCCGATAGTGACGTATGATTATACTTCTTTGGGCGTTAAGCTCACCCTTGCATTCTCTCTTTTCGGATGAAAATGCCCCGATGCCCGACGAGACCGAGTAGGGACGAAGAAACAAGATAGGTGACCGGATTTTGAAGAAGCCTTGGGAATCTAGCTTGATTATGTATGGCATGGCGATTTTTGTGGATGAATGGTTTTTGATCTTTTTGTATACAATGGTTGTAATGCTTTGCCAGTTATGTTTATGGTTATGCTTGGGTTCTTATAGTTGGCATCTTTACCTCAACCGACGTCATACCTGAGTTATGACGCCGGTGCCACTACAGGGGTTTAGTGGGTCTGAGATCCTGTGTATGATGTTGAAATTATTTGTGGATATTGTGCAGAGTTTCTCACAGGTACTTGTATTTTAGGAAACGTTCAAGTTACAAATGGAACTCTGCCCAATTTTCTACAAAAATTTATAATATTAAATTATATTGGTTTATTGACGGAAGGGTTATTAGGGAAAATAACCCGGTCCGTCACAACTGGCATTTCCTTCGCTCTGCTGCACGTGCCACTCCCTTCTTCTCCATCCTCTTGTCTTCTTCTCTCCTCTTCTCTCTCCGGCCGTGAAATCCTCTGCGCTGGACTTTTGCTTCCCAATCTCTGAAGGCAATTTGACACAGACACGGCCAAGAATGACGGTACATGCAAGCACTGTTGATAACCTCCTCTTCTTGTGCTTCTTCTGTCCACCCTCTCTCAACCTCCTCTTTTTTTCTCTCTCTCTCCACCACACCTTATTTATCCATCAACCAAATTGGCCGATTTTTCCCAAAATTGGTATACATAAACACAAAATCGGTATCAACAAAGAGAAAAGGGAGGATTTGCTTGCCTTAATTACATTCTCCTCCTCCTCCGGCGATAGCGCTGTTCCTCTGTACGGCTCATAATTTCCTTCTTCCACTTAGACCACTGCATAAATTGAACGGTAACTAGTTGAGAAGGCTTTGTCAGCTCCCATCTCCTGTGCTGATTCCTTTGGCCGGTGGTCACGGCAACTCGTCGCACTGCCTTCCCTCTCTCTTCTCTTCTTTCTTTTTTTTTTACCTCTGCTTTCTTTCTTTTCTTTCTCCCCTCCTTTGCTCAATGCCACACCACCTTCCTCTTATTATTTTATTTTATTTTTATTTTTTAAAATTATTATTATTAGCATTATACTTTCTATTCTCATTTTCCTTTATATTCCAATTTAACCCTAATTAAATGAAAATTTGGGATATTATAGAGGGAGTTCTTCTCCAATATTTGAAGTTGATATTTGGGGATGTGCCTGAAATCTACTTTAGTTACCCTCTTTTGTGCTCGACCCAAACCCAGACTTGGATTGTACTGAGTAAAGTCTTAAGTTTTGGGGTGGTCTTGTCTTCCCCCCACCAATGCTAGGCGATTCTTTCTGTAGCGGGTTTAAAGAGGTTAGCCCCTGACTTTGACTAGGAGATGAGTGTTCCTATTCCCATCCATTTCAGGGATTTCGTTCTTCTACAACTCTTGAGATGATTGTTCTATAGTCGCTCGGGAGGGTCTTTTCTTTTTTTTTGTTTGTCTTCCGGTTAAGAGCAAGTGCAGTAATTCAGAGAACTACACCCTGCTCTTGTCAAGAGGCTTTTCTACTCTTCCCCGCATGAAGTGAGAAGCTCTCAGAATGCTGCTGCCATTTCAGGGGTGACTGCTTCTCTTCTTTATGTGTCTATCCTGAAGGTCAGTTAGAAAACTGTAGTCAGGTCGTTACTCCATGTATCGTTTATTTCCTTTTAAGTTATACGTTTGTTATTGTAAGCTTGTACTTTGTAAAAAGGAATTAATGGATAAAACTTTTTGAGCAGTTTTTGTCTATATTGTATGGCCCCAATATTCTTATATGGTTTGAATGGTTGAAGTGCTTGAATGCTATTTTTTTGTTGTTGTATGACTTCCAACAATATGATAATTCAAACCACTGATAACTTGATATTCTAATAATCGATTGATAATAATTTATCACGAATGCTTGGTTAAGACGTAAATTAATCAAATTTATCTTGAGCTCATCAGGGTCGCATGTCGCCAGTTTGCCTTCATGGAAAGTGAAGTGTTAGGGTATCATAACCCGCGCTGCATTACAGACTCTTCAATCTAGGCGTTAGAGCAGTCAACGGTTAGCAGGTTGTGCAGAAAGGCATAGCGTCTAGCCATCATTGCTGGCGTCATGAGACTAACATGCAACAGTATCCCATGGTGTGGGCATGTGTCATGGCCAATACGGAGATGCGCCTCTTCGATACTCGTGAATGATGTTATTTTTGAGCCAAGTCTTTGACTATTTAAACTTAGCCATCTGCCACTTTTGTACCTTTTCATTCTTGAAATCACTCTACCCTAGCTTGTTTTTCTTCCTCTCTTGTTTCCATGGCTTCTCGATTTGCTCCCCAGGGCGTCATTGCAATCTAGTCTATTCTCACAGGTAAGGAAGTGGACGCTCTGTATGATATGTATAGTATTCTCCGTGCCATTTTGTATGTGATGCCCAGGGATGAAGATAGGGTTTGTGCTCCTTGGCTTGTATTTATCACCATCTATGAGCCCCATCTAAAAGTAGGCCTTCATGTCCCATTCACAAAGGAGTTTTATGAGATCTTGGTGGCTCTAGAGATTCGTGTGGCTCTCCTCTATCTCAATGTTGTACGATATATGATTTCTTTGTGCATCTTGTTTCATTCTATGAAATGTTTTCTAAATGCTCAGGCATTGAAGGTAATCTTCTGATTCAATCAGGATGTGGATTGGATTTCTCTTACCCCTCGCAAGGGTTTCAAAATAAGCATGGGCAATCCAGATTCAATAAAGGGTTGGAATGACCATTTCTTTTATATAATAGTTCCCTCTGACTGGGCCCTTTCCAATAATTAGGGTAGAGTCAATGGCATGTACTCCAAAATTATCCTTGAGAGGGAGTGTCAAATGGCTTGGCTTTTGATAAGGCTTGTTGAGGAGAATGTCACCATACTGTGTCGTATAGGTCGCTGGCTCACCCGAAAGGTGTTCGATGAAGTTCAATGGGAGGTTAGGGTGGAAGGGATGACATCACAGCCATGCCATTTTGCCATCCCAAGAGGAAGTCGGGAGATTTGTGCATTTGAGATTCTCCTAAAAGGGCATCTGGTAGGACAATTTCACCCCTGCCCACCTACTCTGAGCTCAGCTAGGCCATTGATGAGGCTTGTGAAGAGGCATCTCCTTTGCTTGCTGGTGATTCATCGTGGAGGCATGGCTCTCCTCATCCTTCTTTGGTTGATCCAACTTTTGAGGAAGCAGTCGGATTTGATGAGGGTGGTGAGCCCCTACTGATTCTATTGTTGGAATAAATGACCCCTCGACTGGTGGATCCAATGAACCAATCAACGCCTCAACTATAGTCAAGTACGGGGTTCTGATCTTGGTCACCTCATCAATTGAAGCATTAGTCTCCACACCTCCTACTGCTTTTGTTGAGGAGAGTGCTACTAATAATCCAACTGCTGAAGAAATTATTTGAAATAACCCAGAGGTCGTGGCTACTGAGGAGGCACCTTGCCCGGGGGCTTTGACACCCAAGCTTCTGGAAGCTTTTGGAGTATCTCCTTCTCCTCTGGGTTTTGGGGTGCCATTCTACAACCAAGTGCTACCTCTATCATGGTTGGGGCCTCCGTTTGAATTTGTAGTGGAGGATTGTTTCGGTCTGTCTTTTCAGGAGAGCCCATTTCATTTGGAGGGTCCATCTTATCAGGAAGGTCCATCTCTTTTTGAGGTACTACTTCACAAAGCTCTTCATTCCACAATTATGCTTTTCATTTTTGTTTTTATTGGGTGACCGTTTCATTTACTTGATAGTAATGACAGAGGCTTTGTATTAGCGAGACGTCAAAATCTCTTGCCTATCTTAGACATGTGTTGATCTTGCCATGCTTAGAGAGATGGAGAGCCAAGTGGATACTGTCTTTACTGAGGCTCTATAGAGTCAAGAACAGGCCGCTACCTTGACAGAAAGCTTTTTGAGTCTTAAGTAAGATCCTAAGAGCTCTTGGATGAAAAATTTTAGGCTCTTGATTGGATCGCTTTGCTTGAGAACAAGCTTCAAGAGATTGAGCAGCAACTCACCGATTTTCTGGGTAAGTGTACTTGACTTGAAGGAGAGCTGAGGACTTTCCCACTCCATAAGAAGTTGGTTGCGTGCTGGATGGTTTTGGGATGGTATCCATCACTGTAGACGGATTGTATCCTTAATTGTTCCTGACTTTTCTATTGGCTTCTTTGATCCGAGGAATGCTAGAGCTCTTTGCCAATCAGACTTTGTTGACTTTTTGGAGAAAGGATGGGAGCGTTCACTAGATTCAACAAGGGCTCCCAACTTTAGGACCGTTATCTATTTGAGTCGCAGATATAGACAGTATCTTATATCTCTAGACGGACCCTTCACATTGTAAATTTTGATATATTTTGATATATTTGAAAATTAACAATAATGGAGTATAAACATGTAGAAATTATTTTTATACTTCTAAGTGTGAAGATAATTTTGAAATAATACACATAATTATGATACAAATAATTAAACATGAATTTTTTTTATAAATTTTATTATAAAATTATGGTAGACTAACAAATATGCATTTCTTTCATGCTTTAACTTCAAAATATTAGCTTGGATGAGTATTAGAATAATAATACTCGAAAAGAACAGAAATAAATAACAACAAAGGAAAGAGAAAATTAAAGGTGTACTTGTCTCGATTTGATTTACCAAAATTCTTACTTTGAAAGTCCCGAATCGAGATACTCGGAAGCTTTCTCCCTTTTCTCTCCTTCGGCCTTCCTCTCTCTATTTCTCTCTCCCAAATCTATTCCACTACTCCAAATGGTGGTGAACTAGTAATCCTCGATGAAATTTATAATAGGCCCGTGCTCAAGCGCTGCTCGGGCACAGTTTGGGCATGGGAGCTTCTATTTCACATGCTTGAAGTTGCGCTGGGGTGTGCTTTTTCTAAAAGTACCGGCTGTACTCTAAAATACGAAACAATCACCTACAGGTTCCTTGAATGTAATTGGATATTGCAATCCTTACGTTCCTCCAACATCTTCCATTCCCTTATCATCAAGTGGGCAACAAGACTGATTGATTTCCTGCTAAGTGTATTAGTCACCACATTCGCCTTACCCGGTTGATACATAATTTGACAATCATAGTCCTTAAGTAGGTCCACCCATCACCTTTGATGCATGTTAAGTTCCTTCTAAGAGAACAAATACTTTAAACTCTTAAGGTCAGTATAAATGATAAACTCCTCTCCGTAGAGATAATGCCTCCACACCTTTAGCGCGAACACGATCGCGGCTAATTCTAAGTCATGGATTGGATATTTCTGCTCGTAAGCTTTTAGCTGCCAAGATCCATAGGCGACTACCCTTCTATGCTGTATTAGCACACAAGTTAAACCTTTCAGTGATGCATCATAATACATCACGAATTCTCCAGTACCTCTTGGAATTGTCAGAATCGGTGTTGATGTTAACCTTTGCTTTAGCTCCTAGAAGATTTGTTCACATTCATCAAAGGCACGAACTTAGCATCTTTTTGTGTCAATCTAGTCAATGGCATCACTATGTGGAAAAAACCTTCTACAAACCTCCTATAATATCTAGCCAAGCCAAGAAAGCTCCTCACGCTGGTAGGGTTGACTAGGCATGCCCACTCTATTACTGCCTTTATTTTGGATGGGTCTACCGATACTCCCACTCCAGAAATGACATGATCCAAGAATGTTACCTCTTTTAGCAAGAACTCGCACTTCTTAAACTTGGTGTAAAGACGCCCCTGCCGCAATTTTTGCAGTACTATTCTTAAATACTCATCATGCTCGGTTGCATCCTTCAAGTAGATTAGAATGTTGTCTATGATGACTATAACAAATCTACTTAGAAAGTGTTTGAATACCTTGTTCATCATGTCCATGAACATAGCTGGTGCATTCGTCAATCCGAATGGCATCACTAAGAATTCGTAGTGACCATACCTAGAGCGAAAGGCTATCTTTTGGACATCACTGTCTTTAATCCTTAGCTGGTGATATTCTGATCTTAAGTCAATTTTTAAGAATACACTATTCCCTTGTAGCTGATCAAATAAATCATGGATTTGAGGCAGTGGGTATTTACTTTTAATTGTCACCTTGTTGAGCTCTTTATAGTCAATACATAATCACATTGAGCCATCTTTCTTAACAAATAGCATTGGCGCTCCCCACGGGGAAATACTAGGTATAATAAAACCCTGATTGAGAAGTTCTTGTAATTGTGTCTTTAACTCCTTTAGTTCTGCCGGGGCCATTCTATATGGTTCCTTAGATATCAGTGCAGTTCTTAGCATTAGTCTATTGTAAATTTAATCTCCTGTTCTAGGGGTAACCCAGGCAGCTCTTTAAAAGAAACGTTTGCAAATTCTCGTAACTATAGAAATGTCCTCTATGCGTTGCTCTAATATTGTCGTAGTAGACACGAATGCAAGAAAACCCCAACTTCAGCTATGTAGCAGGTGTCGTGCATGAATTGTTGAAACCAAGGGAGCCACTAACTGACTCCCAAAATCATGAAACACGAACTCTGTGACTCCAAGAATAGAGAAATTTACGATCGTTCTGGAACAGTTGATATAGGCATGATAGGTAGCAAGCCATTTCATCCCTAAAATTATATCAAAGCTTGTAATTTCTAAAGGGATAAGATCATCTAGTAGATCATGGTTATCAATCTGAACTCCACAATTGGGGTATATCGTCTCCAATTGAACTATCTCACCCATTGGTGAAGACAGATAAAATAAAGTCTAAGGGTGTAGCTTTAATTGTCAGTCTTACAGCAAGGTTTGGCATCACGAATGAATGTGTGAAACCGGAATCAAACAACACACGAGCAGCTATAGATTGAATAAGAAGAGTAACTTCCACAATTGTTGGAGTAGCCTCATCAGCCTGTTCCGTCAGTGCGAACACCTTGGCTTGAATTTGGTTCTTTGGTTGTGGGGAGGATGCGAACTTCTTGGGTACACGGCAATCACGAGAAAAATATCTAGGCTTCCCACAATTGTAACAAGTGGGTGGACTTGACTACTCGCCAAATGAAGATCCTGGTTGACTCTGCCATGTCGTCGCCTGAGTGGAGGGTATGGTTCTTGGCTATGTGTGGGACGTTAGCTGTTCGGAGCGGCAATCCTTAGAAAAATGTCCCACCTTTCCACATTTGAAACAAGTCTTTCTTTTCTTTTCTGGAATCGTCGGTGGTCTAGCAATGATACCAGTAGTAGGCAGAGGGGCTAGGGCCTCACTCCCTAACTCCTTAATTAGTAACACCCTTCTCAAGACACCACTACAATCCTTGAGATCGTAAGAAGCAAAATGACACTGGATAGCATATGACAAGCCTTGTTGGAATCTCTTAGCCTTCTTTGCTCCATCGGAAATAAGGCAGGGTGTATAACGTGAAAGCTCCGTGAATTTGTCCTCGTACTACGCAACATTCATTGACCCTTGCTGCAACTAGAGGAGCTCTTTTTCCTTCTTGTTTCTTAAATTCTTTGGGAAGTATTTGTCATTGAACATCTGGTGAAAAGCTTCCCAAGTAAATATCTTCGCCTCAGGTCTCAGTTCTCTCAACTTTGTACTCCACCAATGTTTAGCTTTACCGCTCAACTCATACGATGTGTGATGGACCATGGTCATAATCCTCTAATGACCTCCGTTAATGTTCATTCTAAGTGTGATGGACTGAAGCTCTATTGGGTTATCCACTTGTCCGTCCATAACACAATGCAAATGAGTAATGAGACGAATATGAATAATCATACACAACTTAAACATACAGTGTACACAGGATCCAAATGGCTGGACTCCTTAAGTCAGCCTTAACTTGGTAGGTCAAGATTCTTGGTTGGCATTATCTAGGTCGGTCGGCTATAGGAAAGAGACTCTATCGAATAAGATGCCACTAGGAACCAAAATTGCTACATGAATCCAGATCGGTCTTCCTACCTAGCTAGTCTGTTGGGCTCTACTCTTCCTCATCCGGCATGAATTCTTACTCGTCTGAAGGTAAGAAAATAGTAAGGAGTGAGCAGATTGCTCAATAAGATACAAATAAACAAAGATATGCACAAATATAGCTTTGAAGTGAAATCAAAAGAAACAGAATGAGAGCATTTTGTGTATGAAAACATAAAACACGGGCCAAAGACATTTTCATGAAAACTGGTTCCAATCCGCATTCAAATCTATGACCAAATTTCCGTTATCGGCTATCTTTTAATACGAAATCAAAAGAGATGGGATAAGAACATAAAACATGATTAGAAGCCATTTTTATGAGCTCCAATTCACTTTAAGTTCAGATGTCTTTTATTTTATTCTTAGTCATTTTTCCTTCAAAATCATGTGAAAAACTCAACCATCGTTAGGGACTGGACGGGAGCGGACAACATTGAGGAAGGATTGTGTAATCTTTTCATAATGTAAGGGCTACCATCTTATTCTACTCCCAGAGGCAGGCGGTAATGTCTTTAACCCAGTATACAGGGCTGTAGTCCAAATATTTCACCAAAAGTTTTCTCCCGTAGCCCAAAGGCAGTCCTTGAGTGTTACTTCAATATCCTTCATTCAATAACAGCAAGTCAGACAGAAACTCTACACAAATTCCTATCAAACGATGGCAATCTATCAAATAGAAAATGTCAAATAACAAATTGTAGAGTTTCTCTTGCTGTTTACATATACAAATTTTTTCATGTTCTTATAGCTTTCATCTTAACTTCCAATAGATGAGGTTTTCCAAATAAGCAAACTGATATTTTCCAAACAATCTGAATAAACATGCAGGTTAACTTTATTTGTGTACTGTAGCATAAACTTTGCCATTTACTGCAATACCAGATTCAAATGCAATGAGGAAATTTCAGCAATATTTAAACATGATTCAAAGGGCGAAATTCATCATACAAAACATAACACTTGTACTAAAACATGAAATTTCTACAAAACATGAGAAAGCATTTATCATGATAGTAATCTATAGTAACATTGGGAAAAGGGTATTAGATCGATAATACCCAAAAGAATCGAACAAGAATCATCAACAACCAAAGACGAAGCATAGGGTACACTTGCCCTATCCTTTTATCTACAAACTTCCTTACTCAAACTTGGCCTGAAACTCTTCCTCTCCTTCATTTCCTCCTCCTTCATGCTTCTTCCAAATTTTGAACTCATTTCCTAACTTCCAAGTTCAGTATTTATAGACAATGGGCTAGGTGAGAGTAAGTGGGGGTAAGTCACTTACTTGGTACTTCTTTCCTCTCTCAGTTTTTCATTTCTAAAAGGTCAACGGAGCAGATGAGAGTAAGTCACCTACTCTGATTTGGCCAATTGGACTCTAATCAAAACCGGCCAATAAGCCAATCTGGTCAATTCTCGCAACCAGTCAATGATTCATTCCTACCATCAATCTACTCCGGTTATCTATCAAGTCCAGTTACTATCTCTTGTTCTCACTCTCTGAGTCCTCGATCTCATTTCAATTCCTAAACAACCTCGGTCTCTATCTAACGACTTCGGCCTCTTTCTGACGAAATCGGTCTCTTTCTAATCGCTTATAGACCGCGGTTTTAAGGTTATTTTGGTTAACTCTTAATTCTAGTCAATGACTATAATTCTAGTCAACTACAATACTTCCGGTCAACTATTCTAGTTCTGGTAACCATCCTATCCGACCATTATCTCAACTGGTCTACTTTCTAATACGAGCAACCATCTATTTCGATCAACGATTCAATTTGGTTAATGGATATATCTGGCCGGTCAACAATTCTTGATCAATCGGTCAGCAATTCTTAACCGGCCATTTAGCTACCTAGACTGATTTTTCTATTAAGGTCACGAAAGACTCTAGTGGAGCTAACCAGAGAGCCACTTACTTCCTTGTGTGCTAGTTCATCAAAGTAGAATGACAAAGCCAGGTAAGTCCTAGGAACCCGATCCTTAGACGATGCATATCAAACTTGGTCATCTGAAGAACAGTTTATCACAACGAATGCCTTCTCCATTCTTTTCTGCCAATAATTAGCCTTGGCGGGATCAGCCTCTCCCATAAATTTCGGGAGTCTTTGCTTCATGAATTCCTTGAAATAATTACATTTCTTAGGTGTTGGTCCTAAGACCTGTGCTCCTATCGCTTGCATCACTAGTTCTGTCAGTTGATGAAATGCTTTGACTACTTCAACCATATCTAAAGGTATTGCTGCTTGACTAGGGTTCCTTGAGGGACTCCTTGAGGGACTCATGGGGTGATAACTAGCACCGTCAGACATAGCTACACAAAAACAATCAGATTTAAAGGGTATCTCAACCAAATCCTAGGTATTTTAGTACACATACATCCCTAACTAAGAACAAGGCTAGGTCCTCAAATCTCCTTGGATTGTCTAATATCCTCAAACGCTATTAGACTCTAAAATCCTCAATTATTTATACAGAACTTTATTTCTTTGATACCATAAAGTTGTAATGACCTGAACTCAAGTCCCCGAACCCGACCCGAACCGTCCAAGCAAAAATCTCAAATCATCCGAAATCATCAATTTTACGTAATAAACTATAACATCGATCAATTTAAAGGAACCCAAAATCATCATATCTCTAACATTTATGACACCATAAATGATTATCATAATTGTCTCATTAAATAAACATCCATAATACTAATAATAAATTACTTAAAATTGTGACGGAATGTGTCCTTATCCTCTAAAGATCTCCATCAATAAATATACAAAACTAATGCTTCAAATTTAAACACATCAATTCTGTAGAAAATCGGGTAGAGTTTTCTCTAAAACTTGACAAAATCCAATACAAACAACTTGAAACTACACAACTTGAACAAGACATATAGATAAAATAGTCCTCAACATAAATCTACAACACAATATAGGATCATTCAAATGCCATTTATCCATGGCTCCAACACAATACATCCTATCCACTATTCAAACTCAAAATGAGATACCGTCTAGGACCTATACAAATCCAAAATAAAATAGCGGAAGCAAAACTAGATCCATAAGGCAATCCTACGGAAGCAAATACAGTAACCCAACATTGAACATAACATGCCATGACTATAAATACATAATTTCCATCCACAAAATTAGCGAATTACATTCGTTATTATCAAGCTCCAAAAGTTCTTCAAAGGACTTCAGGTCGCCACTAAGCTTTCTTATCTAAGTCCTTCCTTCACTTCTACTCATCAGGCATTAGTTCTACGGTCTCGTCTGGAGGAAAAAAAATAAAAGAGTGAACCGAAACCCAATAAGGTACCATAAAACATGCGACTATGAAATCTTTGGTATAGAACATGAATGCAGCAAGCAAAAATCATGGGAATTGCCAAAGAACAAAAGCACATACAAAACCACGAGAAAAAGCATAAATCGATATGAATATGTATTGGAAATCATTAATCAGCATCATGTCTAACTTATTCTTCAAAATTCTAGTTCGTTATTCCAAAGACTCAACTAATATACCCTACTGGTCGAGGGGGCGAATAATTGATGATAGATTGTATTCAATCCACGCAATCAAAGGCCAAAGGTTTGATAGTCTCTATCCTCTGATTACGTCCCGAGGAGGAGCAGACCATGTATCACTCAATGGACGGAGTTATTAGTGATTACCACCATAACGTTCTAAGGCATGCTGGAGAACCTTATCTAACTGTACAACAGTTCTAGGTCTGATTTTTGTACCAATTTAACTTAATACATTTGCTCATAATTTCATAGTCAAAATTTATCATATCTCAAGACCAAGTTAAAATTCACACAATCAATCTTTAAGACAATTTCAGAGGGCTTCCATAATTCAATAATACAGTTCCATGCAAAGTTTTCAGATACAAATCGTTTAATAAGTTTTATCAAATTACCAAATAATATTTATATCTCAAGATTCAAGTTTTTTAAACATTAAATTCCAAATTTTCGTTCTAGGGTTTCATGTGAAACTTCCTAAATTTTGTGCCAAATCACAAAATCAAAGCCATAAATCATAATATATGTACATAAACATGAATTAAACTCAAACTATATCTTCATTTTCGAGATAGGGTTTGGGTGGAACTTCAAAACACAAATCGAACACAAAACGTAAGCCAAATCATGAAATCGGAGTTATAAGTCACAATATATATACAAAAACATGAAATCTAGTCCAAAAGTCATGAGATTCATGCATCTATCATAACAAATCTTAGGGAGCAAGGGTTTTAGAGTATAAATAACAATATGGAGATATTTAAAAATGATAAAAATGAAAAATGAGGTCCGAGGTGCACTTGCCTTAACCCGATCTACTGATTTTCCTATTTTGATCGGACCGAAAATGATGAAAATTCCCTTTTCTTCCCTTCTCCTTCGCTGCCCTACTGCTCGTCTTCCCCCCCTCTCTCTCTCCCATTTTTCCCTTTTATAAATGAAGCTTGAAGTCGGTGAAAGTTTCTAAATCGCGCTTGAGCACCAAGGCAAAATAACGGGTTGCGCTCGAGCACTCGTCGAGTCCCATTTGGGTGTGACATTCTGCTAAATTCGCCCGAGTGACGCCTTGGATGCCGAGCCCTTGATGCCTATTTTTGCTGTCGAATTAAATTTTTCTTCATTTTTCCTTAATCCACTTATCCTCAACTTAGTTATTTTAATTTAATTATCATGATTTATTATATTTTGAGAACCCAAACCTCATAGAAATAGAAATAGTATCGATATTCATAATGTCAAATTCTCATAAACAAAAACTCAATAAATGTCTAAAAGTCAATGAACCAACAAAAATCTCAAATCTCTATCATAGAAGCCTCAATTTTCAGATCACCTCTATCTGGAATCTACATGGTAATACGTGATCTCTGCTATCCCGATGTCAACCTGTGATGACCCCACTAATCCTAACTAGAATCCGCCAAGGTTTCACCTGTAAAATGGCTATCGAACTATAAATAAATTTATACAAAACCCTGTACAATATACATAAATCCATCAAAAATAAATATTTAGACAAACAAAGGATCTAAAAAGCCACAATTCATCCATAGTACCAACTTCGTAACTCCGGCTACAATGTTGGTTTATAAGAGATGCCATTAGGTACCTAAACATCAACCATAACAACCTGCGGAAGCATATACATTCATCATATATATGGCAAAAACTAAACTATTTGTCTATCATCAGTATACAAGTACATGTCCATTAGAAATATACAAAAGTACTCTACAAGATTTAAAAGTATAAAATCTAAGTCCACAAAATAATTTCTTTGTGTCCACAGCCTAGCCAATAGCTTATCCCTACTCTACCTCATCAGATATAAGACTCGTACTCATCTAGAGACAAGAAAAATAATAAGGAGTGAGTCAAATGCTCAACAATACATAATATAATTAAGGGAGATAAGCAATATATTTAAAATAAATTTAGGAAGGAAAATAGGAGTATAATATAGATGCATAAACATGAAGCGCGATCAAATGCAATTTCAAAACTCATTTTTCTTCCACATTTTATTTCTTATTCTTTTAGGTTTCAAATCATGTAGAAATATCATTATCTTTTACGGATTAGGGTGAATAGGACTTACCAGCTAATGGTGTGGCCGAACGAGGAAAGGAATGTGTATACTTCTATACATTCTAAAGCACTACCCACGTAATTCAACACCCTGTGCCGTATACCTTTTACCCGGTATATGGGGCCATAAAGCTTATGCCACCGTATCCCCCGTGGCCCAGGGGTAATCCTCGTATTACCACAATAATATCTTAAGATATACCAAGGAATACTACCCTCTAACATATAAATTCTTGGTCCAATTTTATGATTATTTACTCTTAGAAAAATTCCAAACTCATTCATAATACTTTGTTCTCACCCCGAGAGAACAGTTCATCAAATTTAACATATCATGGAATTTTCTTCTTATACTTCTCATAATTTGCATAATTCTTATGAGTTTAAGTCTCCATATGACTTAAATTACATGCACAATCAACATAAAGCTTGAAAAAAATTGAAAAGTCTTACCATAATGAGCTAAATATAATTTTAGAGCTTCCGGTCAACAAATCCCTTCATAAATTGTTCATCACATAATTTTCGGAACATACAAGTTATTGTACACAATTTACATGTAAATAAATATCAAATAATCAAAGTAAAAATGTTCACAAAGATAGGGTTTCAATTATCTAAGGCCAAAAAATATATAAATTCCAAATAAATCGGATAAATATAAAAGGAGGCACGAGTTAGAGTTTCGTGAAGCAATATACCGCACAAATCTTAGAAATTGGACATAAAATCGACATATATGCATGCTCAAGATATGGATATCATAAAAATAGAAACATGGTCGGGTATCAGGATGAAAATACCTGAAAGGATCTAAACAAAAAGTGAAATAAGAGGGAGAAAAGTATATGAGTGCACTTACCTCGACTAGATCTATAAGTTTTCTAACTAACTCTAAGCTGGAATCGGACTTGGAAGCTTTTATATCTTTGTTCTCTCTCTTCCCCTTCGTGTTCTCTCTCTCTCCTCTCTCTCTAGTTCGTAGAAAATGACACGGAATCCTCACGCAATTTTATATTGTGGATTGGCACTCGAGCGCCAGCCTAGCGCACTTCAGGCACGCCCGGCCTAGATCCGGTGTCTACCGTTGGTGCTCAAGCACCTGGTAGGCGCGGGCTTGCGGGAATGGGTGCCCACGGCACCGCCTCGGGTGCCGGTGGGCGTCCCCCATTGCTTTCTCTTACCGCTCCTGCAACTTAATTTTTTCACATGTATTAAGTTTAATCTTATTTATATTATCTTAATTACTCATAATTACTATATTTAGGAAATCGTTACCTTACACAATTTGCTACTTTGAAGCTAATAAAATACAAGAGTGAGTCGAATACCCAACAAATAAATATAATCAACAATAGAGAAATGCAAGTAAGCAACCTGATAATAATAACAAATGTATAAAATTAATAATAACATGTGATATACGAACCTCTATCAGAGACTCAATAACATGTTATGCCTATGACCCGAAAGCCATATGAATGATTGGATATTAAGAATGCAATATGGATTCCATTGAATCCAATTGTTAGCTCAATACAAGGTCACGATTGTATGAAATAACAATAATCTCCATGGACTTTTTTTACCATAGTGGAACCAAAAGCCACGTATTTATAACCCCAACGGTTTGGTAAATACCACGAGATTATCCGATATCCTTGGTATCTTCACAACGTCTATAGTCCTCCCAAAGGTTGAATCTGTAGTATACTCATACCATCTCCGATATCATCGCCAATGATATCCCTAATATCTTCTTCTACGATGGTCACTAAATTATAAACTTATATTCTCAATCTCAATGACCTTCTACCTTTCGAAATGGAATAGGTATTGGAAAAGTATAGACTATTCTAAGGTCTTACGAGCCCCCATTCATTCAGATACCATAGAGTCTTCGTACACTGTTCTTTACTTATCCATAATGTATCAATAAACTATACTCACATGATCGAATCTAATGCAAACGATTATTTATCACAGGAGCAAGGGAAGGTCGAAAGAAAGTTTGAATATTCGACTAATGTCATAGAACTTTATTTAACCCATATGCACATATATATTTATATATACACATTGCCATACCCTATATATACATATATAATTGTGTACACACGCACACACACACACACATATATATATACACACACACATATATATATATACACACACACATATATTTATATATATATACACATATATATATATATATATATATATATATATACATATTTATATATATATATGACCCATACCCATTATATACATATATAAAAATATATATATACATATATTTATACATATACACATGTTTTTATATATACACACCCGCAACGGGTGTAGCAACACCACCTTCTCTATGCACCCACAAATCGCGACGGGGCACGGCACCACCAAACACCATCTCCTCACGGTTTGACTCACAACCCGGCGATGGCATGCCCAACACCACCACCTTCTCACCACACCTCACAACACGCATATTCACACCGTGATACACACCAAGCATATCATCCTCATAACCTACCAATTGGCTCACAACGTATGTTCTCTCTCACACATGTGCACCGTATAATCAAACCCAACGTATTTATGAGCAATACACCCACACCTAAATCACAAATACTCACACCGTGATACACACACAAGCATATCATCCTCATAACCATACCAATTGGCATACATACATATGTGTATGCACACACATGTGTCCGTATAATCAAAGCCATGTATTTATACATGTGTGTATATATATATCTCAAATACATACATACAAAATCCTACCCAATGATTCGCATGATAATGCACTAGACTTGATTGCTCTATTCTATTGGTAAGTTTGATTTCCCACCGTAACGAGGAAAAATTCTGGGCTTTCAGATTCAAATAGTGAAGATAAGAAATTGATAGCATTAACCTACTAATTATAATGCCCAAATCGTCATGGTGCACTCGAATTTCTTTTGTTTCCCTCGCCACCTCTGTTTTCCCCCAAATCTCAATTTACCTAAGCAAAGCCACAATTCCAACACAAGTCAAGGCATGGAATGATCTGCTTGCAAAAATGGGAGTTTTACTTCCAACATAATGGGGATCAATTCTTCTTGCCACCACTGGGTCATTGGACTTGGTTGGAAGACTAAAACAGAGAACGGTGCTCTGTTTCTCACGACGGCAGCAAGTCCCCAAAAATTAGGAGGTATAACATGTAAACAATACTTTAGAACCCCATTAGACAAATTACTAAACCCCAATTCAATATTAAGCCCAAAATGTTGGTCATTTTCTTACAAAGTCGTGGCTCTACATTCGGGTTCCCAATTCGTGACCCTAAAAGTTTCACCAGTTTTCCACCAAATCAAGGCGTGACCCTAAAAGTTTCACCAGTTTTCCACCAAATCAAGGCATACAAGCAAAGATTCGACATTAACAAGAATGAAGAAAGAGTATATCTCACGAGGTAGAAATTTTACTTGCCTCAATTTCTCTTTTCACTTTCTGACGACGGTGGTAATGGTAGCATGTCTTTCGATTCATGCGTCCCCCATTCCCTAACCCTACTGCCTCCTTAAGTAATGAAGAGGGTTGGTCAGGGTTTCGTCCAAGTTTTTATGTGAGAGCCGATTCCCTTCCCTTTTTGCCACTGCCCAGTCCACATTTTTCCCTCTTTCCTTCTTCTCCTCATTCCTTTTCTTTTCTTTCTTTCTTTCCTCATTTCTCTTTTGTTTTCTTCTCTTTTCTTTTCTTTCTTTCTTTTCCTTCCTTCTCTCCCTCCATCCATTTCTTTTATTTCCATTGTTATTGTTATTATTATTATTATTATTATTATTATTATTATTATTATTATTATTATTATTATTATTATTATTAAATTATTAAATATTAACATTAAAAATATATATTTATTTACATATTATTTCTAATTAACTCTCTAATTACTCATACAATAATATTTAAATTTTAATCTTAATTTTCAATATTTTAACTCTATTTTAGTTTAATTATATTTTTAGTCAATAAATTTTAATACACTAAGACCCACCTAATAGTTATTAATTCAGTTAACTTGGTTCGTAATTAGATTAGTTTAACCCGAGTCACTAATTAATCTAAATTTAAGTTAATAACCCAAGCATTTAAACCCAATCCATTGATCCAAATATTGTAAACTTATTAGAGCCACGTATTAGTTCAATTATATAATTTTAAGCCCAAAGGTGATTAAGAGTTACTAAATAATTATCAAAATTAATTTGACAATATATTCTCATGCAATAATAAATAAAATATTCAGGGTATTACACCCTGCATCTTCAAGCTTTATGTTCAACCCGTACAGTAGAGTTCGGTTTGTTATTTTCACTTACCTGTTCACTTATAGATAGGCGACGGAAGTGTGAACCAATCAAAATTTTAAATTCATGCAGTACTTGATAAGTCTTTTACCAATGAATTAGATTCCGTTGTTGATTACTATGACCTTAGAAATCCAAAATCTGCATATGATATTCTATCGGACGAACTCCATGCCGTTCTACTCGGTGATCCATGCCAGTGGGGAGGCTTCTACCCATTTGGTGAAATAGTCAACGCCGATGATGATGATTTTCCTCTACTCCGATACAACAGGCAAGGGGCCTTGGATGTTGAGCCCCCACTGTGCGAATAGCCATGGTGATTGCAGGGTCTTTAGTTTTCTGTGTGGCTGATGGGCAATATTGTCGTAAATTTAGCAATTCTTGCATTTCCTAGTGAACTCCACAGCGTCTCCCTTCATTGTTGGCTAGTAGCAACCTTGCCGCATGATCTTGAATGCTAAGTGCCTGCCACCAATGTGTGATATGTAAATTCCAAAGTATATCTCACTTAGCATGTAGTCAGCTTCTTTTGGCGTGAGACATCACATGTAAGGGACCAAATAACCTCGTTGGTATAATCTACCATCCATGATGGTGTACCAACTTGCTATCTTCTTTATACGCATGGCATCGTCCAGATTCTCCAGTAGAAGGTTTTCAATTAGGAACCTTTTGTAGGAAATCATCCAGGTATCACCGTCCGAAATCTGGAAGACTTCTTGTTCTAGGACTTTCATGCTCAGGATCATAAGAACTTCCCGCATGTCTCGAGCATATTGCTCGGGATATCCAGTCACCGTCCAGTTGATTTTCCTTTCAATTTTCTTCCCTTAGGAAGTGCTAAATGCCTCGATCAAACCCTTTTCTCTAGCAAGATACCTTGTGAGCAATGGGCTAGACACTTCGAAGTTCTTGATAATTTGGTTGATGATCAGCTCCGAGTCACTATTAATAATAAGGTTCTTTGCCGAACATTCCTTTATTAGCTGGAGTTTGGCCAATGAGGTTTTGTACTAGGGACATCATTGGTAGCCAGGAATCCAAGAGTCATCAATTATTTCTTCTCCAACTCGTCAGGAGTCCTCGAGACCATGCCTACTCCACTTCCTAATTGTGTTGATGGGCCATCTATATGCAAGATCCATGATTCATCTTCTTCTTGTTGGCGATTGCCTTCGCATGTATCGAGGACATTGGGAATCAGGGTCGTCGTTTTGACTATAAATTCCACGAGGGCCTGACATCTTATGGTCGGCCATGGTCGAAACTCCATATTAAACTTACCCAATTCGATGGTCCATTTCAGTAGTTATCTAGATATGTCAGGTTTTTAAAGAATTCCTTTTAGTGGCTAGTCCATTAAGATGATGATATTGTGGGTTTAAATGTACGATTGTAACTTCCTAGCGGAGTAGATCAGTGCAAGAGCTATCCATTCGGTGTGCGAGTAATGACTCTCGATATTCGTTAAGATTTTACTGACGTAATAGATCAGTCATTGTATCTCCAACTCTTACCCTATCAGGATTGAGCTCAGCACTGCATTTGAGATTGCATTATAGAAAAATAACTCTTTACCTTCTTGTAGAGACGTTAGGAGAGGTGGATTGACAAGGCAATCCTTCAATTCTCGGAAGGCTGCTTGACAGTCAGCAGTCTACTAAAAACCGCTCACCTTTGTCTTTCTTAGTCCATTGAAGAATGGAAGATATTTCTTTGCGGACTTTATGGGGAATTGGGAGAGCACTACGAGCCTCCCGGTGAGTCTCTGGACTTCTTTTACAAATCAAGGTGGGTTTATATCTATGATGACTTTTATCTTCTCCGAGTTCACTTCGATCCCCTGGTGAGAGACGATAAAGCTAAGGAATCTCCCCGAACTTACTCCGAATATGCATTTGGAAGAGTTCAGCTTCATATGGTATCTTCGAAGGGCCTCAAAGGTTTTTGAGGTCTTGAATATGGTCCTCGGATGCTATACTTTTGATGAGCATGTTTTCTCGAATATTTTGTTCACGAGCTTCTAATAAGTCGTTCCTACATTCTTCAGACCGAAGAATATGACTTTATAGTAGTACGTCCCTTGGTCGGTCATGAAAGATGTGCACTCTTTGTCGTTGGGACTCATTCGAATCTAGTTATAGCTTGAATAAACATCTATGAATGTTATAACACTTATCCGGATGTTAAGTCTTCCAACAGATTAATTCTTGGCAATGAAAAGCTGTCTTTTGCATATACTTTATTCACATCAGTGAGGTCGATACATACCCGTCATTTTTCATTGCTTTTCTTGACGAGTATCACATTTGATAGCCAGTTCGGTACTAAACTTTCCTTATGAAACCTACATCGAGTAGTTTCTTAACTTCCTCTCTCATGATAATTAATTTCTCGGTGGAATGGTTCCCCCTCTTCTACCTAATGGGTTTACGATCAGAATTGAGGCTCAACTTGTGAACCATTACTCCGGTTGATATCTCTGGTATGTCAGCGGGAGTTCATGCACATATATCAAAGTCTTATCGGAGGAAAAGTCATTAACTATTTATGCAGGCGATCCATCAGTGAGCTTCCGATCTATATACATTTATCGGGCTCAATGGGAAGTAGGGGAATCTGGTGTGTTGACTCGCTAGACCATCCTTGTCATAGTGTCACTTCGTCTCAAAAATTGAAGTATTCAATTGGCTAATTTTGGATTGCCTAGTTGATTTGAGATAAATAGCATGACTAGCCAGTGACTTAGTCACCTAGGACCTCTCCGATGTTGTATGCTGTCATGAACTTCACTTTGAGATGTGGGATTGATGGCATTATCCTGAATGTAACTAAGTAGGGTTGTCCCAATATGGCATTATAGATCGAGGGTAGGTCGACTATCAGGAATGTGAGCATGCGGGACTCTATCTTGGTTACGTTCCTAATGTGACCTCCAACTAGATGGTCCATTAGATTGGAACAGGTTCATTATCAAGTCCGCATAGGGGTCCCTTAGTTGGATTCATTTGGTCCTTTTTCAGTCTAAGCTTAAATATAGGTATCGAGATATAACAAATTTCTTGAGTTTTTATTATCAATAAAGACTCTTCACACTTGATAGTTGATCGTGCCATCCGAGATAAGTGTTGATACAACAAGAAGGTCTGAATGGAGATTTATTACATGTGTCATATCATCATCGTTAAAACCAATGACATCATTTTTAACTCCTATCCTCTATTTTTGTTGTTGGAAGTCCTCTCTGGGTGGTCTTGTTGACACCATGTAGACAACCTTGGCTGTGACCTGATTATGTGGCTATTCCTACTGGCTTGTCTCATCATCTTTAGCTCTCTCGGAGGTTTTCCCTAAGTTTTTTTCAGAAACTCGCTAAGGTATCCTTTTTGAACGAGGGCCTCAATCTCCTTCTACACCATCTTGTAGTCCTCGGTGCTGTGACCCAGAGATCGATGGTAAAAGTAGTATTTAGATTGATCTCCTCCCTCTGGGTTCTTGGGCTACTTGGGCCATTTAGCCACTTCAAGAATTTCTCGTCCGGATTTGTATGAGGATGTTTGTATGGGTGTTGTTCAAAGGAGTCAATTTTAGGGGTCTGAACTCTCTTCGAACACCTGACACTATCCTTGGCTACTTTGTGGGGTCTCGGGTGTTGGTATTGTCTCCATTCCTCTTCTTCTCGTTGATTGACCCCAGATGGTTATACTTTGTGTGCTTTGGCCGCTTTACTTCATTGACCTCCTCGGTGGCTATGAATACACATGCAATGGTTTCTGTCTAAAAAAAAGTTTGAGGCTGCTACTGGATTAAGTACTTGAAGAAGTCATTTAACTGCATGGTTGCCATAAAGGAGTTTAGCTTCACCTTATTAGTAAGCTTGGATATTCTTCAGGCCTCAACATTGAATCGAGCTAGAAAGTGCTTTAAACTCTCATTTGGCCATTGCCGGATGCGGATGAGGTGCCAAGGCAGCTTCTCCTTCCTTTGGCTGGAAGTGAATTGTGATAGAAAGATGTCAACTAATTATTGGAATGTTCTGATCGTATTTAGCCATAGGTGATAGAACCAAATTCAAGAATCTCCCTTGAGTGTTAGAGGAAAGTATAGACACATGGTTGCGTCCTCTATGCCCAGGGCACGCAAAGTGCAGAAGTGATCCAAATGGTCCATCGAATCAGAACTTCCATCATGGGGTTCTAGGGTCCACATCTTAACTTGTGAGGGAGTTGTAGCATCCAAATGTCACTTGTGAATGGTGAGCTTTCCAGGTTTGTAGAGTGTCAATTGGTACTTTCTCTAAATAGATGTTACTCAATCTTCTTTATTCTCTACTTTAGTTGTGAGGAGAACATAATCTTTTTTATATTGAGGGAGGTCATTAACTCTGAGTGGTTCAGAAAGACATGCTAAACAACCAGCTACGGGCCTTCCTCAGTTAACTGCTACATGAAGCTTCTCATCGGGCCAAAGGCCTCTGGTCATCTCGGAAGTTGCGTGGATTCCACCACTCTAGGCTTTTCATCCTACACTTAAAACTTAGTTGGTCCTCTAACCATGCCTAGGCCCTATCGCTCGTGACCTCTCAGCCTCGAGGTTGTTAGGCAACTGGATCTTCTCCATGGTGGCCTGTCTCTTCCTTTGGTTTCTCCTTTTGGATGTTGAAGTTTGGGGGTTAGAGGAAGGAGCCCAAGTGGTAGAACCTTCAGACGGGTGCATATAGTTTGGTACAGTTTTGATAGCGTGTCCACCTAGGTTGCCACCGCTTTCACATTTGTGGTTGGATGATCATTCCCATAAGTGCCTATGGTCAGATTGTCATCATGGGAGACGACATCTCTAGAGGGTGCGCTTTATTGAGCCTTGGTGTTCATCATGCTTCATTTCTTCGGTTATGGGGGTAGGATTTTTGTTATATTCCCACAATAGAGCTAATGATGCATATTTGGATTTAAATTATCAAACGAATTAGGGAGCCACCTTAATCAGGAGTTTGTCTGGTACGGGTTTAGTCTTTGTTAGTCTAAATCTGATCCTATATACCACAATAGATGAATAATGGATTAGAAGAATATGGTACTCACTCCCAGGTATGTCATCTGATACTTAAGTTAATAATCTTTTTTAGTCGAATAGAAAGACGGGATGACAAGATGTAAGAGTGTTTGGGGATTGAGTGTATAGTAAATGATTGGGTGTATAGTGAAGGATTGGGTTCCACTTGGTGAGCTCGAATGAGTGAACGACTTTAAGATGATACACTCATAGAGGGAGTGGCTTACAAAGAGAGGAATGCACTCGTCAGAGAGTGGCTTTTTATTTGTCTGAGCGTCTTTGCTTCTGGATGGAGGTCCATCCCCTTTTTTGTGGATGAAAAGGGTTATTTATAGAGTGGATGCTAGTTTAGTCATCTCTGGGTATTACAACTCTGTAACTGTGAGGGATCATGCTCATGCAACTATTGCCTGCAATACAAGCCCCTACGATTGTGAGGACAATATGCTGGGTCAAGTCACATGCAATCGTTCGTTGAGATGTGAAGGTTATCATATGTTGAGGTGGAGAGGTAACCGCTGGTACAATCCATTATCTAACGCAAATTGCCTATTTTTTACTAGAAGATCTTGGGTCTGATCGCTTGGGTCAATTGCAGCATCTTTTGGACATTGGGCTAGAGGGGTCTTTTAGTGAGCTGCAACTATCTAGGCTTCCTTTATTTCAATAGGTTGAGTTTTGGGTAGACCAATAAATCGCCGTACCCATAAGTTATTTTGATGAGTTATTTCTTTGGAAAAAAAAGATATATATAAAATCTTATTTAAAGTCTCACTTATCAATTCTATTACAAAATGTATAATAATTGTTAAAAAATTGACCATGATATATCTAATAAGTGCATTATATCAAAAAAATAAATATAAATTTGTGACTATTACTTAGCATCGGTTTAAAAATTCTTTAAAAATATTGAATTTGCATATTTTTATACTGTCAAAATAAAAAATTATGACATATACATTTGAAATTGATTGAATTTTGAGAAAAAAATTCAAGAAAAAAAAAGACACAACAAAATGGTTAAATTCCAATCCGTTAAGTCACAGAGACGTACAACTACTTAATTTAGTGACAATAAACTATTTATATGTGATGGGAGCGGTTAAAGCGGCCCAGCCCAAAACAGTAAACCAGCCCAGAATGAATCATGGCCTAATAGCTTAGAGGACGGCCAATGCTCCAGTTGACCAGAGAAAGTCCTCAAGCGGCCGGAAGCGGCCCAAGCTAGAGACGGCCCACGAGTCTTCTCTCACACACAATGGTCATCTACCCTTATTAGGTGCAATGCCGAGAATCTCCTCAGATGGCAATATCCTCTGTAATGGAATCTCCCAAATCGGGGCACACTCCAAAAGGGAAGTCCTCTAATCAACACACGAGTCATAGCGAAAGTTTCAACATTTACAACATGTAACATATCCGCAGGGAAAGAAATCCTGCTTCCCGACCGTTGCATCCCTGAATGGTGCCTACATCCTCACAATAGATGGAAAATATCTCCTCAGATGGCTGGCAGCCCGCCTCACCACCAAAGGAAGGTGGTGAAACCCGACAGCTATAAAAAGCCCTGGGTATGTATTTTAAAGACATGCTCTCTAGAATACTCAAATGCTCTCAAGTAATCCGACTCACATACACATCATTACTAATCTCCTACCCACCTCTCATATCCAGCGAACCTGGTGGTCAGTAAAGCCGCTCTCTACGAGCACACTCTGACTCTAGCCACTCTGCCATGAGTGCACCTCTGAACCATACTAAAAAATCCCCTTCCCAACATCCATTCTTGCATACTCTCCATCTACCTTCATCATTTTGGAAGGTAAATTACTAACTTGAGCATTGGAGGATAAATCGAGGAGCGAGTCCCACCGCTTTCCTCTGATTTCTCATCTTCTATTGTGAAGTGCAAGATTCCAGGCGTGTAGAATGGAGACCAGACCCGACTTCAGTACCAGACCATGAAGCAGCTAAACCGAATCCGTCCTAAACTCAAATTTAGGATGCATCATTGGTATCGTCTGTGGGAACCGAACAAGAGGCCTAACCACAATCTCATTTGCATCCAACTCATCAACAAACATGGTAAACACAAGAGCACAAGCCATCATTCCAACCAAGGAAGTCACCTCACCCAACAACGACCCACTCCGCTAGTAGCCTGGTAGGAGAATGACTACCTCCGATCATTCTCGCGATGGTGGAGCAAATGGACAAAATGTCACAAATGTTCCAAGCGCTCTACACGCACCGAGGCAAATAGAGGCAGAGGGATCCCTCCTCTTCAGCCCACACATCGGCCTCTAGGCGGGGAGGCTATAGAAAGAAGAAGCCAGCAAAGAAAGCCGCACGATCAAGTAACTCTAGCATCCCGATGGCTTCAAACACCAAAAGTCATTCTAGGCTAGAAGACTGGCTCAACCGCGGATCCTCGGAGAACAGCCCAGAAAGAAGGAATCCCCACTAATCCCAGGATGATTAGAGGCCCCCAATTCAAGAAGGAGCCTCTTGGATCACCCGACCAACTAGTGTCAGCAGCAAGCCAACACTGCACCGCACAGCCAGTCATTCGAAGTTGAGGACCTACCTTAACGCAAAAAGGTCCGCAACCTCTACACGGGTGGAGGAGAAGGTCCAAAAAATATAGAACCGCGTGTTCAAAGGTAAAGCTGGCAAATACTCAGCTGATTTGAAGAGATCTCCTTTTACCTTGGAGATCCATATCCAACCACTGCCTCCAAAATTTAAAATGTCATCCTTGGAACCTTATGACGAAAGCACCAATCCCATGGACCACTTTGCCCACTTCCAAACTCTACTCAATTTCCATAGCTTAGAAGAAGCTTCCATGTTCTAGGCTTCCCCGTCACTCTGAAGGAGGGCTGTAACAGAATGGATTTTTTTTATCTTCAGATAATTCTGTCATTATAGAAATAGAAACTAAAGCCCAAAATAACAACTTAAAGTTCTAAAAAAAAATGGACAAAGTTTTCCCTAAAATTGAGCTAAATTGAAATACAAAACCTGCTTAAAACCTGCCAATATACAAAATAACATCATAATATCCATCAACATGTATTTTTATCACCGACATAGATTCTAAAGACGCCGTATAATTCTCTACGGCTTACATTCAATAATTCCTATCCACTATACTAACAATTTAGAGTAAGAGATGTCGTCTGGGACCTGTACAAAATCTATAAAAAATATATAGCGGAAGTTGAACTATATACCTACGGAAGCATAAATCTCTGTTTTATCACATGCATCACATACATTTCATATACAAGCTCCATATACATATAATCCATATACAAAATCCGGTATTTACATTCAAACTATTTCCTTCAAAGGTTTCCAAAATATCTTCAAGTCTCCAAAAATCTTTAGAAAAGACTTTAGCTATTTCTTATCGTCTGACACTAATTCAACTGTCTCATCTGGAGGAAAAACAGTAAAATAGTGAGCCGAAACCTAATAGTGTACCAAAAAACATGCAGTATAAACCTTGCATGTAAATCACAGTAAAATGAAGCATTTCATAGCATATAAAGTATAATACACTAATACAAGGGCCATGAAAACATTAACAAAACATAAATTGATATGCAAGTGCCGAAATTCATAAAATCAGTTTCAATTTCAATCGTTCGTCAAGACTCTAGTTCGATATCCTAAGAACCCAACTAGTATACCTTACTAGTTGAGGGGATAAATAATCGAGGATTGATTATATTCAATCTACACAATCAAATGCCGATGGTTAGATAGTATTTATCTCAATTCGATGGTTTGATGGTTCAATAGTCCAATGTTTCAATAACTTATCATCGATTACCATCATAACGTTCAAAGACATGTCGGGAACCTTATCTGACTATACGATAGTCCTAGGTCCAATTTTCTTACTGATTACTTTAATTTAAAGCTTTTGCTCAAAATTCTATAATCAAATTCATCATATTTCAAAGCCAAGTCCAAACTTATGCAGTCAATTCTTCAGAAAATTTTAGAAGACTTCCATAGTTCGATAATACAGTTTTGCGCGGAGTTTTCAGATACAAATTATTTAATAAGCTTTACAAGGAAACAATCAACAATTAAATCATCAAAATTTTAAATTTTCAACACAAATTTTCCAATTTTTGTGCTATGGTTTCGGCTAAATTTTCAAACAATAAACGGACACAAAACATGGGTCAAATTACAAAATCGATGTTATAATTCATAATACATATACATAATCATGAAATTTAACCAAAAACCCCCAAGTTTTCGAATTAGGTTTGAGGCAAACATGTCCGGACCAAAATCGAATGCCAAAACCTAAATTAAATATGAAATCGAAACTACAACTCACAATAATCATGCATAATTATAAGGTCTAACCATAAATTTGTAGAAAATATACATTATTCATGCAAAACATGGGGATTGAGGGTTTTTAGAGCATAAACATGAAAATGGAGATATCAAAACGCCGTAAAAACGAAGAATAAGATTGGAAATACACTTACCTAAGTTAGATTTACAATTTTTTTTACCCGGATCGAATCAGAATGGGTAGATTTCTCCCTTTCTCCCCTTTTTCTCTTCGCATTCTGCTCTCACTCTTTGTCTGCTCACCGGCTGCTGCTCTTTTTTTCCCCTAAAACACCTGAAATCCCCAAATTAAAACAAGAGGAAATGGGTCACGTGAGGACCTGTGCCTCAGCTCCCTCTTTTTCCCCTGCTTTCCATGCTTTCCTTCTGCTTCTAAGTTTCCAACGTTGTTGTTATTATTATTATTATTATTATTATTATTATTATTATTATTATTATTATTATTATTATTATTATTATTATATAATACGTTATTATATATATATATATATATATATATCAATTTTTCTTTAAATTATAAAATCCCAAATTGATATTCGGGCGACTAAACGAGCGCACTTCGAACGCCAGCCTATCAGATCCAATTATTATCCAAAATTTTATAATATTTAATTAGTTTTTCTCACGTCTGAATTACCCAAAATAATAAATAATTTCAATTTAATCGGATAAAAATATTTTGGAATGTTACATTCTCATCCACTTATAGAAATTTCGCCCTCAAAATTTGACGAACTTTGAATTTTCCTTAATCGAAGGAAATTCCTAACGTTCCTAAATCATTTCAATTAAATGATTATCCTGAGAAATCCTAAGCATTCGAATCGCCTTGATCTTTGGTATCTGATTCATTCTATACTCATATAAATTCATCAAATCCAAAAACAAACACAATTCATAAACTTATTTTCCAATTTGATTTTGGACATCAAAAAAGTTATAAATCCCACGTTTCTATCTATGCTAAGCCTCAAATTTGGAGCATTCTCTTCAAATTTCAAAATTAGATCTTAACATACAGGTGCTGATCAACCAAGTACTTCTACAGCGCACTCTGATTAAATTTTCCAACTTTCAATCGTCCGATTATCATTTTCTACCACAACGAATTTAACCTAACACTGAGCCTCTTTCATCAAGCTCCACTAAGATTCCAATATGAATCTCGAATCATAATTAAATTTTCAAGGTAAAATATTTTACATCCTCCTCATTCGTTGGTATGTCTCCGAACCAAAATTTCCCATGAGATACATATTTCCCATTCTGAGACATCCATTTAATGCGATAACCTTTATTATTCTAATCTTAAGATATTTATACCATGAAAGCAATTCCTACAGAACCTCAAACCATAGTAAAATTGAAAACCATAATCATACTATCACTGAGGATTTGGCATAATGTTTGATCATTATCCAAGATCTTAAGATCCTAACACTTAACTATTTCAAATCTCAAAGTCTAAATGCTAAGTAACCTCAGATCTTATTGGCGTATCGATGAGCCAATGAATTAAATTTGAACATCTCTTCCAAAGCTATAATGAGTGGATCGTCTTTTGTCTTGAAACAAACCATAAGGATTTCTTACTTCAAAATTTCATAGTTCTAACACTTTAAACACGTTTTCTGTTTCCTAACTTAGGAGTACGATATCCTATTTCTCAAGCATTCAAATCCACTTACAATCTACCCTTTCACATTTCTTATGAAGCACCAAGGGCATATCAAGTCCAAGATTCCAAACTTCATTTGCCCATATTAAGTTCACCTCTCTAATAACATCAAGGCCTATCTTTATAATCCTTTAACAGATTAATTTACATGTAATTTTCTAAGGTTACCTCCTCATCATAATATAACTATTTTAATCCTTGAAATTATTAGATCAAGGTCATTTCCAGAGCAATTCTACAAATTCTCAACTAGGGACTTCCAATATCAACCATCGATCTTAACATTTATCTTTCAAGGTCCACCTATTTTAGCTTCTACTCTTAGCTCCTTAAAACACCAATTTCTTTCGAAAACATTATCCATAATTCCTCAAGGCAATGGCCTCATCACACCATTCCAATTATGGGTGAAACAATTCTAACCCATGAACTCCTCCCCCACTTTTCTTGTGGGTGATTTCCTATTGATGCAGATAATAGAATCCCAATCTTCCTCAAAAGCATTAGTAAATCTTACTTTCCAAAGGTCTCATAGTATTCTTAACAGCACCCAAATAATGCTCCTTTAATTTCATACATATTTTGTATAGATAATGCCGATTTTATCTCATCTCCAAATCACCCATTCCTCTTATCTACTATGTTGATCAATTAACCGAATATTTCCTCCTTCCAACAATACACAATCCATCCTCTCCTCAATTTGGCATTCGATTACCACTTATCCATACTCCACAAAATTCACAAAGAACACATAATACAATCATAGAACAATCAAGAATCTTCAAGATAATTGAGGCATATCATGCATTTCATGGAGAAATCTAGAGAATACATAACTCCCAAATCAATTAAGACAAAAATCAAAATTCCACAAGTAAGGTAATACCTCCATCCGCCTTCGGGGGTGTCTCAGGGTCTCGTACTGTCATTGCAAATGCTCTAGCCACAACAACTAACTTCTTTACTTCTGACCTTTTTGGTAACGGATAATCTTTCATCAGGTGACCCAACTTCACGCAATTATAGCATGCTCCTATTGTTTTATTACAAGGTTTTTTCGTGTGCTTCCTCCCACAATATGCACACTTAGCAGCTGATGCCTGAGTGCTAGTCACCGATAAAACCTCAGTAACAATCTTCCCTACATCTACTGTTCTTGCTTTCTTAGACGGATCAGAGGGTTCCACATTTGGTTCCGTGCTAAGGCTTGCCCGGCTAGCAACCCTTTTTGCAAAGAATCTCTATGTTTCAACCTCTTTCTCATAAATCATCGCTCGGTCTAGAATATCAACATATGTTTGGAGCTTGTGGGTTGATAATTGTCTTCTGATATCATCTCTTAGTCCTTACTGAAATTTCTTCGCTTTCCTCAACTCGTCCTCTATTAAATTGGGCAAAAATCAGGACAGCTCTATGAACTTTGTGTTGTATTCAGTCACAGTCATACTCCCCGGTTTCAGTCGCATGAACTCTTACTCCTTCAAACTCCACCAACTATCAGCCTCGCCTTCCAACTTGTACACCGCAAAAGTAACTTTCTCCTGATCGGCACACCGAATCACAGTAAAAATCTTCTTCATCCTTTTAAGCCAAATATTTGCTTCTATTGGATCAGGCTTACCCAAAAATATCAGTGCTCGCTCACTGTAAATCTATCATATGTTGTCGGAGCAAGATTTGCTAGAGCTGGCTTGGGTATCTGGATCGGAGCCATATGTCTCTACTCCACAAATTCCACTATATTTGTCATTCTCTTTAATTGATCCACATAAACTGCCTCCCTATCGTCGGGAGTACTAGCACCAACATGATTATTTTCTCGATTTTTCCTACTGGCCATCTTAGATCCTATAACTAAAAGTAAGCACAACATTATAAACCTCAAGAAATCAAGTTAAGGGAAGGGGTTATCAGTAGTTTAAGGAAATTCAAACCTAGCCCAAGGATCAACTTCCTAAGCATCATAGTTGCCTTAACTACCCTGACCTATCCCTACAGAAATTTAAGCCTATGCTTCAGCTTTTTAATTGATCAATCCTAAGGCATCTCATTTTTCTAATACCAATTGTGATGGAACAGAATTTTTTGTCCTCTAATAATTTTGTCATTATAGAAACAGAAATTGAAGCCCCAAATAATAACCTAAAATTCTAAGAAAAAACGGACAAAGTTTTTCCTAAAATTGGGCTAAACTGAAATACAAAACCTGCTTAAAACCTGCCAATAAAAAGAATTACATCATAATATCCATCAACATGTATTTTCATCACCAATACAGGATCCACAGATGCCGTATAATTCTCTATGGCTTACATTCAATAATTCCTATCCACTATACTAATAGTTCAGAATAAGAGAGCCATCTAGTACCTATATAAAATCCAGAAAAAATATATAGCGGAAGTTGAACTATATACTTACGGAAGCATAAATCTCTATTTCATCGCATGCTTCACATACATTTCATTTACAAGATCCATATACATATAATTCATATACAAAATCCAGTATTTACATTCAAACTATTTCCTTCCAAGGTCTCCAAAATATCTTCAAGTCTCCAAAAACCTTCAGGCAAGACTTTAACTATTCTTTCTCATCTGGCTCTAACTTAACTATCTCATCTGGAGGAAAAACAGTAAGCCGAAACCTAACAGTGTACTGCAATATAAACCTTTCATATAAATCACAGCAAAATGAAGCATTTCACAGCATATAAAGCATAATGCAACAGGACAAGGGCCACGAAAATATTAACAAAACATAAATCTATATGCAAGTGCCGAAATTCATAAAATCGGTTTCAATTTCAATCGTTCTTCAAGACTCTAATTCGATATCTTAAGAACCCAACTAGTATACATTACTAACCGATGGGATAAATAATTGAGGATAGATTGTGCTCAATCCACACAATCAAAGGCCGATGGTTCGATAGTATTTATCTCAATTCAATGGTTCGATGGTTCAATAGTCCAAAGGTTAGATAACTTATCCTCGATTATCACCATAGCGTTCTAAGGCATGCTGGAGAACCTTATCTGACTATATGATAGTCCTAGGTCCAATTTTCTTACTGATTACTTTAATTTAAAGCTTTTGCTCAAAATTCTATAATCAAATTCATGATATTTCAAAGCCAAGTCCAAACTCATGCAGTCAATTCTTCAAACGATTTTAGAAGACTTCTATAGTTCGATAATACAGTTCTATGAGGAGTTTTCAGATACAAATCATTTAATAAGCTTTACAAGGTAACAATTAACATTTTAATCATCAAAATTCTGAATTTTCAACACAAATTTCCTAATTTTCGTGCTATGGTTTCGGGCAAAATTTCCAAACAATAAACGGACACAAAACATGGGTCAAATTATAAAATCATTGTTATAATTCATAATAATCATGAAATTTAACCAAAAATCCCCAATTTTTTGAATTAGGTTTCATGCAAATCTGTCCGGACCAAAATCGAATGTCAAAACCTAAATTAAACATGAAATCGAAGTTACAACTCACAATAATTTTGCATAATTACAAGGTCTGACAATAAACTTGTAGGAAATATCCATTATTCATGAAAAATATGAGGAACGAGGGTTTTTAGAGCATAAACATGAATATGGAGATATCAAAACGTCATAAAAACGAAGAACAAGGTTGGAGATATACTTGCCTGAGCTATATTTACAGTTATTTTTACCTCGATCGGATTGAAATGGGTAGATTTATCCCTTTCTCCCCTTTTTCTCTTCGCGTTCTGCTCCCTATTCGTTTCTGCTCACCGATTGCTGCTCTCTTTTTTTCCTAGAACACTCAAAATTCCCAAATTAAAACAAGAGGAAACGGGTCACGTGAGAACCCGTGCCTAAGGTCCCTCTTTTCCCCTACTTTCCATGCTTTCCTCCTGCTTCTAAGTTTCCAACGTTATTATTATTATTATTATTATTATTATTATTATTATTATTATTATTATTATTATTATTACTATCAAATACGTTATTATATTATATATATATATATATATATATATATATATAAATCACAAAAACTCAAATCGATATTCGGGCGATCAAACAAGTACACTTCGAACGCCGGCCCATCAGATCCAATTATTCTCCAAAATTTTATAATATTTATTTAATTTTTTCACACCTGAATTACCCAAGTTATCAAAAATAATAAATAATCTAAATTTAATTGGATAAAAATATTTCGGGATGTTACAGGGGCGCTAGGATCTGATTTTGTTGGCTTCCTGTAAATTCCATCCAGAGTTTCCGGGAGCTCGCTGATAACTTCCTGGCTCCTTATGCTTCTAGCCGCCGTGAATAAAAGCAACCGTGGTACCTCGCCCATGTCAAGCAGAAGCCGGACGAGAATTTAAGGAAGTTCTTAGGGCACTTCACCGCCGAGGCTAGGAAGATACCTACGCTCACTGACGAGGTGAAGCTGTGTAGTTTTATTTTTGCTCTGGGTCCAAGTGACTTTTTCAAACACTTGGCCCATAAGGACACGCAAACCTTTCGGGAGGCTGATTCCATCGCTTGAGCTTACATAGCGGCAGATGAAGCCAATAAAACAAAACACCTAAAATGATCCAACCATCCTCGCTCCATGCCAGTGGATGGAAAGAGGAAGAACGAGGGCCTTGACAACCCCCGACGAAAGCAACCCAGAACCCAGTCACCCATGCGAAGGGAGTTTAGAACCATCAACCTAACTCCGTTGAATGACTCATGGGCAAATATCCTCATGCAGATTTGGGAGGAGAAGTTCATTAAATGGCCAAACCCAATGAAGAACCCGTAGGGAGGTGATCCGATGAAGTACGGTGATTTCCATCAATCTCTAGGCATACCACGGGAGACTACCGAACTCTACAAAAGGAGATCGAGAAACTAATCCGCCGAGGCCACCTCATCAAATTCCAAGGGAACCCAGGATAGAACTCTAGTCTCTCAGGCGAGGATCAACCTGAGTAGTAGCAACTAAGGAACCGGCTCATAGTTGGGATTGTCAACATGGTGACCACCAAACAACCCAAGGCTCACCACACGGATCGCCGGAAGAAACCGTCCGGGCACAAGGAACAGAGGGTGGGGGATGATGTCATTAGTTTTAGTGATAATGATATAGCACATGTAATCTTCCCCCATATTGACTCCTTGGTTATATTCGCTCTCATTTCAAACAGTACCTTAGTCTACTAACTGAAACGAGTCTTCATTGATAATGGAAGTTTCCATGATTTACTTTACCTCGATACTTATTTCAAATTAGGACTAAAAAAGAGTCAACTAAAACTGACGGAAGGGCCACTATACGGATTGGACTATGAGTGAACGACCGTCCAAGGGACAATCCAGCTGAATGTCACCTTGGATACGTACCCCAAGATAGCAAGTAGCATGATCACCTTCCTAGTTATCGACCTACCTTTCGCATACAATGCAATACTCGGCAAACCATGCTTGGCGATATTCGGGGTTGTAACGTCAATACCCCATTTAAAAATAAAATTCCCGATAGCATGCAGCATTGGCAAAGTATTAGGCGACCAAGTAACCGGTTGAACGTGCTACTTGTCCCAAGTCGCCCTAAGCTGCATTGACCAGCCGACAGATGACCTGGACCATCGAGACAAAACAATGCTACAGCAAGCGCAATGTGATATTCCGGATCCCGATTGGATTATTTTAATATTAATTGTGATTTTTGGGTATTTCGGATGTGGTGAAAATAAATTAAAATATTATGAAATTTTCGGAAATGATCGGAGGTGCGGAGTGGGGCCCGGTGTGTGCCCGTAATGTTGTCCGAATGCCGAGTTAAATTTAAAAATAAAGAAAAGTTATATATATATAATAATAATAATAATAATAATAATAATAATAATAATAATAATAATAATAATAATAAATATATGTATATATATATAAAGTAAAAGAAAAGGAAAAAGAAAATGAAAAAGAAGAAAAAGAAAAGAAGAAAGAAAAAGGAAATTGGGGAAAAAGAAAGGGGGAGAAGAATCGGGGAGAGAGAAATCGGGGGAGAAAAGGGGTTTAGGGTTTGGGCGGCGGAGAAGGAAGAAGAGAGGAAGATCGGCGCGGCAGACAGTGACCGCGGCCATGGTGGCGCGCGACGGTCGACGGGTGTGAGCCATCGTTAGCGGCGGTTTGTGGTGCGTCGGTGGCGGTGTTCGGTGAGAAGCCATCGGCCGTCGGTGGTTGTTGACGGCATTTGCAGCGGCGATCGGTGGTCGACGGCGATTCTTTGGTGGTGGTGGGAGGAGGGCGGTGGCGTCGGCCGAGTGATTGGCGGTGTGGGTTGGACGAGAGGACGCGGCGAAGTCGTGCGAGAGAGAGGAGCGCGGAGTTCGGCGTCGACGGCCGGGTGAGGGAGGAGGCCGCGACGGCCACGTGAGGAGGTGCGGTGGCGGCGCAATGAGGAGTGGCCGCGGCGGGCGGGCAGAGAGCGGCACGCGGTGGAGAGAGGAAGGGTGTGCGGGAGAGAGGCGACGCGGCAGAGGAGAGAGAAAGGCCCGATTGGAGTGCTTCGGGACATCCTTTTTTCAGATCTGCAGAGTATGATGTTAAGTCAAGTATCCTCCAGCCCTATTCTTGGTCTGATTTAATTTCCGATGCATTTTGACTACTGTGGGAGATTTTACTAACATGCATGTATTTTTAAATACCCTCAATTTATCAATTGTATACATGCATGTATGTTTTATCGGTTGTGCGGTGGTTTTGTACTTGTATTTATGATTTAGAGGGGTTTTGGACACCCGGACGATATATATGTATGTTGGGTATCCGTATATTGTGGAACCATGAACCGGGCCTTGCACTAACCATGCATGTTGCCGGTGGGATCACTACGTGATCCGAGGCATCGGGCTACTTCCGCCGTAAGGAAGATGAGGTATTGGCTACTTAGTAAGGAAGATGAGGTATTGGCTACTTCCGCCGTAAGGAAGATGAGGTATTGGCTACTTCCGCCGTAAGGAAGATGAGGTATTGGCTACTTCCGCCATAAGGAAGATGAGGTATCGCCCCACTGTGTATTTAATTGAGAACCATCGTAAGGAATTGACGGAAAACTAATATATTCGGACGTCCTAATATATAATAAAAACTTGAGGTTGCACCCAAAGCCGCGGGTGGTAAAACATAGTGAGCAAGTTCCTTATCTATGGGAGACAGAGTACATGGATGGCCTAGAGCTACTGGCCTAATTCGTAGGCCGATATATAGCCGTGGTTACTGGACGAGGTAACCCTTCCTCAAGTTGGTATCATTGATCTTTGGTTCTCCGATTTCGTGAATGCTTTGTATTTACGCACGTATTTGGGTGTATGGTGATTTGAGATACGTGGTTTGGCCCACGGATGGGGCGATAGGAATATCTCAAATGACATCGATGTGATAAAACCGGAACGTGTTTTGATTTATGTTTTAGTTAGGCGGTTTTCTCTTGATTTTTGCATTATGAGTTTTAGATCCTGGGACGACGGTATGTGTCTCCACATGGATGTGGTGACGGTTGCGGCGTATGTGACCTCGGATCATATGATATGATATCGTCTATGAGGTTTACCGGATCGTGATTTATATGATTTTGTCCCGGAGGGACGAGTTAATGCGACGACGATTTAATACGAGACATCTCCTCGATTTTCAGGATTTCACGGACATGATGTTTTGTTTTACGTGATTGCTATACGATATCCCCGCTTCGATTTATGTGGTACCGTTTTATACGATTCTTGATACTTGCTGAGCTCACAGGCTCACGTTTTCATGTTTTATCCCTTCGGACTAGTGGCATGGATACGCTTGCAGGAGCTCGGACGTGATCGCCTCGGATATTCCTTTTGGCAGTGGAGATATCACATTTGGTATATTTCTGATCTCGAGGATATGTTATGGTTATTATTTATGGCCGGATGGTGCTTTGATCATTGTATGCAAAATATTGGAGTTATTGCATTATGTGGATGAGTTGCTGTAAATTTGGATACCTCCCTTGCGATTATGGTCAGCAGGTCGTGTACTATTTGTCCGGATTTATATCCGATGAGATCTTGTGCGGGTTTTATTTATATTGGGTCCTGCACATGTTTGATAGTCACATCCGGGATGGGTTATTGTTGTTGATGGAAATCTTATTATTGATTTTATTTTTTGACCTGCGTATATTGTGGTCCCGGGTCGTGACACGCAATCTTTTGAGGTCACCGACCTCATACCTTTGAATACGAATAACCCGGACAAATGCGTGCAAATAGGAGGCTTGCTTTACGTGACCAGTTAACCAGCTTCTTAAGACACAAGGCAGATGTCTTTGCTTGGACGCCTGTAGATATGCCTGGGATCCCAACCAGAGTAATGATCCACAAGTTGCATCTCGATCCAGACAGCAAGCCCACCAGATAAAAGCGGAGAACCACTCTGTGGAAAAGCTGATAGTCGTCTAGGAGGAAGTTAAAAAGTTGTTTGACGTCGGATTTATAAGAGAGGTCTAGTACCCGGACTTAGTCTCCAACGTCATCCTCGTCAAAAAGAGCAATAAAAAATGGCTGATGTGCGTCGATTTGTCTAAAGGATGAGAAAGTAAACCTCGGTGTTTTCCTTGGGAGGGTAGGCATCAATGTTGGAATTGATGCTACGAATCTTGGACGTGTATGTCTTGGGAATTTCATAGGTAATGTGAAAGTTACATCGCGAGTAAGTCCAAATGATTGGGTGTTAGAATGTCGTGTTGTTATTGGAAGTTAGAATCGTATTCAGTTTTGGTCAGTTGGCTCGTTGAAATGCCGACGGGATCTTGAGGTTACCAAGTGATCAGAATTTTGAGAATTCTGGGTAAGGATTGAAAGTTCTGTCCACTCTTTGGGTGATCGCCATGATTAGAGTTTCAATCCTGGCGTAATTTAATGATTTGGGGATTAATCAGAGTAGCGCAGCGGAAGTGTTATGGGCCCGTGGCCCAGAGGTTTCTAGATAAGGTTGAGGCTCTAGTGACCGATTTCTTTCGAGGCATGAAATGAATTCAAGTGAAAGTTCATTGATCCGTTTGGAAGTGTCGGATTGTTGGTTAGGAGATGTCCGGCATCATTGAGGTGGCTTTTTGAAATTTCTAGAAATCGATATAAGGCCTTCCTTGTATCGATGGTTGAGAGAATCGGTAAGTTGTCTGGGTTGGACTGTTCGAGAGGCTAAGGATATGTTTTGTGATGAGAACTAGGACGATTCCAATGCTTCGAGGTTTTAAAATAGGCGTTGTCCGAGGAATGATTTGATCTTTGAGGAGTTCACCTCGATTTGGGAGTTTGAGGCTCGTTAAATTCCGAGGACGAAATTTTATAAGTGGGGAGTTGTGAGGTTCCTGATTTGTGAACCCGAGCAATTATGAGGTGATTAGTATGTTAATGATCAATACTAATCCTATGGGATGATTAAGGTTTGGTATCGGAAGAAAAATCAAAAAATTATTCGGTCCTGGTCATTGAGCTGCTCATCGCCTGCTTCATGGCCAGCAGCTTTGCGAGGCGTGGCTCGAGGCTCGAAAGCGTAACCGAGACCGCTTGCCGCCCGCTCGAGGTGCGCTCGAGCGGTGGCGCCCCGCTGGCCGCTCGAGCTCCGCTCGAGCGGCAGGCGCATTATAAATATGCGCCGCGCCCTCTTTTCTCCCATTTTCGCGTCGGGACCGAGGGTTTGAGGAGAGAGGAGGCGCCGATTTTAGAGAGAGAAGAAGGAAGATCGAGCCCGGGAGTCCGATTCAGCCCGAGAGCCAGGTATAAAGGTGAAAGCACGCGTCGAGGCAAGTGTTCTCATATCCACTTCTCGTTCTCTTTCGATGTTTTGTATATTTTCGTTGGATATTTTGTGTCGATACCCACCGTGGATGTTAGGATATTGAAAACCCATGCCTTGAGGTCCAAGAAAATATAGTTAGTTGTCCGAATCGTGTCCGATTCGCCCGGGTGGGTTTTACCGAAACCCTAACCTACGGGATTTTGGGGGTTTCCCATTTTCCGGCCTCGTATCATGAAATTGACCCCAAAATTGGAATCCCCACGTTCCAATGATGTATATATGTCGGCCGCGGGTTCGATCTTGCACGTTTAGACCCATTCGTGGCGTCCAAGCCCATTAAAGGGGCGCTTTTACTGTTCACCCGAGAACGAAGGTGGATTTTGCATGTTGTCACATTCATGAAATAATGAAATGATCCTAGAATATGAATACCCGTATCCCAATTGTGTATATATATCGACCGGATGCCGAATCTCGCAAAATTTGACCCGTTCGTGGCATCCGGGAGTCTTGAAATAATCCCGTGATTGTTTATCCGCAATTAAAGGGGAAGTGACATGCTTCCACCCTCATGATAAGTTAAATCGAACCCAAATGTGTAATCGTGTGTACAAAGTGTACGTACGAATCCACCGGACTCCCGATTTCCAAGTATCGAACCGTGTGTGGCGTCCGGGTGTTCCAAAGGAAATCTGCTATCGTTCACCGAAAATGAAATGAGAAATATAAGTGTTATGCCTTCATAATTGTTATTGAAATAACGTTTAATGTTTAAACATAATGTAAGCCCCAAATGTGAATCCGTGTGCTGGAGGCAAGGGGATGAGTCTCTGAGGTTTCAAAGTGACTTGTGATCGTTTGAGGTATGAAATCTAATCTCCCGTGAACTTGGATTGATTGTTGTGATATTTTGTTGTGGATTAAGGAAATTGAGTCCCATTGGTTATCGTGAATCGTGTGTGAATGGAAGGGAGTCCACATTGTGCTTGTGATGATATGATCTCCTGGATGGAGATGTGTTTGATGATGTAATCTCCCGGTTGGAGATGATTGTGATGGGAATGAGATTTCCTGAGATGTGATCGTGTGGCAAATGTGGATTTCCCTCTCCAGGTGTTCAACCTAACCTTGAAACTAGGACCCGAGTCGTATGGGTAGTATTCTTTAGTATATCATGTCCATCGCGGGTGAACCCGAGGAATACTTGGCCACGTATTCAAGGCCGCTCGCGGGAGCGGGTGATGTCTGTGGTACGCTTTAGGAAACTACTATGGAAGAACGAGGATTGCCCCCGGACCCCCGGGGTGTGGGGTGTGTCTCGCCGACGCTACATATTGAGATGTAGTCGTCTGTGATGATGTTGCATGGATGCAACCGAGGGTCATGTGCTACCGACCTAAAATAGTAGCCGTGGCTTTAGAAATGTAGCGAACACATTCCTGTCCTCGTTCTCTCGCATCGTTGGTTAGTACGGTCTACTAGCCTACTGAGGTCCCAAAGATGATGTAATAATGAAAATGAATAATATCCAATTGATGAACAGTGTGAATCCAGTAGACCAGAATGAGAACCGAATGAATCCAGTGACTCAAGATATGAAGCGCAAGAATTGTGTGAAACCAGTGATTCAAGATGTAATCGTGAGAATCAAGTTATTCTGATTAATGATCGATCAATGTAATCATGAGAACTGCAGGAATCGAGTGATTCCAATTGCTTCCTATTCCCTGTCCTATTCCTTGAGTGTGGAGAGTGTGTGTATTCCCTCTCGTATCAGTTCTTGTACGTGTGTTGGAGTTGTGTTTATGATTACATTTGCTGAGCTGTTGGCTCACTCTTGCTGTTGTTGTCTCTTTTTCAGATGAGAACACTTAGCTGGCGCATGTAGATAAAGCAAGGAGAGGCTTGCTTGATGTGATTGGCTGGACGACGAGTGTTCAGAAGATTTGGACATAGAGTTGGATCGGACTGTGGGAGCCACTTAATGTTGAGCGTGGCTCATCGTTGTTGTTTTTATGGTTTTATTATGCTTCCGTATATTTGATGATCTAGTTATGCTTCCGTGTCTGTATATATATGTTTTGAGTTTGGTTTCATTTAGATGGCATCTCTCTAGATCCAGTATAGTGGGTTGTGTCTTTGTATTGGAGCCATGGATGATATGTGATGTTGTTGTGATCTGTGTGGCGTGTTGTAGGCTTTAAGTTAAGCCTTTGATAGATGTGTGCTTGTTGCAGGATGATATTTAAACAGGTTGTATTTCGGTTTTCGTCCAGTTACAGAGGAAACTCTGCCGGATTTTCTGTAGAGTCCATAGATTAATTATGGGCTTTAGGGTGTGTGTAGTCATTGACGGATGTTATTCAATGGAGAATAATCCGTTCCATCACAGCGACACATGTCTTTACCTGATTAAACCCGCCTATAGCGCCATAATGACAAACATCACCTTGCGTCATTGAAATGCTTGCTCCCAAGTTGTGACGGTCAAAACAAAGTGAAGACCGGCGCCGCCGTACAACAACCCAAACATAACATGGGTCCCGGATCCAAAATTAAGCCTGTCAAGCCGGCCGACAAGTGTGAAAAGCAGGATGGCACATAGTTAGAGAAATTGACGCATTGATAAAATGAATTTCCTTTCATTAATTAAGTGTTTTGTACAAACGGCCAATAAGGGGGAGGGGAAACAAAACGTAAAAATACAATGATGTCCTGGCTAGGGCAGGGGGCTCTTACGAGGACACGAGAGAGGCTCCCCGACACACTGGGAGAAATCAACCAGGTCATCACGACCTAGAGTTCCGCGATTCATGGGTTCAAACATGCCTATAGGAAAATTGGGAACTACCACTGTGACAATCCGTCTGCAGATGTGGTTGCCCTCCCAAATCCTGGCCCACAGTGCTTGGCTCACCTCCTCTGGGCACAGACGGGTGGTCATCTTGTTCTCAAGTGTGACGTTCTTTGTTCGAAGTTCGCCCGCCAACTTCTCAGCTTTGGTGGCCCGAGCCTCCAGCCTCCTCAATTACTCTCTCAGCTCAGACATCTCCAACTTGAGGCAGCATTCTCCTCTCGATCCTGTAAGGCCTAAGCATTCGATTGGCTCAACAGCTCCCTTACCTGGCAAATCTTCTCCTCTAGCTCATCAATCATTTCGGCCCTTTGGCGTAGGCCCTTCAACACGGCGCTAATGATTTTCTATTCTTGCAAGTCCAAAAAAAAGGAAAAGTCAAACTATGTCGGTGGAATAAGAAAAGAAAAGAGTAAGTCTCCTTCGAAGGAATACCGTGAAGAACTTGCATTTCTTCTTCCTTGTCGGACTAGGCTCCTCAAGGCTTTGATGCGGGAGGCCCCCTGACGGGCAAGGAGGAAGGCTAAGTGGGGCAGCCTCTAGGGCTAACTCCGTTGTGGCGGCCATTTCCCCAACAAGGCGGTCCTCCTCCATAGGAAGTTCCATGGAGGTGACGTCCAAAATGTATGTTGTCGCAGATGAAAAAGCAACAGAGAAAGCAACCTCTCTGGCATCCGTGGGCTTTGTCGATGCTACCACCACCAACTCCACCTACCCTCTAGCAGTCTGTTCTGCCAGCGACTCTAGCAACTGCACCATGAGCCCTTTGACAATTGGCTTAGCCAACTCTCCCTTCACCAACTCAGTTGCCACCACAGGTGCAATTGACAATGATGGCTCGATAGTCGGTTCCTCGGTGGCAACTCCCATATCACCCAAATCCAAAAGAATGGGAGAAGTCACTATCCAAGACTGCTCGCCAACGCTTGCCAGTTGCCCGGCCATGCACAATCGGTGGCTGTGGAGGAAGAGGAAGAAGGCAGAGCCGACATGACCCACTTTTAGGAAGGGTCATCGAAATGATCCTCCTTGTCAAGAGCCCTAACTTTCCTTTTAGGCTGAGTGGGGCTACCAGAAGGATCACAAATAATGAGGGCCCTAGCTTTTCCCTAAGGCAGGGAAGACAGTAAGGGCGGAGCCTTGGCCTTCTGTACCGGTGAACGCGGCCCCCAATGTGCGCGCCTGATTTCTTCACAAGACACAAGGTGGTCCCTCCTGTACTCATCTAAATGTACCCGGACCAACTCTAATAGAGGCTCGACCTCCTCCACCTCCGCTGCTGAGGGCCTCCCTATAAAGACCTCAGACACGTTACTCTAGTCCTTCGTCAGGGGCCAATCATCAGAAGCTTTTACGAAGAAGAACCTATCTTTTCAGTTCTTTACGGACCCGTATATAACGTGGCTAATGCGCAACTCCCTTGGGGTGAGCAAGATCCATTCCCTTCTCTTAGTGAATCGAAAAATGACTTTCACTGCCTCCACCGTCAGCATCCTAAAATGGTGGCAAAAGAAAACTCAGAGCGAATATAGATAGCACACAATGTTCGCATCAAGCCTTGCGATGGAGACGCCAAGGGCCTAGAAAATATGGAGCAACTCTTCAGGGACGGGAAGACGAAGCTCACTTCACAGGTAAGCCTCGTAAACAGCAATTTGTCCCTTTAGTGGTGAACAGGCCCTATCATGTTTCACGGGAACAACGAACACGATGGAACACTGGATGTTATATCGTACGTATAGGGCCCTAATATTGTTGGGACTGAGAACGGAGCAAGTCGCATTTACATTAGGCGCCATGGAAGCAAGAAGATTAAGGGACAGTGGAATAATGGTCGAAAAGAGGTAAGAAAAGGAGGAGAAATTTTGAATTGGCCCCTCAGATTTTATAACGTTCCTTGCCATCAAAACGAAGCAATGCCTTGAAAAGGCGTGGTAGTCATAACGGACATGCGTCGAACCCAAAGAAAACGAGGTCAAGCCAAATCACCCATCGCATTTATTGTTGGGATTATAGCCGACTTCTACAACGACACGTGTTGCAAAATGACGAAGAAGCGCGAGTCCCCAAGTAGCTTAGCAACTCATCGAGTGCCTAACCATCGGCAGAATGAAACAATCCATCAATCAAACAATACATCATGGCAGCTCCGTTTATTTTTGAATTCCAGCCGGTTAACAAAACCGCCAACCACCTTCCGGCTTCACTCTCTCTCCGGATCCAAGCGGTTGGTCAATGAAGCCGATCAATCGCCATTCTGGCTTCGCCATCTCTCCGGATTCAAGCGATTTGATCAACAAAATCGGTCAACTGCCACTCCGGCTTTACTTTCTCTTCAGGTTCAAGAAATTAGGTCAACAAAGCCGGTTAACTGCCATTTTAGCTTCACTATCTCTCCGAATTTAGACGATTCGATCAATGAAGTCAGACCTCTGCTATTCCGGTTTCGCTATCTCTTCAGATTCAAGCGGCCTAGTCAACGAAGCCGGTCAACTTTATGTTTTTGACTGGTCCGTCCTTACTCCAAAACCGCAGCCAACCCATATGACCGGCTTCTTGGCCAGGACTCCCAGCTCCTTCGCCATTCTGGAGCACAAAATAGTGATAGTAACAACAACATAAATAACATGATGTGCACAGCAATGAAAGACATGGAGACAAATGAAAACGTTATTCACCTAAATAGTTGCAAGTTTTTCTCATTAACTTTCTCCTTACAAGTTACACAGCATTTAGAGGCCAATACACAACGGAACAATAGCGACAGAGAGAGAAAAAGAGTAACACATACATCCTCTAGAGTGGACTCTCGAGTGAAGGAATTGCACACCAAGATGAAACAAAGGCTTGTCGCGAGAAGAGGCCACCATCCACAAGTGACTAGAACAAAAGATAGAACTAGTCTCAATTAGAAAAAAAGGCACTAGCAAGGTGAGCAGAGGGTGCCTAAGGCAGCGACCTACACGAAGGCCGTTCTTCGAGCTCTCAAGGGAAGTGTTAAGATTTGAATGCGGGTTTAAGACAAGCAAGATTTGAAAGTAGATTCAAATCTCATCAGCAGCCACCCGCACGAAAAAGGGTGACCAAAGCTGCCATCCGCACAAAATGGAAGAACCAAAGTAGTCCAAGTACCATGACTCGAGACGGCAACACCAGAGAATGCAAATAACCTAAGCTCAGACTGGCAGACATAGCACCAAGCTTCCCAACAGTGCCAAGTGCCCGCACCATTTTGCCACTTCACAAGGAAGATGATGCAAAGAAATGTTGAAGGCTCCCAATTTATAACGCGCAGGGAAGCGAATGGAACGCTAAACAACAAAGAACCACCAACCTAGTGAATCTGCAGAGAATTAGGGAATAGAGAAATCACGCTGAGAACAATGAAAAAGGAATCTAGATCAGACTTAAGAAGACAACATGGCCCGTCACGTCCCATTATGAACATGCCGGAGGTTGAAGATTCAAGCCATCGGCATATAGGCCTAGTGACGAGAGCAGTTAAAGCGGCCCGGCCCAAAACAGTAAACCAGCCCAGAAGGAATCGCAAGCCAATGGCTCAAAGGATAGTCAACGACCAATTGACCAAAGGAAGTCCTCAAGTGGCCGAAAGCGGCCCAAGCCAGAGGCAACCCAAGGCAGAGACGGCTCACGAGTCCTCTCTCACACAAAACAGTCATTTGCCCTAATTGGGCGCGATGTCGGGAATCTCTCCAGATGACAATCTCCTCTAAAACGGAATCCCCCAAATCGGCACACACTCCAGAAGAGAAGCCCTCCAATTAGCGCACGACTCATAGTAGAAGTTTTAGCATTCACGGCGTGCGATATATCTATAGGGGAAGAAATCCTCCTTCCTGACTATTGCAACCTTGAAATGCGCCTGTATCCTCACGATAGATGAAAAGTACTCCCTCAGACGGCTGGCAGTCCGCCTCACCATCAAAGGATGGTGGCAAAATCTGATGCTTATAAAAAGCCCTGGGGACGTATTCTAAAGGCATGCTCTCGGAATACTCAAATGCTCCCAAGTAATCCGATTTGCATACATCTCATTACTAATCTCCTACCCACGACTCGTTCCTAGCGAACCCTAATTTTGCGCTTTCCACATAAGGCAACTTTCTCTGTGACGGTTTCTCTCAGAATCAAAGTGCATCCCTTAAGGAAGGTGCAAGAATTCTTTCTCTATCTATTGGAAACCTTAATGGTTACAGAACGTAGAAGGAAAACAATCAATCCAACGATCGTTATATCCATAAAGGCAGCACGCCAGAAAAGGCAACGACCCCAACAGAGCACCGTTATCAAGCCTTCTTGCACAAGGCAGCCCAGTGCCACGACTATAACAGGCCACGGAGTTCACACTTTAAGGCACGTTCTTACTTGCTTGCAAAAGCCTTCTCTTGTAAAACTCCCACGCTTTCAGTACTCATGCACATCTGTGCTTTCTCTCTCCCTCTGCTGCAACGTTCCCAGCGAACTTAGTATTTAGAGATTTTGCTCCTCACGAGTAACCAAAACTTTTCTACTTTCAAGAGCAATCCCACTCCTGCAAATACTCTTTACATTCATACTGCATCTCATTGCATTCACCTTCCACCTTTGAAGGCTGTTTATTATCTTGAGTGTCACAATATTTTCTGTGTGATAATATCCCGCCAACACTTAACCTTTATTTGTAGTTGTGGTGTGTAGGATCCAAACTCAGTGGATAGAGTCGAATTCAATCAGATGAATGACTTGACCCAAATCCGTTTAAAATTTAGATCCAAACACATATTAATATATTTGTTTATTTTTATTTGAGTCAATTGACTCTACTACTACCTTAATGAATCCCTATTAGCGAGGTTACATTTCTTACAAAGATAAATTTTTTTTATATCCTAATATTATTTATACATTTTAAAATTAGTAATTATGATTCAACTATTTTAAAATAACTAATATTAAATATTTTATAATTATTTAAAAATAAATAAATTATAATTATAAATTTAATATTAGGCCCTTAAACTCCATAAAAAAAATACACCCCTCTGAAGCGGTTTTCACACGGTCTATTAGAAAGGAGAACGGGGGGAAGGAGCCATGGATCACAATGAAGGACAATAGAATAAAAGAAAGATAATTATGCGGCTGCGATTTTTTCTGCTTGGTGTAATGAACGGAAACGATTCCTCCATGAATCAAAATGGTTTCATGAATGTGTCTTAGATCGGAAAAAATGAACCGCTGACCTGGCAAGTGGACCTTAACTAATCTATCTCCACTTGCAGCACGGAACCACCACAATCAAAGTCATCAGCTCTACCGTTCGCCGCCCCACACCTACCACCCACTATCTGTTACTAACGCAACGGACCAGTTCGCCGCCACCCGCTACTGGACTCACCTGCTCTCCCGTCACAGAAATGATGGATGCGTCGCCGATCTGTTGTCTACCTCAAGATACGCTTCACTTGATATTTTCCAACCTCTCTCTTCGACAAATTATGGTCTGTCGATCAGTCTGTAAATTCTTCAATCAAACGTTGACCTCGCCATCCTTCATACTTTTTATCTCCACCCAACGTCCTCCTCTCTCTCTTCTCGCCCTGCGTCCTTCTCACCACCACAGCCACCACCGTTACCTTCCCTCTTATCCGTCCTTCCACGTGTTTGATTCCACCTCAAATGAGTGGATCAGATTGGATCTTAGCTTTCTCCCTTTTCGTTCTATCTCACCGGTCACCTCTTCGGTCGGCCTCGTCTATCTCTGGGGCGACTCGCCCGAGTCAAACAAATCTCTCATTGTTTGCAACCCGTTGACGCGGAGTTACCGAGTCTTGCCTCAACTCGGTTCGGCCTGGTCAAAACACGGTTCCGTACTCGCCGGGTCAGGTAAACGAGTTCTGGTACTCACTGAGCTAGCTACTCTATATTTTGCAGGCGCTAACATTTGGCTCAAGTTTTCATCAAATTTACCATCTAAACCACGAAGTCCAATTTTAGTCTCCGACTCTCTGTTTGCCCTATGCGATGTCGGGTCACCATGGCGGAGTCAATGCAAATTGTACACGTGTACGTTGCCCAAGTGTCAAGAGTCATTGGGCTGGGCTAGGCTTGAGAAGCATGAATGGGGGGATGTGTTTGATATTATGAAACGGCCTCGCCTGGTTAGAGGGGTGGGAAATAGGCTTTTGATGGTGGGTGGGCTAAAACCGTCATTTTTGTGGAATGATACGTGCACGACTATTGTGATATTGAGATTGGATCTCGATACATTGGAATGGGATGAGGCGGGAAGGATGCCTCTGGATATGTATAAATGTTTCCAGGAGTCTAGTAAGTTTAAGGTGTTTGGTGGTGGGGATAAGGTGTGTTTCTCAGCTAAGAGAGTGGGCAAATTGGCATTGTGGGAATGCTCCCTGGAGGAAGCAGCCAATGGGGTATGGAGGTGGATCGACGGGGTGCCTGGATTTGGAGATGGATTGTGTCGTGGTTTTGTGTTTGATGCACGACTCGATTCTGTACCATGATGGATTTTGCACTTGGGATTGCGAGCGGAAGAATTGTAAGTTGGCTTGGCTAATTGATTTAGTCTTTGATTCTATAATTATGTTCTCTGTATAATCTGTATATTTTAATGACATTTCTATTAGATGATCTCCGTTACTGGGGAATGTGGGATAACCAATTATGAAGTGAGACTGAAATTTAGAATATTTATCTATGACTTTAGTTTTTGCTACTACAACTATAACTGATCTTCTGATGGTAGAGTGGTAAACCAATGAGATCTAAGGATGGTCCATGCTCTTGCATGTTGTACTTGATTTCTCTGCTTTATTATTGTTGTCTCCAAATCATTTTCATAATTGGAACATTTTCAGATTAGCTAAGTCGGACTTCTGGTATCCTTGGCTGATGTGCATTGTGATTGTCCTAGATTGTCATCGATTTTCCATAGATACGCATCCATGTTATGTGACCTACTTTTCTCAATTACCGGTCCATCAAGATCTCTGTATATTCACTTGTAAAAGCAATTCTGTTGCAGTTTTTCCCAGGCTTCACCTTCTTGGTCTACATGTTTGTATATTTGAGTAGCTGGTGACTCCAGTCAATTAGATCTAGTGAATAATTTTGAGTTCAATCTTCTACAAGTATTATGTTAACCATAACACCTAGTTTGGCTTATAGGAAATGGTGGGAATTGAATGGAAAGGAATAATGTATCAAAATACTGGTATCTATATCTTTCATAATTGTATCAGTATTAGTTGTCTCATGAGATATGTGTAACTATTGCATTTCACGGACGACTTTTTTTTTTCTCATAACTACATTGAAAGTGAATTTTAAGCGAAAATTTCATCATTTTTAATCATGTATTTACATATTTGAAAAGTATAATCAATTCTTATTAAAATTATGTTTGATAAAAAATTTTGATCTATACATGCTTTAGACCTATATAAAATATGAGAACTTATGCTTCTTAGAAAATTTGGTTATATTTTGAACATGTGGATTTGGTTGCCAAGAGAAGAATAAAATGGCTTATACATGTAATGACACAATATCATTGACACAATATTTTTCCGATGATAATAAATTTCGGTACAGGATCTTTCAATACAGATATAGATCACCGATATTTCAAATATTAGCCATTGTTTTGTTTCATGAAGGGAAGCCATTTCATGTGCTTGGTTTTAATAATTAAAATAAGTGATCGAAGTGGAAATGGAATTTTTTCTAATGGACCTGCATTTTGCTTCCGTCTCAATTTGGTGAAATTCGGAAGGTAAGGAAGAAAAAACAATGGAAAAGCTCATATTTTCCTTTTTTCTAATGATAAACCCAATAAAGTAAAAGGAAGATATATTCTTTTCCTTTTCCTTTATCATTCATTTTTTTTGAATTGTGTTCACTCTACTAAAGGAAAAAATTTAGAGCAAGTGCAAGGTTTTTTTAATGGAATTGTTATAATGCATCTGTCTGAGTGGTACTTGCCTTACAGAATCGTTATATTGAGTTAGTTTGAGTGGATTCTTCGAGAATTGTATGAATCTCAATTGTAAGTATGTCATCTTCATTACTATACAAAACTACATTTGAATTTGTGATCTAATAGTTGTTAAATACGTGGGATTGTGAAAGAATGATGTCATGAAATGCAATTGGCAGTGGAGGTGATGGAAGGCTAGAGCAGTGGTTTTACTGCATCTCAGCTCTTCTACATAGTGCATGCTTGTATGTGCACCCTTCAGGAATTGTTTGTCATGTAATGTTTTCACTCCATACTTGATTTGAGCTTGTATTTACTCTGGACTGATATATAAAACTTTAGCAACAGTTGAATTTTTGGTAGAAAATTCTTAACATTGTGCTGCAACAATCTTATGCTGCATTTTTTCAAAACTCCATGTAACGCCCCTTGTTGACATAGCTTGAAAAGTGACAAAACTAGCAGGTTTGAGTTGAAGAGATAATAACCTGCCTAACTTGAAAATGGGGTGGTTAGTTTCGGCCTGGGCACTATCCCCACAAAATCTCTTCACCATCTTGCCTACCTAAAAAAGAAAAATACAAAAAAATATTATGATTTGACCCATTCAACATATAAATTAACTGTAGTAAAAATTTGTGCTAGTCACTTAATACTCGATCTATTATTTGGAGCTGACCCTCACGAACAACATGAAGCTTCTCATAGACACTCTCTTCAACAGCTTTTGTACATCCCAACATCATCATTTCCGAGACAGACCTATGCTCCCCAGGCAATTCCACAAATAATAAATAGCTCATCAATTACACCACTGCCAAATTTAATTTCATTGAAATAGGGTAGTACTAAGTCTTCTTTGCTGACAAACTACAAAAAAGGATTGAGGAGAGGATAGAATGCTAAAGCCTTCATAGATTAAATAATAAATGAACAAAAAACAGCTCCAGAAGGAAAGCAATGAAATATTTAAAAACTAAGCTAGTTTGAACCCACATTGATTAACATAGAATGAACTAGATAACTGATTATTGATTAAGATCAATTGAATTTGTTGATATATCTACATAGATCATTAATTAAAACGTACAGGTCAGATGAGTTTTTGTTAAATTGAACAACTTAATTTGATGCAAATAATAAAAACAAGGTTTCCTACATTTCAGGTACCATGGATGGTCAAATGTAGGCAGTTTTACCTATGCAATACAAAGAAATTGTTTCTATACTTTGAAATAGTGATTTCCAAATCATAATTGTGTAATTTTGCCATTGAGCTTGATGGGTTTGTCACTCATGGGCCGACCTGTGATCCAGGCCCACAGCGAGAGAATGGTCCGGAAGTTGCAACCTAGGAGAGGGACCCTGTGGCCCAAGGTCCAAGATTGCGTGACCTAGGACTGCCCATCGAGACATGGGCCAGTAGAGCCGCCTACTGAATGCGGCCCATAAGTGCGCATCCCAGCATCGCCATCTCGGCTCTAGCTCAACAGACATACCCACGTGATCATAGCCTATCATGTTGGGCTTGCTAAAAAGGAAGGCAGCAATTATGGTACTCCTTAAGAAGGAAAGGCCAGTTGGCCCACACCCCATGATTCCCTTTACAAATACCTCTTTTCCCCCCTGCAGGAAAAGGGGAGGAGAAGAGGGGGGCTTAAATGATCGTAGAAGGAGAACTCTCTCGAAGCTCGTAAAAATGGAGAACAAGAGAGATGATCAAGGGCATGCGATGATCAGTTTCAAAGAGCTACCTTCCGCGAGAGGCGAATCCTTCTTCCTTGCCGATTACCAATCCTGACCGGTGGTTGCACAGGCCTTGCGCCAACTCCGAGCTCTCACGCTGCATGGCCAGCAAAGACAATTTGTAGAGCAGGGTGCAGAGAGCCCCCTCTGTCTGCAACTAGGAAAGGACTAATGAGTGACCTTTCTCTTTACTTTCAACACTTAGGATCTCTTCTTCCTTTGGTTAGCCACCCTTCCGTGGGCGCACTCGATAGTTAGCTACTCCTTAGCAAGTGCATCATTCCTCTCTTCTTGCCGGTTGTTCCCTCGCGAGGGCCACTGTCTCAAAGCCACCCTTCGTGCCAGCTCCGAGCTCTCATGTTGCATGGCTGGCGAAGACGATTCGTAGAGTGAGGCACAGAGAGCCCCTTTATTTGTAGCCGGAAAAGGATTGGCGGGTGACCTTTCTTTCACCGTCAGCACCCAAGAATCTTTTCCTCCTCCAATTAGCCACCCCTCCACGGGTGTATTCAACAGTCAGCCACTCCTTATTGAGTGCATTACTCCTCTCTTCTTGCCGGCCGCTCCCTTGTGAGGGCCATCGTCCTAAAGCCGCCTCCTGACCGGGCGCACCTATCGGAGCTCAATCAATCATCTCTGTAAGCCGCCTCTAGTCGGGCACTAACACCCGGCCATCGACACTTAATTTCCTATAACATGTGTCCACTCATTTCTCTTTTATCTTCGCATCTTTCTATCCGTTAAAAAAGATTTCTGATTTGAGCGTCGGAGAATATATTGGAGAGTAAGTCTTGCAAATCCTCTGATCTCCTACTTTTTAGTTATGGTGTATAGAATCCAGGTTCGCAATGACAGAGATCGGACCCGCTTCAGTTCGACTCGCTTAGAAGATCGAGTAGCTTCCTAATTCGTACTATAACTCGGATTTCGGGACGCATCAAGCTACAAAAACACTTCATTTAATATTAGTAGAATCTAGCAACTTCAAACTAAGGATATTGAACTAGAAAGGTGGATGGCCCCTCTCAATCTTAATCTAACAACCTAGATTGGATCTGTAACCTAACAAGCAATGATCTAAGAACCCACCTGCAACACTGGATACCAAATAATAATGTGTGATAAATGCATCATCTCATCAACAATAAAAGAAACAAATAGAGATTCAATCATGTGCATCTTTTTCGTTTTTGATTCAAGAGATACTAAAGCACTGGTTACTAACAGTATAATATTAAAAGAAATCATTCTTCCATATTTCAGACATAAACAATATGGCATTTCCAGTTTTTAGAGCAAGTTAAGTGTTGCTTAAATATTTCTATTTTAACAAGTTCACATTTGTGGATATAAGAATTGTATATGACTTGGCTTATATATTTTACTAGTTGTACTGGTTGACATGTAGTAGCATGTTTTCAATTACAACGATTAGAAAGAATGATGGAATAATTTATAAAAAAATGAAATAAGTTGGTTGAAAAGATGTTAGAGAACAGAAATGTGGATGGCTGAAACTAAAGTAGTATGTTGGTGGCCACAAAAGTTGGGAACATGTCAGCTAAAAGTGAATTTCATCTCAAATCCCTCTCTACACTTGACATAGATCAACACAAAAGTTGGGAGTATAGTTTACATACCTGTAATTTTACTAAGTTAAATAGTTCAACACAAATGACCCAAACATAATACAAAATGGTTAGTGGTTTGACATGACTTGGATGCCTATCAATAGGTTAGGTTAGATTAATGGTTTCTCAACATGAAGTCAGTTTGACACAGCCTGAACCAATCCAACGTAACACAATTGCCAAACTTACATATCACAAATGATGCATTTGATAGCCATAGGCCTTTCTTGCCATGGCCTAGTGGTACTCTCTAGTCATCATTTTATTGTACTCCCCCTTTCTGGAAGCAGAGATGATCTGGATAAATCAGTGGATGGAAATGAATCGAGTTCTTGTTCTCTCCGTGTGTGTATTCTGGTTGTGTTTAATCTGGTTATCTACCTTTTAGTGGCAAATGCAGTTGATTCATTTGTATGTACAATATGCTTCAAATGGATTCCAGACTATAAGGAAGGGATGAGAACCTCAAAGGTCATCGGTTTCTATTTGGCTACACCGGTTTCACCACTCCATGTCTTTGAAGGCCTATCCCTTTCTATTCTCAAACATTAATCAGATTACTCTTTCTTACATGAGCATTATTTGGCTCACATTTCTAGTGTCATCTTATGCTCACTAGCTCACCATGAATTACCCACTCTCGGGGTGCACAACATCTGTAGTAGATGTAAAGAAATAAGCTGACCTTGAAAAAGTTTGGCACTATGTTTGACTTAGTTCTGGTTTAATGCTTTCTGGAATAGACTGCAACCACCTTAAACAATAGTGTGCAAAACTTTGCTGATGCATGAAGATGCTCATGTACAACTTGCTTTTTCTTGGTACCTCTGTTGTGTTGGTTGGATTCCATATATGATGTGTAAATTAGTTGACATTTGGCACTTTGCTTGGGTATTAACACGTTCCGTATTCTTTGTACACTAAGTATTTATCTCTATGTTATTCTATAATATGATGATAATGGAAGGATCAAGTCTGAATAAGACGATAATTCTAAGTCAGAGGACCTATTTATGCAATAATATGTGTTCGTGGTTTATTGGCTAGAATATTCTTCAATGTTTGAAAGCTTCATAATTTATACTAAGTTATGCTTAGACATATAGAACTAAGCTTGATTCTGCAAAGTTGTGCCAACTTTGGAGATATTAAGTTGATGAGTTGATGAAGTTGTGGGAAGGTTGACTGAAAGGAGGTTGGAAATATACTAGTATACTGAAGAACCAATATGTATTCATGTTAGGCAGGTCAACAATGGAAGTAATTTATTTGCTAATGTGGTGAAGGGAAATTTAAGAAAAAAATACAAAATTGAAAACCTTGAGAATCCCAAGAGAAGTATAATTAATTGAAAAAACGTGTTTCCATTGCATAAGATTATGAAAGATATGCATAATATAGCAGTGATTGTGTTAACATGTAAGGGAGACTATGTTTTTCCAACTATGATCAATCTATACCAGTAATTAGATTTAAGCTCATATCTCTTTGCCTCAGCTGTGGATGAAATGAAACACATTATACCTTCATGCATGCCTTTTGAATATAGCGATTTTGGTGGATGAGATAATAGAGGGCAATATTGCTAAGTTGTAAGTTTGGAGGGAGAATTTAGAAGCTTTAGGTTCAGAATTAGTTGAGAAAAGACTCAATATAGAAAATATAAATCTAGTAACAATAAAGAAGTAGATGGTGGAGAGGCAAGGATATGGACCGACTATCTAGCAAAGATGTATTATTTGAAATATCTTAGAGCATACATTCATGACCATGTGTGATGTCTAACTGAGAATTTGAATTTGATCCAAGAGATTCTATATCGGACTATTGAATCTTTTAATTTGGATCCTACATATTACAAACTAAAGTGAGAGTTTTGAAGGAATTGAGATTCCTTTTGGATTATCCTTCGATACTTAAGTCAGTTTTCTAGATCCAACAATTTAAGTTAGGAAAAGAGAGTGTGAAGAGAGAGATAGATAGGTTTGGTGGGTTAGGCTTTGTATTTTGTAAAGAAGATGAGGTGCTTGGAAGACAGGCTTTAGACCCCTTTTATGCAAGTTAAGAGTTGCTAGACCAAGCTGTTGAAGTTGAGTTGATCCCCCCCTTTGTATTCAGTGATAGTTTCTTTATAATGGAGTTATTGACCACTTTCCACATCCGTGGAGTGGGGTTGGTTGCTATTTGCTTTGGCTAGCAAACACCACGCATGTTCAGAATCATGGGGGGATGGTTGAACGTACCAAATCGGGCTGATTATCTACATTAGAGGGTGATCGGCCAGAGCGTGGAGCATTGACTAGGTGTGCGGAGTTAGTTAATCGATTGAAAAATAGACTTGGTACTATCAGTCCATCCTTCTGGCTTAGTGCTGTCTACCTTCAGATGCATGGTCTAGACCTAGGACCATAACTTTTTGATGATCTACTAACCAGTTGCCCTCCCATAATTTATAGTTCGATTGGTCTCTAACCGTGAGGACCCTTTATGGGCCTTGATCATTGGGTTTCCTTTGGGATTGCTCTATTGGTGCTTTGACTCTTTGGGCCTTTTTATGCTTATTTGACTTCATCAGCTCTCAAGCCTCCCTTTGTGTCCATGGGTTTGACCAATGTGCTTGGATTAGTTTTTAACTTTTTCCTGGACCTAATGCTAGTCCCCAGCCTTGAAATTCAAAATCGGGCTTCAAGGATGAATATCATGTTTGCTCTCTAATATCGACAATATTGAAGTTCAATCGAGTCATCATGTCAAGGTGGTTGTGTCACTTGATCAGTATGTTTTGACCAGCCTTTCTGGCTGAGATTATCTGTACCAAATCTACATTGAAGCTATTGGAGTTTGTTGCCCAAAACACGTCGTTTTAAGCTTACCTGTTGCCTATAAGAGGGGCAGATTTGTCTTCAACTTTCTTCTTCCACTGCCTCTAGCTTTTACCATTGATGAAGTTTGTAAGGCTCTCTAAATCTCCCTTTGTCTGGAGGATCATCCATCTGGGATGAAAGAGGGGCAGAGACTACTTTGTGAAGGAATCTCATTGGGTGTTGATGATGAAGACTGTTTTGGTTTCATTTTTTAGACAGGGTGCCATCTTAGTTCCCTTCTTTTAGGTGGCATTGCCTATTGGATCATCATTTTTAACCAAGCAGTCGATGGCAGTCTAGTGGCCCAGGGGTCTTTCTTGCTCTTCCGCCCATCCTAACTGGGATGGCTGGTGTGCATGCAGACAATCGTTATCATTCGGTTGATGCTTAATTGTTTGATGGAGTCAATTGATTGTTTTGGGCTAGTGGCTTTCACCTCGTGATGGTCTATGGGGGCAAACAACTATTACAGATAGTCATCTTCTCCCTATGGCCTGGATTGCCCATCAGCCCTTCTGTAATGTCCTTGGTTGTTGGAGAGTGGACATTAGGTTTATCTCTCACTTCCTATATGAGGAATTTTCACGGGTGGAAGTTGTGATTAGGTAACAAATGCTAACTGAAGATTTGCTCGATGCCGCCTTTGTTTCTTCTTTTTATAGGATCCTTTTAGCCTGCGCGATGTATCTGATTTGAGATGTAACTTGTATGAATTTTTGAGTAAAAGTGAACAAAATATCTGTTTATTTTGCTCTTGCGCATAAATTGGATTGCTAATTTGCTCTTTCTTTGGACATGTGTGTTTCCTTGGAAATACGTAGTTGCTTAATATTTTAATTAATCAATAAATCCGGTTGGTGCTTCTTTGGGATTCAACCACATGCTTGGTGAGTTGATGGATTGACCTCAAATGCTAACATCTAATTTATAAAGATTCTAACAACTCAACCGTTTGACAAGCCTGGACCCACCCTTTAGTGCGTATTCTTTTGAATAAGTGCTTTATTTGAAATGCATCTTTTTAAGGAACTAAAGTGACCCTTTAGTTCTTGGTTTGCCATCTATCCTTGGACCCATTTAAACCCAAGTGTTGTGGACTAAGCCATTACGTTCCCAAATCAAATCCTCTGAATTTTGTAAATCCTCAAAGCTTCCAACTTCATCATCCACAATTGTCAATGGCATTGTGTCGGTTTGAAGGCTCTGTTCGTTAAGGTGTTACTGATATTGCTTTTGCTTTGTTGCTTTTCAACATTGTAGCCCTATACGATAGGTATGGCATCCCTCCTACCGTATCGTTTCAAGACGTTTTGTATTTGAAAAGTGACCTTTGCAGCGAAGGAGTTTATGAAATAATGGACAGGGCATGATTTCACCTAATGCCATCAAGACAGTTTTGTACCATCAAATTGCTAGAATAGTGAAGTTTGGCCCATTTGAAAAGTGATTTCTTAGACTTTTTGGAAGGAGTTTAAGATCAGCGGGGGAACCCTAATTCTATGAAGAACTAAAAGGATAGGTACCTTTTTTTATTAAGGAGTTTATAGAAATAATGGATGCCTATTTGATCCCCATAGCATGCCCACTGCCCAAGAACCTAATGCCATCTAATGTCCTACCTATTGTTGGGTGGTTTGGGGAGATATGTTCCTTCCCCAGAGAGAAGGAATCAAATTTTGCTAGATGCTAGAATAGTGAAGCTTGCCCATCAATTTGTTTTTACTACGAGATGTTTACTAAATAATAATGGTCAAAGGAAAACATGATAACATTCAAAACATTTATAAAATTCATAAACAAAAGGAATCTATTCAATAACAAAAGACAAAATAAAGCTCTTACTTTTTGGAAGGAGTTTAAGATCAGAAAAATACTCACGGGAAAAACCCTAAATTCTATGGAGAACTAAAAGGATAGGTCATGTCTTTTAATTTTTTTTTTAATTAAGGTTGTCTCACCGAAAACTTCATAAAAATTTGGTTCTTATCATCTTTAGGGAGTAGAGCGGACAAAATCGAGGACGGGTTGGTATAACCCCACAACCTAAAGCCGTATCCCCTCATTATGCTTATAGAGTCTTATGAGAGCTGGCCCAGGAGGCATCCTCAGTGTCACTTATATCCTTCATCCATCTTGGCATGAAACCCTATCAAGTGAGTTCCTAGTTCAAAATGCCAAAGTTCTTTTTGGATGCCAAAGTTTAATAGTTGGGAGAGTTATTCATAAAGCGGAGTTCTTTTCAAAAGGCTTTCCGGAGTTCCGGTATGTACTTTTCTTTAAAAGAGGAGTGATTTTTCTTTTAAAATAGTGGGGAGCTCTTTTTAAAAAGACGAAATGCATTTTCTGCACTCTTCTTGGCCCAGAGGGTAAAAGAAATTGGCTCTTTTCTCGGAGTGCTTTTTCATCAAGAACAAGTTCTTTTTTGTAAAAGGGGAGTACTTTTCTTCAAAAGGGTTGCACTTTTCCACAAGCATACAATCATCAAAGTTCAAAATGAGATAATCATACAAAACCGAATATCAAAAAGTATTTTCCTTAAACATGTGATTATCGACAACTATTCATACTTTAAACATCAGATATGAAAAGAACAGAATAAACATTATATAAGTTCATATAATATCAAATATAAGCATAGAAGTCATGCATAAACATGAAGTTAAAGGGGTGAGTATCTTGATGGTTGAGCTGATCTTTACTCTTGCCTGAGTTTCTCTACCTTGATCTTTAGTTTCTTCTACTTTGCTCTTACTAAAATTTTGGCTGCCTTACTTTCATTCTCTAGTTCTTATTTATAGACTTTGAATTTGATAGCCTCCATAAATGAGTACAAGGAAAGTTTCTTATTAATGAGGATCATTATTAATGATTTAGGGAAATGTTTCTTATTAATTAAATCATTTATGATATTATATGTCAAGGAGAGGAACTTAGCTTTATCATGTAAATACATTAAATCTTAAACTAAGCTTTTTTGAACACCATTTAGATTTAACTTTCTCTTGTAAACACATTAAATTGCAGGTTAACTTAACTTAGCAGATTTAACTTTTCTCATTTAATCACTTGGCGGATTATCCCTCACATGACCTCCGTGAGAGCTGGGTTTCTTCCCACAATTCTACTCAAGACCTTACAAAGCTACTAAACCACTCCGGCCTCCAACACACAAAGCCACTCCGGCCTTCAAGTTGACCTTACATTCATATAATGAACTCCGGCCTTCAATGGAACAAACCCGATTTCAAAACATGTTGAAACCGATTTAGATTTTCTTTTCAAAGTGGCCTTGATTCTCAATCAACAGACTTATTTTGCATCAAGGAATATTCGGACTTCTTTGGGACTAGAATAAAATCCGGACAGAATGAAATCCGGACTTCTTTTTAGAAATCGGACTAAAGGAAAGGGACTTCTTTTGCTGAACTTGATTTTTATCTTAAGGCCCATTTACTTTTGTTATTATATTTTTCCGTTTCTGGATTATATGGACTCCCCATGGTTCAAAAGAGTCGTTACAAGGAATAACCTTGAGATCTTCCCAAGTGTCTGGCCCAGGGGAGAATGGCTTTGTGGTTCTCCCTCCAGCTCTTTGGTTGCTCATGTTACCACCCCGCTTGTTCAAGATGAGGGGTCGGTGGAGATTGATGCTATCCCTGCCAAAAGTGAGGCAGAGAGGATGGTTGAACTTATCCACTAGCTTCTTTGGCTGTTCCCTTCGGTGAAGCCCTCGTGGCAGCTAAGAAACAGGAAATTCTAATCATCATTCTCAAGGAGGCCGGCAATGATTTACTTAAACTTTTTCACCATTTAGCTGTCAATGTTGAGCCTGCAGCCTAGGCAACTATTCGCAGAGAGTGAGAGCTAGGGCTTCAGCACTAAGACCAGATTTGCCCAAGAAGCATGCAGCCAAGTTGCATGAAACTGATAGCTTCCTCACAATCAACGTCCTACCTATTGTTGGGTGGTACACTGTAGTTGGGGGAGATGTCATGGGCAATATTCCTTCCCTCCCCATGAAGAGGAGAGAAGGAATAACCTTGAGATCTTCCCGAGTGTTTGGCCCAGGGGAGGATTGCTTTGTGGTTCTCCCTCCAGCTCTTTGGTTGCTCATGTTACCACCCTGCTTGTTCAAGATGAGGGGTCAGTGGAGATTGATGCTATCCCTGCCAAAAGTGAGGTAGAGAGAATGGTTGAATTCATCCACTAGCTTCTTTGGCTGTTCCCTCTGGTGAAGCCCTCATGGCAGCTAAGAAACAGGGAATTCTAATCGTCATTCTTGAGGAGGCCAGCAATGATTTACTTAAACTTTTTCACCATTTAGCTGGCAATGTTGAGCCTGCAGCCTGGGTGACCGCTCACAGGGAGTTTAGGGCTTATGAAGAGCCCATCCTACCCATTGAGTCCAGTCCTGCAGGGTTGACTATGGTCATCTGGGTTGGCTTCCTGGGTGACGAAGGTCCTTCCAGGGGGCTGGCAATGCTATACCTTTGTCAGTTAAAGCCATGAAGGTGCTTCTAGGATCCCCTTCTTCTGGTAGTAGGGGGTCATGGCACTCAAAGGGAGCACTTGATGCAAATAATCGTACTCCTCAGCCACTCCTTCCCATTGGCTGTCGGTGGCCTCAATATCCCCCGATCAGGATATTGCTTGCTCTTCTTCCCGCTCCTTGGCGGATGAGGATCCCCTTTCCAAAGTGATTTGGCTTTTCCTTTGATTCCAACATGAGTATTGTTGCATAATGATCTTTCTAACTGAAGTCTTCTTACAATCCTTGGCTTTGCTCTACCAAATCAAGCATAGGATCTTGTTTTTGGAGCAAGAATTAGCACACCTCTTAAGGTCTTACATTTTTCCAGTAATGGCGAAGGCCTTAGAGGAGAGGGCTATTGTTGACCAGTGGAAGGTAGGGGAATTGGAAAAAAGAGCTGGCAGAGTGGAAGTATAGGACTAAGGAAGCTGAAGATCAGGTTAAATTGCATAAGGTATGGTGACTGCTATTGAGGAAAAGAGCATTACGGTTGAGGATTGGATTGCTGCTACTAAGGCTTGGGTGATCGTTCCCGTTTCCAGAACTTTTAAGTTAGAGGATTCTTGTAGCCTTGCAAAGGGAAAGGCGATTGAGATGAGCCAATGAGTATCTGTCGTCGAGTGTGCTGCTTCAGAGTGGCAGATTGAATGCCTTTAGCTTGCCGAGAAGCTTCGAAGGAGTGTTTGGTCTAAAGAGATTGGTTCCCTTCTTAATGTTCGGCTCATTGAGGAAATCAATCTCAGTAGGTCCTTGGTCTCTTTAATGGCTCTCAACTTTCCTTTGGACTACTTGGATGCAAGGAACTCTAGGGAAACTCTACACTTAGAGATGAAGAACTTTGAGACTTGCACTAACCAAGAAGCCTTTGCTGTGCCTGAGCCTTTGCTGATGGGGAATCTCGCTGGTCCCCTTCTCCCAAATTGTAACTTTGTACTCATTCTTGATGTACTCTTGTAATGTTAGTATAAATTTAACTATTTTGTGGCTTTGAACTTTGATTTAGCCGTGAAACCTACCTGTTTGCATGTGTACATTGTGGGTCCAGCCCCTAGGCATACGCATTTCAGCTCATTTATAACATAATTGTTGAGTTGGCTTCCAACTAAGTCATTTGACTATCTTTGTTGATTTATGCGGACCCTAGTCCTCAACTTTCAGGTTAAAAAAGTGAAGCTCATTGAAGGAGTTTTTTTGTTAACTATGTATGAAAGCATCCCTAAGGTTTGATATTTGGGTGACTATCCTTATATTCAAATCTCATTGGATGTCTACCCACTCAAGTTTTGGCCTCTCGTGGGGATGTTGGACTTACTAGTCTCAAGTCTCAAGCCTTGATGTAAGTGGCATCCTGATGGTCATCCAGTCTCTTTGGACTTTCATCTTTGGTGACTACCTATTTGGGCCGACGCAATTAACAAACAAGGTGTCAAAACCTCTTGTTTGATTTAGTGTCAACTTTGGTTTGTGTTTAAAACCTGTAACAATTTAAATAAACATGCATACATGAAAAATTGAACTCAAATTGAATAGAATATTTTATTCATTAACATGAAACCATCTGTTACACAGTATAAGTAGGACAAAGTAATGGGCAAGGTGTACCTCTACACTCCTAGAAATCATTTATCATTGGTAATAGTTTTTAAGGCAAAGGGTGTTTGATATTCGTGGGACTAGCTTCCTAGCCTAGTTTTGTAGTTTGTATACCCCATTCCAAAGTATTGGTGACACACGAAATGGTCCCTTTTATGTTGGGGACAACTTGTTCCTATGTGCTAGCTTCCTAGTGGCCTCGATGTTTTGCTATACTATGCATTGCCAACTTCAAATGCTTGTACCTTCACCCTTCGGTTGTAGTATTTGGCCATCCTCTCTTGATGCATTGTTGCTCGATGAGCACCACACTCTTGTTTTCCTAAGGTAGGTTCAGATTTTGCCTTAGGAGTTAGGAGTTCTACACATGATTGAAATTCGTCATGCTGTAACTTGGCATACCTATCTTCAATGGGATCATTGCCTCCATCCTGAAACACAAGTTGAAAGGAGTTTTCTTGGTGGTTTCTCTAGGTGTCTTTCGATACCTCTAGAGCACTGAGGGAGCTTATTTGCCCATGCTCCTTCGACCTTATCCCGCTTAGTCTTTAGCCCATTGACGATTGTCTAATTGTTTATTTTAGGCTAGCCGATTATTTAGGGATGTGAGACCGAAGTATGGACCGGACAAACTTCGAGATTTTAATAATACTTTGCAAACCTATTGCTAGAGAATTAGGTGCCATTATCAATGATTATTACTTTAGGGATCCCTAACTAGCCAACGATGTTCTAGAGTAGGAATTCCGTGGCATTCTGTTCAGTGACCTTAGCAAATAAAAAAAGCCTCTACCGCTTCGTGAAGTAGTTGATGCTAACAATGATTAACTTTTGTTGACTAGTAGTCATAGGAAAGAATCTCAATATGTCTAGTTCTCATTGTGTGAAGGGCCAAGGAGCCTGTAGGGTCTTGAGCTCCATAGGCGGCTACTTTAGGATGCTTTTATGAATTTGGTAGTTATTGCATTTCTTAACAAATTTTACGGCATCCTACTTTATGGTGGGCTGACAATATCACTACCCCATTATTTTGAGGCGAGGATCTTTCCCTCATGTGTGCCCTGCTAATGCCGAGATGTACTTCTCAAAGTATGTAGTTGGCCTCAGCTAGGGTTAAGCAACACGTGGGGGGTATTGAGTAACCTCTTTGATATAATGACCTGTCCAGGATTATGTGCCAACTTATAGTCTTTATTATTCATTTGACCTCTGCTTGATCGTCCGGTAACTTACCAAATCGAAGGTATTCTAGGCAAGGACTCATCGAATTCATCTCGTCGGACAGTTGGAAGACTTTATCTTGCTCTTCTATATGGAGTCTTTGTACAATTTTTCTCACATCCCCGGCGTATTGCTATGGCAGCTTGATGTCTCCATCTTAAAGAGGCGGTCGATTTCCAATTTCCTTCTTGCGGGATATGGATCATCTCGTACTTGTTGAGGCTTGACAAGAGAGTTTGGACCTCACCGAGATACTTGGCCAAATCTAGATTGCCGGTCTCAAAGTTAGCCAACACTTTGTTCACGACTAGCTCGGAGTTGTTTTAGATGGTGAGGTTTTTAATAGAGCACTCCTTGGCTAATTTAAATACAGTCAATAGAGTCTTATACTCAGTCATGTTGATGGTTGCCAAGAACCCAAGTGTGAAGAAGTCTTTGAGCTCTATACTTGAAGGAAAGGATCACTCCCGCTCAACTACTTGTTTGACAAGATGCCTCGTCCACATATAGTCCATCGAGGTACTGATGTGGTCATTGGCATGTATTCCCTGGACTAGCATGTCGTCTATGTATATTTCCATGTTGTCAATTTATTGGTCGAACATCTTGTTTATGAGTCTTTGGTAGGTCATGTCGGCTTTCTTCAAGCTAAAAGACATTACTTTATAGTAGTGTCTTATTCTGTCATAAATTAGGTCATTTCCTTGTCATTTGGGTCCATCCGAATTTGATTGTACCCTGAATAGTTTTTATGAAAGTTAGCAATTGGAGACCCGAGGTTAAGTCTACTAGTTGGTCAATCTTAAGAAGCGGAAATTGTTTTTAGGATGCTTTTTTCACATCTGTAAATTTAATGCACATCCTCTGATTCTTATTACTTTTCTTTACTAGGATGACATTGGATAACAAATCTAGATATTAGACTTCTCTAATGAATCCAGCGTTAATTAATTTCTTGACATCATCTGATATGGCTACTAGCTTTTCAACAAAATAGTTCTACAACTTTTGTCGGATGGCCTTATGACCAAGGAACGAGGCTTAATTAGTGAGTTATTTTCTTTATTGAAATCCACGGCATGCTCACCAATGTCAACACAAAGACATCTAAGTTGCTGCAGGAAGTCGGTTAAGCTTTCTTTTGGATTTTGATCCAAAGAAGACCCAATTTGAATGTATTTGTTAGGGTTATGTGGATTCGGAGGAACTTTGATTGGCATTTTGCCAGGTTGACCTCGTAGCAGAGAAGCTTTGTCTTTGAGGTTAAATTCATCAATGGGTTGAGTAGTCGAACCATTAACATGGGTTAAGTAACAAATCTGCTTTGTGATCTGGTTTCATTCCACTTCTCCTATTCCACATTTAGTTATGAATTTCATTTTTAAATATGGGCTGGAGGTTACCGCCCCAAACATGGCTAGATTATAGAATGAAGGGAGAACTATTACCAAGAAAGTCGAGATGGGAGGCTATTTTAAGATGTGTTTCTACCATGACTTATAGGTGTATGATTTCCTTTATTTGGACTGACTCATTGTCTAAACTTTACAGTGGTCCATTGGATGGGTCTATTCGATGGCATTTTAGCCCTTACTTTTTAAATGCATCAAAATAAAGAAGAGTTCTTGAGCTTCCATTATAAAAAAATGACTCATTTCAACTAATAGTTCTTAACCCCATCCAAAATAAGTGTTAATACAACAAGAGTATTGAAGTAAGGGGAAATTATATGAGTCATATTGTCACCATTAAAACTAATAACTTTTTTCTCTAACCCTAACTTCTGTCTCGTGTGCTGGGGAACCTTTATCTTGATGCTCCTAGTTTGTTGCCCTTGCTAGTTTGGCGGACATCATGTTGATGAATTTGGTTACCGTCTGATCACAAGGTTGCTCAAGTGGATCTTTGCCATCATAATCCTTCTTTTGGTCGTTTCTAGTGTTCTTCATGTACTTTTTGAGGTACATTTTCTAGATCAGGGCCTTAATCTCTTTTTATTAGGGTCTTGCAGTCCTTGGTGTTATGATTTGGAGATTGATGGTAAAGGTAGTATTTGGACTGATTTCATTCATTTGGGTTTTTGGCTAGCTTGGGCCACTTTAGGAACTTCTCATTCTAGATCTATGTTTAAACATTGGCTTGGGTATCAATGAGAGGTGTGTGGTGTACAATGGCTTGAATTTTATCCTTCTCGATTCTTTGTTGCTTCGGGAAATTGTGGGTAGGTTAATTGTTGTTGTTCCTTTGGATTCCTCCTTCGGATTGACCTGGACAAGATTCATAAATTTGGGCTCTCGACCTCTTGGCGCTATGGCTCTTTTCATTGTTGGCTTCCTCCGTCACGATTTAGCCTCGGGTGATTACCTCTATCTTTAAGAATGTTTTGGGATCTTACTAGATCAGCGACTTGAAAAAGTCACCTGGTTGAATGGTTACCATAAAGACATTTAGTTTTACCTTATCAATGAGCTTGAAATGTTTCCAGACCTTTGCATTGAATTAGTCGAGGAAGACTTGAGGCTCTCATTAGGAGCCTACTTGACTATATCAAGGATCTAGGCTGCCTTTTCCCCCTCCTAGTAGAGGCAAAGTGGGATAGGAGTTGATTAGCCAATTCCTAGAATGTCCCAATGGAGTTTGGTCCTAGTATGTAGAATTGAATTTGGACGTCTTCCTCTAGCATTAAAGTAAACATGAGGTGGCATTCCCCAAGCTTTAGAAGCCTAGAAGGGTATGGAACTGATCAAGGTGATCCATTTGATCAATACTTTTATTGTACAAATCCAGAATTGGCATTTTAAATTTTTGGGAGAGGGATCAATACTTTGATCGTATAACTCTAGAGTTGGCATCTTAAATTTTTGGGGGAGGGTATGCCTAAGGCAAATGGGGTGTGTCACAATTGGGTCGTATGGTTAAAAGGGTCCTCTTAGAAGACTTGATTCTCTATTCTTTTAATTCTTTCTTTGACCTTGGTTGTGGAAGCTACTCTTGCATTGAAGAAGATTTTCAAGTTTAAGTCATTTACAGATATGCTTGGTATTTGCCTAGCTGGAAGGGTATGTGGGATATTGTTGCAGGATTTCTCCTCCCTGTGAGAATGTCATTTGGAATCCCATGTGCTTTGAGGATTCTGTCTTGCATGGGTTTCTTCTCTGTATCTAAAGTTTAAACAGTCTTCAAGGCATGAGGAGATAGGTTGATAGTGTGCCTTGTGGACCATTGGCTACTTAGGCCTGATCTACATCTTCTTATAGGTGGCTTCCTTACTCTTTGACCTCTTCTTTGAGGTTAAAACTTAATAGAGGGACCTTATTTTGACAATGCTGGTCCCTAAATTGGTTCCAAGGGACTTGAGCATCTAGGATATGTCCTAGAGTTGGGCAGCCATCACTCCAATGCTTGGTGCAACTAGTGAATGAGTGCTTAGTTGGTTGTCATTGTTTGGAGGGTCTTTATGAGAGAGAACACCCCTAGGATGCTGATATAATTGGCTATGCGCTTGAGTGTTCATTAATGGCGAATGGTTTGTGGATCTTCGTGGGTGTGTTCTTGCTTTTGGGAGTTGCAAGTTTGATCAACTCGTTTTCTACTAATGATACCAGTGATACATACCTGATAATCTGTATTTGAACTAAGAGATTCTGAATCAAACTCTTGATTTGATCCAGATTCCTCACACCACAAACCAGAATAAGAGTTTTGAAGGGATTGGGATTCACTTCTTAGATTATCTTTCAATGCTCATCTCAGTCTTCAAAGCCCAATATAAGTTAGGAGAGAGAGAGAGAGATGAATAAGGAGGGCTAGACTTCAGATCTCTTTATGTGCTTGGAAGACAAGCTTCAGATCTCTTTATGTGTAGGCTAAGAGCTACGAAATTAAACCTTCGGAGTTGAGTTGATTTGCTGGAAATCAGGATTCTCTAGGTCTAAGTCTTTTTGTAATTTTCATCTCTCAAATATCGAATGGTTGATCCGCTCTTTGTAGTGAGGAGTTGATATTTATAATTGCATGATGATCAGTTGATATCAGTTGGTTGCTAATTGCATTAGTCAGCTACCACCTCGCATGTTCTGAATAGTAGGGGGAAGGTTGAACATACCAGATCATGCTAATCATGCGCATTAAAGGAGTGATCAGTTGGAGCGCAGAGCATTGGCTGCTACGTGTGCGAAGTTGGTCATCAATTGCAAAATTGACTTGGTACTTTCCAGGTTTCGTCTGGTTTCAGTGTTGTCTACCTTTACGTACATGGTCTGGACCCAACAACATAGCCATTTGGTAATTAAACCAGCTGGCTAGCCTCTCATAGTTCTTTGTTCAATTGGTATGGGTGTTCATGGTTTGGGTAACCAAACCTTGAATCATTTTTTTGACCCAAACCGGTTTGATCAGTTCAGCAAAATCAGAAATCAAAACTGAACTTGTTTGACTGGTCAAACGGTTAACTGGTTAAGTAGTTCAGTTACACCATTTAACTGATTTTAAACATCATAACAATTTCATTCAAATTGCAAATATAAAACAACTAAAATCTAAAATTATAAAACACCCAAATAATATTTTATTGTATAAATTATAACTTCTAATAATAATTTAGTAATAAATTATAAATGATATAAGTTTTATTCAACCGTAAACAATTATGTATGTTCATATATTTATAATTATATATTTATGTTGTTGGTTCAAGCATTTGCCATTTAAAAAATTGATAACTCAAAACCGAACCAAAACTGATAAATTTTTAATATATTGATCCAAAACCAAGCGGTTTGGTTATCCTCTTTCAAGGCTCGATTTTATTGGTTTTGGTTTGGTTTGTCGGGTCAACAAGTTCTTTAATCGATTGGTCTCCAGACCCATTACAGGCCTTGATTCATTAGGCCTCCTTTGGAGATGCTCTGTTGGTGCTGCAATTCTTTGGACCTTCTCATACTTAATCGGCTTCATTAGCTTTTGGGCCTTTCTTTGTGTCATGGGCCTGGCCGATGGACCTGAATTAGTTTTGATTCTGCTGGACACAACAATGAGGATGGAGTGAGCCATGAGGTTTTAATTCATTGGATGAGGGAAGTTTGTTATAGTAGAAAAGTGTCATCAGAAAATGTCGCTCAAACTAAATGGAAATTACTACAAAGCAGCTATTAAGTCAGTTATACTGTGTAGAGTGGAGAGTTGGACTTATTTTTACCAACAAGTGTAAAAGTGGCAGTGATGGAGACACAGATTTTGAAAAGGATGTGTGGTTATACAAGGAGAAATAGGATTTGAGATGAGGTCATACAAAAGAAAATAGGGGTGAATCCACACAAGAAAAAATGTGTGAGATGTGCTTGAAGTAATTTGTTCTCGAAAAATGAATATCTCCTACTGTGCCTTCAAGAGATGTGAGAGCTTAGAAAAGGCCATTGTGAAAGAAACGGAGGAAGACCAACGAAGATTTTAAAGGAAATTGTTGGGCATGATCTTGTACATACAAGAGAAAATAGGATTTGAGATGAGGTCTTACAAGAGAAAATAGGGGTGAATCCATATAAGAAAAAATGTGTCAGATGTGCTTGAAGTAATTTGTTCTCAAAAAATGAATATCTCCTACTGTGCCTTCAAGAGATGTGAGAGCATAGAAAAGGCCATTGTGAAAGAAACAGAGGAAGACCAACGAAGATTTTAAAGGAAATTGTCAGGCATGATCTTGCACATGTCAACTTAAATGGGATACAACCTATTCCCCCTGGGGGGGGGGGGAATTGAGATTGTAAGTTACACTTTGAAAATTTCCCCAACTTAATGATATAAATTGGATTGGATTATAAACAACTAATCAAAAGACAACCATATCAATGTTAATCTAAACTGCAAGCAAACTTTGTTGCTTTATTCAAGATACAGATCCATAACTCATTACAAGCAAAAAGTATAGCTATGAAGACAGAAAATGAACTTTCAGCAGCCATTGACAACTAAGCTACCAACTGCAATTGACCACATTACTGCAGTAAATTCCCTTCATTAAGCGTAGAATTGATAAACCTTTAGCAACTGTCAAAGCTAAATTCATGGAATTGAGAATGAATCCTGATTGCATCTGGCCAGCCTGGTCTAAATGAGTCTGTAACAATTGTTGCTTGCCCCTTTGCCCTTGCTCTTGTAACTGAAATATTTCTTTGTTCTCTTGTTTGTGATAGCCTTTGTGGGTGCTTACAACTAGTATGATGAATTTGCTTATCAGCATTGGTCATTTGATTGTTGAAGAGAAAGAAAGTGGAGAGAGTGCATCTTTTGGAGCAACTGCTTGATGGTCTATCTCACCGACTTGCTGCCTCACTGCCGCGACGGAACGAAAAGGGGTGGATATCGATAGAAGAGGTTTTCATATTTGCTGTGTTATCCGTGTAGTACTTATCATATAAACGATTGATCAATTCAGAATTTGATTAAAGGTTGTCCTATATATGAAGCTTCCCACAATGTGGGCTCAGGGGAGGAGAGACAGCTGGGATTCGTGATGCCAAGCGCTAGAGTTTGTAATTGGAGAGAGAGAGGATATTTGGTACATGTATGAATGCAGAAGCAGCAGTTCGAAGACCTAATGTTTGCCCACCTTGACCTGTTCCTTTTTACCCCATGATCTCATTATGGCTGAGAAATTGTTTGCTGTGATGCCCATCATAAATTAAGGACTCATTTTATGAACTTTCTGTGTTGGTTGTTAGCTATCTAGTGCAACTCTCATATTTGTTCCGTACTAGGGACCCAATTATGTGGAAAAAGAAATTATGGAAAGCAGAGCAACACAACTAGAATTATATGATGCTAATGATTTGGAGTTTGAGCTTAGGAAGGAATTGTCATGGAGGGTGGTAGATCAAAATTTGACTTTAGTTTGTGCATATGTTGGAAAAGATAGTATTATTTGTGTTCATTGGTAGTCTAAAAGTTTTTCATCGGTTCATTTTGTTGCAGTGTGTGATGCCAATGATTGGAGCTTGTGATCAGGAGCACGGCAAAGATGAATAGCGATCCAGAGCTATGTTTGCTGAATGCCAACTGCGAATTGATCAGACTGTTGTGATGACGTGCTCTTAATTGCTGCCATTGCTTATGGTTTTACTAGCGCAGAGACCCTCATTCTACTGTTTAACTGGCTGTGAGAAGGCATTTTGTTCCTTCTGTGATTGCAGCAGATGGCTGTGATACAAGAGTATTTGTCCAGGCTGTCTTGAAATCCGAGTGACACGGTCTTTTCCGTTCTTCTTCCTGGTTTGTGTATTTGTAATCCAAGGATTTGCCATCTAACTAATAGAGTGGCTATACTCTGCATAGATTCCCATGGTTTTTACCATTACTTGCCTGAGAATTATACATAAATTGTCTTCAAATCTTGCTAATACTTGCTGGCTAACTGTAGATCCAGATGCTAAATTAGCTCCTGTGTTTGCAAGGTTGAGTGTGTGCATTCGTGGTCAACAGTGGATGGAAAGTGTTCAATTGTGAGAAAATACACTGCTTGTGGTACCTTCTATTTCCTCTAGAATGAATCAGACCTTGACGGTACAACGGGAGTTATTATTATATAATTCGATAATTAGGGGTTAAAACCCTAGAAATGGTATCTACATATATAAGATATGATTATATAAAATGGATCTAAAATTGTTTCATTGCCGGAATTTCATGATCCACCCGTGATGCTTAAATCTGGCATTTTCTGTTCTCCGCTGGACCACCTAGTAGTCAAAAGTTTTATTTGTTTTTTAAAATGTTACTGATATTAAAGTAATATAACATTAATGCCTGATGTCTCAATAAATGTAATAATCATTTTTATAATTATGTTTGATTTAGTGTAATATTTTCAAAGAACATAAATAATTATAAATTATTTTTGTTACATCATTTTAAATTTTTTTTAATGTTTATATCTTTCTTTCTTTGATTTACTTACCGAAAAATAGGAGAAAAACTTATCACTCTTTTTTCCCCTCTAAAGATGCTTCATTTCTAAAAGATAACAACTGTGAGTTTTTTTTTTTTTTTTTTGGGGGGGTGGTTTACTGTCTGGGTAGTATTATAATTTTATCTTTTTTTTCTTTATTTTTGGACAGGATATCATGGGCCTCCATATAATCTTGTTTTTCCTTTTCTGCAGAGAAAAATAGAAGTGCAACACTTTCAAGATTTTTTTTAATAATTTGTGTAATCTATTTGTATTATGTAAATGCATAAACATTGAGATATTATTTTCTATTTAATGGGACTTTTCTTATATTACAGAAAAATAAGTCATTATATATATTTGATAATTATAAAGTATCTGTTTTTTTCTTTATGGAAAAAAAATGAGAAATAGATAACTAAATTAAACAAATAAGACATATATTTAAAGGTCTCTTAATAGTAATTCAATATTAACATTGAATAAAATTTCAAATATTATTTATATATTTGACATTGATAGGAGCTAGATTTGATAAAAATTTAAGCCACTGTTAGCTCAATATGCAGATTTAAAAGGCAAAAGGAAAGCCCACGATAATTTAATATGGCCTGAAGCCAAGCTGCGCCATGCTCAAGCGATCGGGCATATGAGTCCGTACTAGGGCCCTATAAGAAGTAGTTGAAACCAAACAAGAGGGCTCGCCAGGAGGAATGGAGTGGGTCAAGCAAATGACTGTTGAATGTAAACCTACCTGCAATTATAGCACTAAGGCTTATGATCAATATTTCTTGATATGGTTGGCATCTCTTCATAAATGGGGACGTGCAACATGATTGTTAGCCGGAAACTGTCAACATCCAATCCACCACTTAAGTCATAGACGAAAATCGTTCAAGGAAGAAAGCATCTCCAAGGCAAGTAACCTTATAAATAAGGTTTCCTTGCCAAGGGAACTGGATCCTAATTTCAAAAAAAAAGGTCGGAAAAAGTATTTTGATCATCAATTGATCAATTAGACAACCTTAGTCCTTACAATACTTAGCCCGCATAAACAAGTTCAAAACCTACGTTCTAGAACATTTCCTTCCCACCAAAAACTCTCAAAATATAGTTCTTCAATCCTCTATCCTTTATTCACTCTATTTTTAACTCATTGGTAAGATAAGATTGCTGTCGATGGATAACTCGAAAAGTGAATTCCATTTCTTTTGATGCTCTCATAGTAGTGTGTCATGTGCAATATTCAAGTTAATAGGTTCAAGGATTCGATCCAGTGATATTTGAGCTGAATTAAATTCTAAGTATATATTGTTAGTGCCTTCTGTGAGAATGAGTTAATTAACTTGTTCTCTCAAAAGGAAGAATATACTCACAAAGATCTACCAATTACCCAATGTGGTGAAGACCAGGGCACACGGAAAGTCAAGTGACCCTTAAAGGGATGTTCTATCTCATGACATCCCCCAAAATAACGACAACCAACTAGGCATGCATTCTTAAGCAACCCTAGATGTTGGGATATCGGTTGTCTAGTTTTCGAACATGTTGCAAATGGTCAAATCTCTTTGGGATCAATTTAAGAACCAACCACTTCCGGTTGAGGTCCTCAACCAAAAGTGTTGACTTCAAATAGAATGACAAACGATAAGCAAGTTATTTCAAAACATTGTAGACCGAGCCTAAAATGATATGTGGGCTGCATTATCAAGTTGTCTCCTTACGCCTTAAGGATCATTTAAACTTTTGAGATGCGAAGGAAACCCTAAAAAGGCAAAATTACCAATGTGCATGGGATTCCAAGCAAAGTTCTTATTGGGTGGAGGGATCTTAAAGCAATATCCTATGCACCCTCTCTTCTTGGCAGATACAAAGTTTATGTGCTAATCACTTGAAATTAAGAATCAGCAACTGCTGCACTCTCACACCTTGGCTCACGGCCCAAATAATACACCAGTCTCACACCGGCCGTCACTACTAAAGTGGAGAAAGAAGCTCTGCTGTTTCACACACCACACACCGAAAAAATATATAAGCAAGTCTTTACAGCACACACAGAGCACTGTACACAGAATCCTGCTTATCCATACGGCCTATATTGGCACAACAATATCACCAATTTCATCGGACTCCATGAACCCTTCACATCAGAAAACAGAGCCATGTCCTTCCAGGTTTAAAATTCAAAATACCAACAACCCGAAATCACCGCTGGTGAAATTAGAGAGAGGAAACAGTATGCACAACACCAAAATGGAATGATTACTAATTTAATAGATTACTTTAAACACTTTTTCACACCCTACTTGGTCCTTAGAATCTACAGGATGTCACATTATATCTTTGTTTCCCTCCAGCGTTAAAGGGAGATACCTAGATTTGGTTCTAAAGGTTAAAACAAAACCCCATTAGGACATTTTTGGAACTAGCGGAATAATTTCTTTTTTCCATTTTGCTTACCGTAAGAGGAAAGAGGAGCAATCTTGGCAATTTATCAAGGTTCAATAGGCTCCTAATGAGAGGCTCAAGTTCTTCCTTAGTTGATTTAATGCCAAGTTGTGGGGCATCTCAAAACTCGCTAATAAGATGAAATTAAATACTTTTATGATGACCATCAATTGACAAATTTCTTCAATATACTAGTCTAGCATGACCTAAAAACATTCTTAGAGGTAGAAATTATCAAATGAACCTACATAATGGTAGAAGAAGCCAATAATGCCAAGACGCTAGAGTTCCTAGACTATGGATCTCACTAGAGGCAGTCCAATGGAAGATAGCAAAGGAGTGCCAACAAACAACTTGCCTATCATTTTCCAAAATAATGAGGACTAGGTAGGAGAAGCACTGGGAATTAAAGCCACTATAACTCCCACTTCTCATCAACAATATGGTTAATGTTCTGATACATATTCAAAATAAAATTTTTTAAAATGGTCTAAGTTGGTTAAAAACTTGGAAGAAGGAAACCAATCTAAGTATTATTTTTATAGTTGATCTTTGGGTCATAGTTTGGAGGATTTTAAGACCTTACAAAAAAGAGATTGAGGGACTTATCCAAAAAGATGCCTTAAAAGTACTAGGAGAACTTGGGAACCACACAAATAAGGGACAATGGAGGCAAAGATCCACTCGAATCACATCTTGATCATGTGGTGGCTAGGGTAATAAACATAATGTCCATCAAACTGGTGGGGGCCATAGTGTAGGGGCATCTAGATGAAGCTTCTACCATTAAGAGGAAAATGATAGAGATAGGAAATGAGATTATTAATTTTAGCAATAATGATTTGACTAGTGGAAGTTTCCCTCACTAGGATCATTTTGTTGTATCAACCCACATTTCAGATAGAGCTAATGATTAATAACTAAAATGAGTATTTATTGGCAATAATAACTCTAAAACATTCTTTGCTTTGGTGTATTTTTATAAAGTTAGGTTAAAAATGTTATCAAATGGAGCTATTGAATGGGCTGCTTTGTGGTTTAGACGACGAGCTAGTCCAGGTGAAGAGAATTGTACACTAGAAGTCATGATGGGGACACATACTAAAATGGCCTTCCATTGTTAGACTTTCATGGTAATAGATTTACCTTCAATCTACAATACTTTCCTAGGCCGACTATGTCTAGCTTGTATGGAGCTATGACCTCTATCTCATATTTGAAAACAATGTCATTACTAAATATGGGATCAGAGAAGGAGAGATTATGTGATGAGTTAGAGTTGTTACTTGACCCTAAACAATGATATGGCTTGCCCACAATTGATTGAAGAGCTTGATCTCAAAGACAAATCATATCAACAGTAAGATCAACCAGGAGGAGCATCAATTAAGATCCCTTAAGATCTAAAAACCCCAAATAAATATATCTAGATTGGGTCATCATTAGATAAGGGTCTACGACAATGATTAATTGACTTGTTGTAGAGAAACTTAAACATCTTTACCTAGGAGTCAGCTGACATGCCAGGTGTTCTGATGAAAATAATGATTCACAAGTAGAGCCTTACCCCTAACCATAAACCTACTTGACAAAAGAGATAGAATTGCTCTATGGTGAAAGTTGTGGTTATGCAAGAGAAGGTCAAGATATTAATTGATGCTAGATTAATTGATTTCAAATCTATAAAGTTGTTGAATTAGTGGAGCCTTATCTATGAAGTCCACTACTGTCCGAATTAGTTGTCCAATGTCATTTTGGTAAAGAACGTGTATTGGATTCACAAATTTGAATAAAGTATATCCTAAATATATTTTAACCTCTCAAAATCATCAGTTGGTAGACTTTATGTGATGTCCCACATCCTCATTACGTTCATTAGATATTATTATCATTATTTAATGTGTTATTATACTTGATCCTACTTATATCATCCATAGGATTCATATATCTGCCATATCCCCAATGGCTACAATATCGTACTATTGGAATATGATAATAGTCTTATTAAGGAAATATGTATCTGCTAAAAACTAAAAATCCATCACGTATCAACTTGCAGAAGTATAATACTTACCATAATTTGCGAAAACAATCTATTCTAGTATTACCCAAAAATATAACGTAGCATGACATACAATAGAAGTTTTATAGTACATATTCTAATCAAGTACATCAAAATTCTCAACATTCCAATACATTGTCCAACTACCAAGCAAATTTAAAACTTCCATTTTTACTCTAGTCCTACCAGCTTCAACTCTTGCGGAATATCTGAGGGGTAGTAAAACAATAAAAAGGTGAACCAAATATTTAGTAAGACGTAATATATATAATGCTATGCATGTTTATACTGAAAATATGTCATCATAAGGGATAGTAATCTGAATATATACAAAACATAAAACATGATCAAAAATATTTTCCTGATGTATTTAACTTCCTTTACCTTATTCTTTTACTGTATTACATTTAAAGCTAACTTATCTTGAAGGATTAGAATTAGTAGGCCTTCCTAACTAATGGAACAGTTAATCGAAGAAAGGATTATGTTATTCTATACAATCTAAGGCTTAACCTCCTTTTACACATCGATGTGAGTGGATTGTGTATATCCCTATCATCTAAGGCCTTAACCTCCCTTTACATCCAGAGATGGGTAAGCCGTCTCGTAGTTGCTTAACCTCCTTTTACTCCTTGACGTAGGTGGTACTACATTTATACCTAGTAGACGGGGCCTAAAGCCACCTTGCAGCTCTTAGGACAATTCTTCAATTTTCTACTACAATATCGTAAGGCATGCCAAAAAATATTACTATTTGAATAAATTCTTGGTCCAGTTTATTATTTATTTTTAAAACTTCTTATAAAAACTCTACATTTGTTCTTAATATTTCTTTTTATTTTTCTTCACTCTGAAAGGAAATAATTGAACTTCTTAATACTTTAGTAGAGCTTCGATTAGACTTTCATGAATAGAGATTAGCAAATAAAGATTCAAATATAACAAAACATCAAAGCCTCGTAATGCATATACTAAAATTTTAATTACATTCAGAAAATTAGATTCCATACTTGATGTATCTTAGTCTAATTGGTTGTCAATTTATTATCTAGTTCAGTAGTTGATTTGGCCTATGTGACGGACCGCATTTTCCAACCGAAATCTGATAAGTTTTCGGCTGTAAAATGATCATTAAACTAATAAAAAACTGTACAAAACTTTGTACAATATAAAATATAGCTACAACATCACAACAAAAGATCCAAAAGCCTTAACAAAATACGTGGCATCGACATCATAATTCAATTATGACGTCGGTTCAGATAAAATGCTACTAGGTACCTAAATAAATCATAAGAATATGTGAAAGTATCTACATTTATCAAATACAGCAAAAGCTAAACTACATGTACGCCATCATCATCATACATATACATCAATATACAAATCTATCTCAATAAACCAAATACTCTATGAGGAATGTGAAAAACTACAAAACTAAGTCCATAAAACTCTTTCTCTAAGATCTGCAGCCTAACTAACTCCTAAGTTCTACTCTGCCACATCAAGTAGAGGCTCGTACTCATCAGAAGGAAGGAAAAACAGTAAGAGTGAGCCAAATATTCAACAAGTATAATATAATCAAAGATAATATACAATATATTCAAAATAAACCAGGGAAGAGAATAGGAGCAATATGTATAGATGTATATATATAAAACATAATCAAATACACTTTTCAAAATACATTTATCTTTTTTTCTATTTTACTTATTCCTTTTTTAAGTTCTAAAACATATAAAAATTTTATTATCTTTTTGGATTAGGGCCAGTAGGCCTTACTATTAAACAGTGCGGTGGAATGAAGAAAGAAATCTATTTGTTTCTACACATTTTAAAGCGCAAACCTACGTAATTTAACATCTTGTGGTGAACGGTATATTTTTAACCCGATATATGGGGCCATAAACATATGTCACCATATCTCTCATGGCCTAGAGGCAGTCCTCGTGCTTCCACAGTAATATCTTAAAGTGTGCCAAGAAATATCACCCGCTATAATATATGACTAGAATAATTCTTGAGTTTTTACTATAATATTTATGACATGTCCAGAGAATACTACCCTTTAAAATATAAATTTATGGTCCAGGTTTCATAATTTTTTATTCTTTAAGGGAAAGTCCACCAAACTTATAATATCTTGAATTTTTATCTGATTTAATTGGATTATTTATTATTATTTTAGATAATTTGGGTGTGATAAAAATTAATTAAAAATTATAAAATTTTGGAGGATATTTGGACTTGTTGGGCCCACGCCAGAAGGTGCACCCGTTTGATCGCCCAACTATTGATTTGAGTTTTGGGATTAAAAGAAAATGGAGTATAATAATAATAATAATAATAATAATAATAATAGAGTAAAAAGAAGAGGAATGGGGGGAAGAAGGGTTGCGGGAAGCAGAGGGTTTCAGGTAGAGAGAGAGGGAGGGAGAAGAGAGAGAGAGAGGGGAAGAAATGGAGGCTCTCAGGTCGGTCCCGACTTCGAGCTAGTTGAAAAAGTTATAGATCAGATCGAGGCAAGTACCCCCATACCATTTTTATTCTCTTTTTTATTTTTATTTATTTTATTTCGGATACTTTTCTTCCGATACCTACCCAAATCATATAAAACATGGAACCCATGATTATTGCTTGAAGCATTTGTTGTTTAATACCCAATTTTTCCTTCGATTTGCATGGTTTAGCTTCACCAAACTCTAGACTCGTGCCCAACTTGAGTACCCCCTTCCATTTCAAATTGTATGCATGTTTTGCCCTCAATTATGAATTACCCATTTCCTAAATATGTATATCCATCGGTTGGGTGTCCGATTTTTTAAGTATTGACCCACTTGGCATGTTCGAAAGCTATAAAAAGTGCACTATTACTGTTCACCTGAGGCAATCTAGAATTTTGTATAATTTCACTTTATTTAATTGTTATGTGAGCTATGTTTATTTGCACATATATATATATATATATATATATATTTATTTATTTATTTATATGCTCCGAAAAAGTATGTTTGTGATCTGTTTGTGAAGGAAACGTTGTCCGGAAGCCCCTAAAATTATATTTGTCTCTCGGTGGTAAGAATTCATATTCTTTCTTATGCTTTACGATGTTTATGTACATAAATTAAGTCGTGAAAAGATTTAAATCTGAAAGTAAGATAAAATTATATGAGTATTTGGAGAAAAATTCTACAATTGGTTATATGATTGATTTGTTCTCCCGAATGGAGATATTGTGAAAGAAGTGTGGTAGACCTTTCGTAAAAAAGAATAAGAAATCATAAAACTAAGACAACAGATTCATATTTTGGAGGGTAATATCCTTTGGCATGCCATTGGTATGATAGTGGAGACTCAAAGATTGTCTTGCCCGTGTATTGTAGTGGGTGATACCCTTAGTAAGTTTAAGGATATTACTGTGGAAAGATGAGGTCGGCCTCTGGGCCCCGGGGGATATGGGGGCATATGTGATTTATTCGGCCCACCTCCGGGTAGATAATAGGAGTGTATGATCTTAGATCATGAGGTTATCATGATCATTTTCTCGTTCTTCCGCATCTTTAGTTAGTAAAGTTTATTGATTTTGATCCGTAAAGATTAATAAAAATTTTAAAAAGTGTATTAAATTATATTTCATATCTCCATGTATCCTCTTATAATGCTTCCATCATGTTTCATGTTTCATTTGAATATATATTGTTGATTATTTGTTTATGATGTACTTGTTGAATTATTAGCTCACATTTACTTCTTCTTCCTTCCAGATGAGTACGGTCTTATGCCAGATGGGACCGAGTAGGTCGTAGGAGTAGGATAGACAACGGATCTTGCATGGTAGAGTTTTTGGGACTTAGTTTATGATATTTTATATGTCTTAGAGTACATTATGTTATGTTGGATACACATATGTATATCGATATAACTGTATTATATTGATGTATTTGTAGCTTAATTTTGTTGTATATTGATGGATGTAGTAGCTTCCACAGGTTTTATGGTTATATTTGGTACCTAGTGGCATTTCGTCTAAATCAACATTGTATCAGGAGTTATGATGTTGGCGCCACATGTTGTCTATTTATGGTAATTGGGATCCTGTGTATGTGTTGTATATATATTGTGTATATTGTACAAGGATTTATATAGGTTCTATATTTAGTGGACGCCCATTTTATAGACGAAACTCTGTCAAATTTTTGGTAGAAATATGATCCGTCACAATTAGTATAAAAGAAAACGATTCCTTAAGTTTGATTTGAATCATATACAGAAGTTTATGATAGATTAAGATTGATTGGATAAGTAGATATAGGTATGGATAATTAAGTTAGATTTGATAGTTCTAGTTATTATGGTTGGATAGCTTAGGTTTGAACTAAGTTAGAGTTAGAGAATGAGTTTTGTTGTCTATCTTATGCGTCTCAATTAATGTCCTAAGAGCGACCTAACCCGTGTTGTTTTTATTTCAGAAAGGGTATTAGTATTTGCTTTTAGATGAGAGTTTACTTGTGGTAGTGGTTGACCGTGAGGTCGAGAGGAGCTGTAGGGAGGCACCTTGAGGGTTAAATTTGATTGGAGTCGATTTGGTGTTTGAATTGATCGGTATTAATTCGAGGCCTAGTTTAATCGGTTTTAGTTCGATGTTTAGGTTTGATTGGATCTGGGTTGAAGTTCTCAGGTTAGTAATTTGCTAAGAAGGAATGTTTGATTGATGTATCAAGTATGATAGATAAGGTGGGATTGATGGTTTGAGGTCAGTATAACTTATAGTCAATTCGAGTATCAAGAAACTAAGGATGTCGATTTAATGATACTTAAGAGTCTAAACTTTTGGGTGGCTTGGATCCTATATAGAAGTTGAGATATGGATCCTAAGAATTAAGATAACGTTGCAGTTATCCAATGTTCGGAAGAAGATAATGTAGTATTGCCCCATGTAAGATAGGAGGTGAAGTCGACCTCGGGTGGTTGACGTGAAAAGAATTATGGGCTTTGAGGACAAAGAGATATTGTCAGATATATTCAGGATGCTCTATGGATGAATATTTTATTTCGATGAAAATTTTAGGAGCATATTTTAAGTGTGGATAGTACGATTGTATGATTAGATATTGCCCTTATCCCATGGGTCGGACAGTTAAGGAGCTTGATACCTTAAATCAAGGCTTCGCAGTGATGGCACAAAGTATAGAAGTGTCATCCATCATGGCGGGAGGTAAGGTTTCCAGATCTTGATGTTTCGGTATATGTGATATTTTGGAATCCAAAATCTATGTTTTATTGGTGTTTCCTAAACTTTTTCGTTTATCTGAGAATCATAGACCTTATATTAGTTGTACCGAGATCTACAACATTTTCTTGGAACTGTAGATATGGTTGGTTGGGATGAACTGATTGCCTTGTAGCGCTAAGGCTTGATATGATATTGAGGATGTCTTGATTGGTGAGTTGCCAAGCTAGCTCAAATTGTGGCGATAGGATATGATACTTGCCATCTAGTTGTGAAATTTTGGATATGAAGTATAATTGGAGTGGTAACAAACTAGTGTCATTTTGCTTATAAGTCATCTAAGGAACATAAATGCCAAGTTTAGTTAGCATGTAAGACCACACTTGAACATCGTTTTGTGGTCACTATGGAGATTGGGCTGTGTAAGTATTTTACGATAGTTCTTAGAGGATAAGATTAGCCAAATTATCTCCTAATCGTTAAATTGATAGTTGCTGTAGAGTTATGCCAAGATTGACATCAAATTTTGAGGACTCTGTATAGAACCAATGAGGTATCGACTGAGTATTTTGCTGTGAGGTACTTCAGTGCTTTTAGGATGGCCTCATTGATGAATTCTTAGAATCAATAGGTGTGAGAACCCTATTTGAGAATTATGTCATGGATTGCGAAAGACGATTATCCATGTGCTCGATTATGAAAGGGATATAAGTTTAATTAAGGAGAAGTGTTATGTTAGGCATGTGATTTCTTTGATAGCATGAATGTGATTCCTTAGAGTTTGGAGCGATGGCTAATTTAGGAAAGATTGATATCTTCAAGGTATGTGGCTTTCTTGGGTCTAGCTGGAACCGTAAGGGAGATCTGATAAGCATTTCTCAAGGACTGCAGCACCGTAAGGCATTTGGCTTGGAGACGACTAGTATCCGTCGAAATGGGTCATGCAAGAGTAGCCTTCGAGGGATTAAGGATTAGTTGTCGACCTTATTGTTTAGGTTGACCCTTGATGGGTCTAGTAAGTTACAGTAGAGTGTGATCCTTTTGAGAAAGCTTTAGGATTGTGTTTTTCATGACTTGTTTGGGTGGTTACCCTTGGTTAAGAGGGTGAAAAGCCTATGATCAGAATACCTCACCTATAGTTTGGGGTTAGTCATTTAGGTCCTTACTTTGAGGATTTACAAGTGTTGCTTATAGAGATAATTATTGTCTAATGACCCTAATAGACTAAGAGGTTGTCTCGCAAGAAGAGACGGCCATGCAACAGTATAAGCGGTTAGATTTGCTTGAGGATAGTATTGATGAGTTTCGATGTCAGTCATGAAGGGTCGATCAAGTGGTAGCGTAGATCAGTGAGGTTGTTAAATGGGTTATACTTATGAGGTACATCATCAGTCAAGAAGAGTATTATTGCCGATAATTAGATGTCGAGAATCTTCGGATTGGGTATTGACTTGGTGCATCATAGGGGATATTATAGGATGAATCTCAAGTAGCTCCTAATGTCTAAGTGAAGGGGGTGCTCTGCCTTTGATTTTAGGAGGGAGAGTTGTCTCTTATGTTGTAAGGTCATGAAATTATGAGATGAGAAGTCCTCACCATTTCGGTTTTGAGGATGTTAAGGGCAGTAAGAATTAGGGGTATCATTTAGATATTGTGAAATTATCATACTAGGATAGCCCATTCATCGTGAATTTGGGTGATATGACCGGAATGTATAGGTTGGTTCATTGGTATACCAACAAATCGATAAATTTGATGAGTATTCGAGTTTGAGGTTTTTGGGTTATTGCTTCAATTACGTTGCCTAGGTTGATTGTAATCTAAAAATTTTGGACTTTGTCTTAGTCGTGTCAATATCCTTAGGATTTTCCTTAGGTTTATAGCTGTAAGGAAAACCTAGGTGTTTTATATGAATTAGTAGATATGAGTTATAAGGGGATTCTTAGTATCCTAATAAACAGCTAATCAAAGTAGCGTAGTAGAAGTATGTGGGCCCTTGGCTCAAAAATTTTAGAATAGGGTTAAGGTTTCAAATGGATGATCCTTCTCGAGGCGTAAAAGATATCAAGGTGAGAGCTTGTTGGTTCATTTGAGATTTTGTATTAAGTTGGAGAGCTAGTCAATAATTACGCTTATCTTTAAATTTGGATAGATTATCGTAATGTCTCATATACTGATGATTGAGGAAGTAAGTTTATCATCGGATTTAACTATTATGGGAGATTAGGGATTGTCTTATAACAATGTTTCAATCTCGATTTTAGATAAAAGACATTAGACGTTAAGGACCAGGATGATTTGAATAATTAAGATTCGTTAGAAATAATCGTCTCTCCAAGAAAGTTATTTGGGAGTATGGAGGCGAAATCTAGAAAGTTTATCCCCTATTGTTAAGTTTTGAGGTTCGTTAAATTTCGAGAACGAAATTTTTATAAGTGGGGAGAATGTAATACTCAAATTTTTATCCTATTTAATTAGGATTATTTATTATTATTTTAGATAATTTAGGTGTGATAAAAATTAATTAAATATCATAAAATTTTAGAGGATATTTGGACTTATTGGGTTGGGGCTCGAAATAAGCCCGTTCGGTCACCCAAGTATCAATTTAAGTTTTGAAATAAAAAAAATGGATTATATATATATATATATATATATATATATATATATATATATATATATATAATAATAATAATAATAATAATAATAATAATAATAATAATAATATATAATAATAATAATAGTAAAAGAGTAAAAAGAAGAGGAATAGGGGAAGAAGGGTTGCAGGAAGCAGAGAGTTTGGGGCAGAGAAAGAGAGGGAGGGAGGAGAGAGAGAGGAGGAAATGGAGGCTCTTAGATCCGATTTTGATTTCGAGTTAATTGAAAAAGTTGTAGATCGAGTTGAGGCAAGTGCCTCCATACCCTTTTTATTCTCTTTTTTGATTTTTATTCGTTTTTTCTTGAGTATATTTTCATTCCGATGCCCACCCAAATCATGTAAAATATAGAATCCATGATTATTGGTTGAAGTATTTGTTATTTAATACCCGATTTTTCCTTCAATTTGTATGGTTTAGCTTCGCCAAACCTTTGACCCACGTCCAGCTTGGGTACCCCCTTCCATTTCAAATTTTATGCATGTTTTGCCATCAATTATGAATTACCCATATCCTAAATATATATATCCATCGGTTGGGTGTCCAATTTTTCAAGTATTGACCCGTTTGGCATGTCCAAAAGCTCTAAAAAATGTACCATTATTGTTCACCCGAGGCAATCTAGAAATTTGCATAATTCCACCTTATTTAATTGTTATATAAGCTATATTTATTTTCATATTTATTTATTTATTTATTTATGTGCTCCGGAAAAGTATGTTTGTAATTCGTTTGTGAAGGAAACATTGTCCGAAAGGCTCTAAAATTATATTTGCTGAATTTCTTCCCTTCACTTTCCCGCCTTCCAGTTCACTCCCTCTCGTTTTTCCTTCACTGCTTTTGGATCTTCCGTCTCTCCTTTTTCCTTATTTACTATACTTAATTTAATTAAGCAGCATTTTAGCTGACTCACCCATGTTTAAATGTGCAGCTGCCACCTCTCTTAATTCCTCCAGAATTTTGAGCTGTGCTGTCCTAAAAGCTGGCTCCAAAATCAACTGATTCCTTCCCTAATTTGCTGAGCTGTTGCCTTATCTGCTGCTGAACTTACCTGCTGGATTTCTGCTGATGCAGCTGCTTGCAGTGGACCCTTTGTATTTGTAGAATTTTGAATTCAGCTGCCGTGTGTCATTCTACTGATTTGTTGCAGATGTGGGCCCTTTTTCTTGCTGTATTTTGCTAAATTAGTGGATATATATATATATATTGCTATCTAGTACCCGGCTAATATATACAGTTTTGCATCTAGTATTTAGCCCATCGAATTTAATTTGGTTGCTTATCGGTTAACAATTTAGCATCTGAGCTAACTTTTTGTTATCCCAAGATCAATTCGGTTGGTAACTGGTTGTAATTTTGGTGGCCGAGTTGTATTTTTATTAACCGTAATTGAATCGGTTGTTGATCGGGTCCATTGAACAATTTTTCGTGTTACCATTGTGTTTCAGGTGAACCTCTGGTTTCCGAGTTTATAACGTAATCAACATAACGAATCTTGATTTTTACCGAAATCCTTAGGTCGGTAGAAGTTTTCAAATTCACATATTTGAATTTCAATATTTAGTAGTTTTAGGATGTTAGATTCTTCAATCAAAATTTCTTTGCGTCCTTTCGCTTTGATTAATTATGATTTATTTAATTAGAAAATCTCGGACCTCACAATCCTCCTCTCCTTACAAAAATTTCATTATCAAAATTTATGCACATTTGTTCAGACCTTCATCTTTTGGTAGATGGTAAGATTTTTTTTCATATTTATTCTTATATTTCCATAATAATTCCTTAATCAAAAGATTTTTTTTCAAAATATTATAATCGAAAAGATCGTTCTATTACCCCAAAATTAGATCCTCATAATCTTAATCGAATCTCAACATATGATAGTTTCTCGTTAGTTTTTTACAATTTCAACTCGAGTGTACCCAAAGAATAACAACCCACCAACCTGGAGTAAAACCGATCAATAGGATATCTCGTATATGATCTTTAGCCTCAATCCCAAAATTTGAAATTCTTTTCCTGGAAAATAATTATATGGTTGCACCTATTTCCTCAAATCTAATGTCTTCTTATCAACATAATTTTTCTATCAATGATCTCTTCCTAGTTAACATGGAACCTACATGTATGCCCAAATCACACTTCAAATGAGGTCAATTTCTTAGCTCAACTTGTGGCTATTTTCTATAAAGGAAACTCTGAGCGGCAATAATTGCCTCTCATATTTCAAAATCAATGTTCTCAAATCATATTTCAAATTAGATTTTCTATTTTAATTTTCAAATCAAATTTTTATAACCCAGAGCTATGGGTCCACATACTTCTGCTATGTCACTTTGATTAATCACCTATCTAAATGCCATATCAAATATAACTTAGCGCCCTATTTTCTTGTAGGAATTATTCCTAAAATTTGATATAGTCTCAAATCATAAATGAAACCTTAAAATCCGAATAACTTGAAATCTTATTATCTTGTTAGTATACTGACGAGCAAATGTATCCTTCGAGTATATAATTAGAATCGCCAAGAAATGGGCTAAACAATCCACAATCACCAAAATGGTTATTGTGATAGACCCTAAATTTTTTTGAAAATCTAGCAGTGTTTTGTTTATAAAATAAATGTCCACCAAATACAAAATTTGTACAAAATATTGTACAGAATTCACGGCATACATACAATATAAACACATGATCCCAATCGTCACAACAAACACATGGGTGGCGCTGACGTCGTAACTCCGGTATGACGTCGGCTTAGAAAGGATGCCAGTTAGGAACCAATTACAACCATAAAAGATACCTACGGAAGCAATTACATCCATCAAAGAACAGCAGAAACTATCTATACATCTATCATCATTATGACACACATAAACAAAAGCATAAGTATCAAAATAATTATTATAATATTCATACCTTACACAAAATAACAAAACTAAGTCATTGAAAGCTTTCCAATCTGTATCAGCTACCTATTCGGACTTGTTGAGTATAATAGCTTGCTTATCTGTAAGAAAAAAATAGCAATGGTGAGCTAACAGTTTAGCAAGTGTATCATAATCAAAAGCGATAGGCAACATAAGCAAAAATAAGCAAGCAAAAGAAACATAATCACGAAAGCGATGTATAAACGGGAACATGATCAAATATGTTTTGGAATACAATTTACTTCTCTTTGGGATATACTTGATGCATGATTATTCATCTTTGCGGATCAGGGTCAATAAGCCTTACTAACTAAAGATGCGGGAGAACGAGTAGAGGAATGTGTTATTCTACATATTCTAAAGTATTAACTACATTTTAGGCCTGCAACTACTCAGCCATTGACTACATTTAAGATCTGTAGTTACTTGACTATCGGTTACATTTAAGGTCTGCAACTACTCGACTATCATATGATACCTGTAAATAGGCTGAACACCACATGGTATAGTGGTATGCCTATCATCTGGTCATACAGGGTCAATAAAATGCTACCCTAACCTCCCATTGTCTAGAGGCAGTCTTCGTTCTTCCATAATAATATCCTAAGGCTTGCCAAGAGTATTACCTGTTATAATACGCGGTTAGGATAATCCATGAGTCTCTACTATAATATTAATGGCGGGCCAAGGGATATTATCTTTTGTAACAAATTTCATGGTCTTAGTTTTATGATTTCTTATTCTTTTTTAGGGAAGGTCCACCATACTTCATTTCATAATATCTCTATCCGGGAGAACCATTCGATCACATATCATATGGTGGACTTTTCTCTGATTACGTATACAATCATTATCTTTCTTTCGGATATAGGTCTTTTCACAAGTCAATTTAAATGTATGGATGTCACATTGTATAGGAAAGATTAGAATTCCTTATCACATTAGGTAATTATCATTTTGAGGGCATCCAGAACATATTTTTTCACACATGGAGCACAATCATATTATCCTGGGCTTACAATTGAACATATACGATTAGACATAGCTTATATAACAATTAATTATGACAGAAGCATATAAATTTCACGGTTAGGCTTGGGTGAACAGTAATAGTGTTAATTTAGAGCATCCTAACGTCGCAAAAGGGTCGATACTTATGAAATCGGACACCCGGCCGATATATGTCCATAATTAGAACGTGGTGATTTATATTTGAGTGGCAAAATGCATAAATTTTGAAGGGAATGGGGAAACTCGAACAGTGCGTGAGTTAGGGTTTGGCGGAACCAAATCGGGCTATACGGGAGGCTAATTAGATAAGAAACCATAAATATTTTGAGTAATAATAATGAGTTACATGTTCTTCATGGTTTGAGTGAGTATCGGGATGAAAATACTCAAAAAAATAAAAATTGAAAGTGGAGATAAAAAGGGTATGGGAATACTTGCCTCGACCCGATCCACAACCTCTATAACTAGTTTTTGGACGGATTCGGACTCCAAGGCTTCGATCTTCTCCTTTCTCTTTCAAGCCTTTGTTCTCTCTCTCTCTCTCTCTCTCTATTCTTATAAAAGCTAGAAAAATGGCAAGAAACAAACCCTAGTGCGTATATATACTCTGGCTGGTGCCTTGGGCGCCGGTTGGGTGGTAGTCGGGCGCCACACCACTAGAAAACACGTCTCGACCCACGCTCAAGCGGTTGTCAAGTGCGGTGCACTCTGAGCTTCACACCCTGGCCCGCGCTCGAGCGGTCATCAAGCGGGGCGATTTTGTTTTTCACACCCGGGTCCGTGCTCGAGTGGCCATTGAGCGCAATCGTTCTGTTATTTTTGCCTTGGGCGTCCCTCGAGCACCAAGGTTCTGCGATTCGCGCCTGAGTGGCATCTTGGGCGACCATCAGGCGCCAAGCACAAATCCCTCTATTTTTCTTCCGGTCTTACTTTTTTTTTCGCATTTTAAACCTAATTTTAATTATTGTCATTTTAATTACCTTCTAATTATGACGTTTTGGAACCAAAATCTCACAGTCATCCTAAATATGCTTAAAACAAAATCCATTGCTATATATATATATGTATTCTTAATACTCATTTATCGAACAATTCATCACCCAAATAAATTAATAATCCATAAATAACCTGATTGATTTATCTTATTCACTCCAAAATATAGAAGTACTTCTTGACAAATGACTCGGCCGATCGATTCAATGTAGGTTCTTCAACATCGACACAAATTTTGGCACAATTCAATGGCACCCTCAATTTACTAATCCGATGCTAATCTAAGTTAATCCCCTCTAATATCCTCAAATTTCCATACAGCTAAGAGAATTCTCCATAGCCACAAGGTAATCCCTAGACACGATTATATATGCTAGATAACTCGGCACTTATTCTTACCAAATAGCTTATAAGTAAAATGATATTAACTTCATCATCTCTTGATCAACTTTTCCTTGAAATTTGTAACCTAATTTGCAAATCAGGACATTCTTTTTGAACAATCTAGACTAGCAAGGTGACTTACTAACCAAAACTCCCATGATATCACTTTGAAGTCTAGCATATCAAATAAAATTATAATCATATCTATCGATTTAAGCTGGACACTTAATAATGCACAATATTCATGGCCATGGAATCCCATAAATAACGATGCAACTAATGCAAAATCCGATTCTCGAATAAACTTTAGAATTGCAAATGAAGGTCTGAACTCCAATACATGCTGGAATGCCAAAATTTAAAAAACAATTATCTTCCATTATGGTAGACTATGCGTCTACATCTTGTGTTATTTCTGTAAAACTTTGATCAAAAGCACTAAACTTTTTCTCCGTTTGTTTCAAGGGATAAGCACAATTCTTAATCAGGTGATCGAAATATCCACAATTGAAACAATCTCCCAACCTTTTGTAACATGGCTTCCTTCCATGAAATTTTCCACAATACATGCATACGGAGTTTAATGTTTTTGAGTCCACTACATCCTGGATTTCTACCCATCTCCTTCTTCTCTTTGTCAGCTTTGACTTTTTGAGAAACTTTTTTACTCTGAAAAGAAATAACTGAACTTCTTAATACTTTACTAGAGCTTTTATTAAACTTTCATGAATAGAGCTTAGCTGATAAATATTCAAATATAATAAAACATCTAAGCCTTGTAATGCATATAATGAAATTTCAAATGCATGCTAAAAATTAGATTTCGTACTTGATGTGTCTTAGTTTAATTGGTTGCCGATTTATTATTTGATTCAATAGTTGATTCAGCTTACTGCAGATGAAAAAAATTTAAGGACAATGTATGATGTTAGGTCAGTTTGAGTCCAGTTCAAACCGGTTTACTATCCTATTCATGAGCTGGAATTTCCAGCTTACTTGGATCGGTTTAATCTTGGTTTTGAGGCCCGATTTAATGGTTAATTTAAATCCAATTTTTCAAATTGACACTCCCACTTCACCTTGGTTTATTTAGCTTTCGGTTCAGCTAATTTAGAGGCTAGTTTGGCTCGGTTTAGAAGTTATAAAATCAGCATCAACATATATACATTCAGCAGGTTCGGTTACTGTTCGGCAGCCCGGTTCAGTGGCCAGTTGAAGGTAATTTTTGCCATCGATAAATAGGTTGATAGTTCAACCTTTATTCATGATAATCTGGCCGGGTCAGTCGCTGGTTCAATCAGCTCGGGGCCAGCTCAATCTGTTTTTTCCAAGCTGCCAAATTCAGCATTGTGGATGCTGAAGCCGGTTTAGGGATTAATTTAGGGTTTGGTTCAATGGTAAATTTAAATCCAATTTGATACCTTAATACTTCAACTTTATCTCATAATACTTGGGCAAATGTGGCTGTCGGTTCAGCCGATTTGTGCTCTGGTTCAAGGCCGATTTAGTGACTGAATTTCAGCACTAACTTGGATGTAGTTCAGCAAAATACTTGCTGTTTAGGAGTCCAGTTCATATATTTGTTCAAGGTGTTTTTGGCAGCTGTTTTATAGGTTGATATTTCAACCTTAGGATTTGATGACTTGGCCGGATCGGCTGCTAGTTCAACCGGTTTATGGCTGGTTTGGTTCATTTTCCTAGGCTGTTAGATTCAGCATCAATAAGGATATTGAGGTCGATTTTGTTGCTAATTTGGGGCCCAGTTCAGTAGCTGATTCAGGTCCAATTTTACGGGTTGTCACTTTAATATCACTACAAGATACTTGGGCTAATATGGTTGCCGGTTCAGTTGATTTAAGGCTCGGTTTGGGCCTGATTCTAGGGCTGCAACTCAGCATCAGCATGGATGCAGGGATTGGTTCTACTGCTTATTTGGAGATTCGGTTCAATGCTCCATTTAGCCTATTTTCATGAGCCGAATTTACACAATGTTAATAAGGGACTTAGCTAGTTGGTTACAAATTTGGGGCTGATTTGGTAGCTGAATGGTAGCCGGTTCAGTTGATTTTTAATAGCCGGTTTAGGCTATTGAAGTTCCAGATTGGGCCTTCAATATTCAGTAGCCAAATTTCCACCTTTCAAATTAATTTCTATTCAATATAAACTGAGGAAATGTTAGCAGTAGCTTAGTAAAATAAGGAATCAAGTATTGAAACAACAATACTTGGAGAAAAACAACAAAAAAGAACACCAAAGCAAGAAGGAATAAGGTACACTTGCCCACAATTTTGCTGAATTTCTTCCCTTCATTTTCCTGCCTTGCAGTTTCACTCCCTATCGTTTTTCCTTCACTGCTTTTGGGTCTTCCTTCTCTCCTTTTTCCTTATTTACTATACCTAATTTATTTAAGGAGCATTTTAGCTGACTCACCCATGTTTAAATGTGCAGCTGCCAACTCTCTTAATTCCTCCAGAATTTTGAGCTTTGCTGTCCTAAAATCTGGCTGCAAAATAAGCTGATTCATTCCCTAATTTGCTGAGCTGTTGCCTTACCTGCTGCTGAACTTATCTGCTGGATTTCTGCTGATGCAGCTGCTTGCTGTGGACCCTTAGTATTTGCTGAATTTTGAATTCAGCTGCTGTGTGTCATCCTACTGATTTGTTGTAGCTATGGGCCCTTTTCCTTGCTGTATTTTGCTAAATTAGTATATATATATATTGCTACCTAGTGCCCGGCTAATATATACAGTTGCCCGGCTAGTATTTAGACCATCAAATTTAATTTGGTCGCTTATTAGTTGAGAATTTAACATCCGAGCTAACTTCTTGTCATCCTAAGATCAATTCTGTTGGTAACCAGTTGGAATTTCGGTGGCCCAATTGTCATTTTATTAACTGTAATTGAATTGATTGTTAATCGGGTCCATTGAATAATTTTTCGCGTTATCATTGAGTCCCAAGGTAAACCTCTGGCTTCCAAATTTATAACATAATTAATATATTGAATGTTGATTTTTATCGAAATCCTTAGGCTAGTAGAAGTCTTCAAGTCTACATATTTTAATTCCAATGTTGAGTAGTTTCGGGATGTCAGATTCTTCAATAAAAATTTCTCCGCGTCCTTTGACTTTGATTAATTATAATTTACTTGATCAGAAATCTCGGCCTTACACTTTACATTAGGTTACCAGTTGCTGAGTTTCATGGATGCCCACGTGGGATATAACTAAATTCGTATGGAACCCATGAGATGAGGAGATTACTTCGTTCAGGATAGGACAAGACACCTATTGCTATATAGTGATATAATTTGGTTTGAAGAATGTCAAAGTGACCTACTAGAGGTTCATGAATAAGATGTTCTAGTGATAGGTTGAAAACAACATGGAGGTCTATATGAATAGCATATTAGTCAAAAGAATAAAAGTCAACAACCAATATAATGACCAAGTAGAGACATTTGATATTCTTAGGACTTACTAGATGAAGTCAAATCCAACTAAGTATATGTTTGGGTTCACATTGGGTAAATTCTTGGGCTTTTAACAATTCTCAGCATGACACTAAAGTCAACTTGGCAAAAATCAATGCCCTCATAGATATAGAATTGCCCAAGATGGTTAAAAACATCCAAGGGAACATCTGACATCTGTCAATATTGTTACGATTCATGAACAAACCAACTAAAAAATATCCTGCATTCTTTATGGCTCTAAGAGGGATAAGACAAATGAATTTTGATGGATAGATGAATGATAGTAGGCCTTCTAGGAGTTAAAGGAGTACTTGGTACATCTACTCTACTCACCTGCCTAAAGGATAGTGAAGACTTGCATTTATACTCAGCTATATATAGCTTGGCTTTGGGCACCGTCCTGGTCAAGGATGAGTCAAGAATCTAGAGGTTGGTAATATTACCAACAAGTTGGTTGACTCAAAATTAGATAAATTCATACTGAGAAGATTGCCGTAACCCTAGTGTTTATAGCAAGAAAGTTTAGACCCTATTTCAAAGCACATAGGATGGTGTACTTGATTGATCAATCTCTCAAGAGAATCCTTTAGAAGTCGCAAAAACTAGGTTGTTTGATTGAGTGGTCCATTAAATTGGGAAAAAGCCTTGCATGTAGATGAGGCATAAAGTCAAACAAGTAGCAGAGTAGGGTGAATTATAACCTCTCCTAAAGGCATGGAGCTCAAATATTCTATCACATTTGGGTTTCCATTTACTAATAATGTGATCAAATATTAAGCTCTATTGATTGATTTGAAACTAGCAAAAGATTGCTCTATTAAAAGTGTGACGGAATGGATTTTTTTTTTTTTTTTTTGCATTCCGTTAGCGACCTCCCAGAATTGTTACGAAAGTTTCGGTGATCTTGTCCGTGCTGGTCGTGCATCCCAATCACAGGATCACAGATACCATCTAGAACCCTTACACGATATCCATAAAATATGTAACGGAAGCCAATCTAATAACCTGCCGAAACATTTATATTCTTACCCATAAAACTCATTTATGTATACATAGTTCTAAAAGTCGAATTACAATAATTCATATATTTCAATTGGATCATTACAATAAAACTGTTTCTTCCAGGTAACTCCAAGATATGCTTCTAAGTCCTTAGAATCATTTAGACGGAGCTCTAATTACTCTATCTCGTCAGGCACGAGCTCCATAGTTTCATCTGGAGGGGGGAAGAAATAGAAAATAGTGAGCCAGAGCTCAACAAGGTACATACAGATTTTCTATAAAGCGTTTATGTTATAAGGCGGATATAGATACATATGCAATATGAATATTTAAAATAACAGTTGACCGGATCATGGCAGATACATAATGCAAAAGAAATCAGGAAAGTCAGAGTAGTCAAATTCTGAAAATCGGGACAAAAAATAGAGTCGGTCTTATTATAAAAATTTATCTTTCCTTTTAATTTTATCGGTAAGGGACATCGCTAGCCGAGGGGGCAATAATCGAGGATAGATTGTGCACATCTCCTCACAATCATGGCAATACCTCTTTGTATATAGCCCCGAGGACGGCTCTCACTTCCTCCTTATACGAAGCCCTGAGGACGGCTCTTACTTCCTCCTAATACAAAGCCCCTAGGACAGCTCCCTTTCTTTATCCTCGATTACCATCATAATGTTCTAAGGCATGTCGGAGAACTTTATCTCCCAGTGCTAAAGTTTAATCTTATTTATCTTGTCATAAGGCCGGTTCACTTTTTTTTAGTTCATATTCCGGACGGGCATAAAACCTTTGGTCGTCATATTACAAAGTCAATTTCAAGTTTATTTTTCTTATTCCGGTCAAATAAAAAGACTTTCAGTTGACATGAAGCCGGTTTCAAATCCATAAATCTCATTCCGGTCAATAATTCTTTGTTATGACTCAAAGCCGATTTACTTCTTTATTTTTGTATAATTAAATTTTAATCATTAGTTGAGCAGAAAACGGAAAGCAAAAAGAAGAAAGTATGAATTAACCATGAAATCAAAATCATAATTTCAGTCCGATCTTTCGGCAAGCACGACATCAGAGATACAACTTATCAAACAATAATTAAAACGGCAAGTCTAATATACTATGTGCTGAAGTATTTAAATCTGAAAAGAACACTTGTAATTTTTCTTAAAGTCGGGACTTAAAAATAGAAGTAAAATCTGAGTTTAAAAAGGACAGGTACGATTGCCTGACTATTGACCGCCCACTCCTACTGACTTGAAGCTTTTTCTCCTTTTTCACTCATTGCCCTTCTTCCTCGTCAGAAATTTCACACTCGTTCATCAATTGGAGCTCAGTATATAAAGAGGAGGGATTAGGCGGAGTAAATGGGTTGGGTTACCTACTTGGTACTTCCCTTCAGGGGTTAGGTGGGAGTGAGTGGGGTAAGTTACTGACTTGGTACTTTTATCTAGAAGGTCAACGAGGTAGTTCACTTACTCTGATTATATTCGGATCTAGTCGGGATCTAACTATCTAAACAACAAAGTTGGCCATTGCCTTTAGTTTGCCTTTAATTTATCCAGGTCAATATTTCTAAATTCGGTAGTCAATTTTAGCTGGTCAATATTTTCTTCAACGTCGGCCAACCTTTCTATTGGTCAACTTTTTCGGTCAATGTTTGTTACTCTAAACCGGCTCAACTTTTACTCAAAGCCGGCCAACGTTTCTTTTTCTCTTATTCAAGGCTGATCAACATTTCTAAAAACCGGTTAACCCTTTGATCAACCTTTCGGTCAACATCTTAACGCCGGTCAACGTCTTGACACCGGTCAACATTTTGAAGCCGGTCAATATCATGACACCGGTTAATATTTTGATTACCATTAGTGTGGCGACCCGAACCCGAATAACTCAAAAACGAAGCATCGGGCCGCACACGCGGAAATCAAGAATTTAAAACCAAATAAAGCCATTCAATAATCTAGTTCATATCAATTCTTAACTGCCTCATGATAACCATACATCATCCATACAAAAATTAAAAGTCATAAAACCAACAAATTAAATAAGTTCCCTAATAATTTAAATCTAATCCTCTCATTCATCAGGATCATCTTCACGCATCGTTTCTTGGGCTAACGCTATCATCTCAACTGGAGCCAAGAAAACACAAGGGTGAGCCAAAGCCCAGCAAGCAATATAATCAATAATGCCGACAACAATAAAAATCTCGGATATCAACTACTAAGGCTCTACACACCCTAACAACCTACTATATCCGAGCCAGAACACAACACGTCGTGAATACGACTCTAGGCAAAACAGTCCATAAGACCCGAACATCCAAAAATAACAAGAGTGCCAAAAACAACGGAAATCCCCGAATCCGATCTCAACGATACTTTGGGAACTTCCCCGGTCTATATGTCAAACGACCAACACACTCACGATAACAATACAACATGGATTCTCTCAATCCGAAGTATCACAAGATCCACACAAGGATATTGCCACCACAACAAATGAGGTACTCATAATCATATAGAATCACGAAGAATCTCCCGGATCTTATTCCGCTACTGTGAACCAAAGGCTGCGTATATTCCCCGACAGCTGGGTACTTGCACGGGCTACCTGATGTTCGCAAGTTTGACATCCAACCAAATCCATGGTCCACAGAGACTCTGCCCCACAAAGTACAGACGTCTCCCGAGCATGCTCATCATGCTCCTCTTCCGACTCTACACCAGTACGGAAGACAACTCACACGTCAAACCCAACATCTCCCGCCATGATATCCTCGATATCACGATCTACGATGTTCACAGGGCCATAAGCATCCCGCCACACTAGGCAACGTACCTCCATCCACCGGGATACGGAAATGATCGGATAAGTGTAGACCACATTAAAGTACCAAAGCCTCCCATTCGACCGGATACTTTAATGTTTTCACCCACTCTCCTCAACCTTGACCGTAAGAAACCAACGAGTTCAAATACTCACACCACAAGTATAACACAAAGAATACTTTACAACTTCGAGTAACGTAACGTCGTTTGGGCCGACTGCACCGTACTCACGCAATCAAATCCAACACAAAGGCGTGTCTAACGCCTTTCAAAGAATACAAAGATCGAGATACGATCGATTCATTATTTCACTATCTTTCCATTTTTATCTCGAAACTATGCCTACGACTAAGGCCAACAACATAATTTACTTTAATTTCCATCCACAACAATTAATGATTAACATTCATTACTTCATACATATTCCTTCATATATATAATTAAATATATATACACAATTTCTACTTAATTCAAATCAAACCCACGGCCCACTTATTCTTCACTTTACCTACACTCACAATTGGGCCACTAAACACACACAACACACCATTTGGGCCCAGCCCAAACACGTACACACAAATACTCAAACATACCCACGTTAGACTCACAGCCCAAACCTACAACCCTTTGGTTGGGCCCATGGCCCAAAGACACCAACACACACACTCTCACTGTTGGGCCTATGGCCCAACTCACCTAAACACCCACACATCCACACACGTTGGGCCTCAAGGCCCAACTCACTCAAACACACACACTCACACACACACACACACACAACACAACACCCACCCTTTGTTGGGCCTCATGGCCCAACACACACACCTTACACACGTTGGGCCAAAGGCCCAACGTTCCTCTCATTCTCACGTTGGGCCAAAGGCCCAACGTTTTCTCAGCCTCCCAACACCCATGGGCAACAGCCCATGCTTCCTTCGCCGCTCACCAACGCCGTTCACCACAGCCCAACGCCGCCGTTCACCCACGCGGCAAACACCTCACCGACCACCACCGACCCGAACCCAACGCCAGCACCAACCCGAAACCCATAGGCGAAACTCGCTGCTTCACCCCAACACCCATACATACGATGCGCACAAATCAAACCACATACATACGTACAATATACATATACATATACGAATAATACATATACACACATACAAGGATTTCCCGTATTTCCCTTCCCCGATTTGCGTATTTCTTCCCAAAACCACGGCTTAACAGAGCCTTTGCTCACGGCCTTCACCCGGCTTTGCCTTCAAACCAAATACACATGAGACCAAAATACGAGGAAGAATGGAGGTTCGGTTGAAATCGAAAAACCCAATTCCTTCCGGATTTCGGATGAAAAAATGAAGAAATCAAATCAATGCGAAATGGAACGGACGATAGGGATGAAGTTTTCGTCAAGGTGAGAAGAAAATTTGGTGGATGATTCACTTTGCATTGAAGAGAAACGACAGAATACTTGCACGATTAACACGGCTCGAGAACGGCTTCAAATCGGCTCCGTTTCAAGCCAGATCTGAAAACGGCTTCGACGTCGACGACTTCGCAGCAACCAAATGGCAACGGCAACGGACGAAACTCGACAACGGTTTTGGAAGACGACCTCGGGATGAACCACGGCTCCGATTTTCTTCTTCCTTCACTTCGCAGAACGAACCCACAACCGCGCTTCATTTAAATCGACGGTTCCGGCCACAATGGAGCGTTGCGAGAGAGAAGAGAGAGAGGGAGAGAGAACTGACGAGGGCGAGAAAGAGGGAGAGAGGGAGATTGTGAGGGAAATTGTGGGGAAATGGCGCCGGGAGCTTCGGGAAGAAGAAGGAGCTGAGGTGGAAAAAATGGAAATGAATTTGATTTTTTTCTTTTTTTCTTTCGTTTTCTTTGAATAATAATAATAATAATAATAATAATATTATTATTATTATTATTATTATGTTTATATATATATATATTTATTTATATATATATATATATATATTTATTTATATATATATATATATATATTTATTTATATATTATTTTATTAATACATTATAAAATAAATCTACTCAATTTTAACTTCAATTACTCCAATAAAATATCCGGTTGCTACAATCCTTCCCCTTAAAAGAATTTCGTCCCCTCGAAATACAATCTCAACCACTAAACAAATGGGAATATTTTTCCTTGACCTCATCCTCCAACTCCCACGTTGCTTCGCGTTCAGTGTGATGACTCCACTGAACCTTCACCATCGGAATCACCTTCTGTCGCAACGTCTTATCTTGACGATCCAATATCTTCATTGGTTGTTCTTCAAAAGATAGATCCTCACGAACACGTAACGCCGAATAATCAATCACGTGCGTTGGATCGTACACATATTTCCGTAACATGGAAACATGGAAGACATTGTGCACTCCAGATAAAGCTGGTGGTAAGGCCAATTTGTAAGCAACCTCACCGACACGCTCCAATATCTCGAAAGGCCCATGAAACGCGGGTCCGAGCTTTCCTTTCATGCCAAAACGAGACACACCCTTCCATGGGGAAACCTTCGTAAAAGACGCTGTCACCAACCCGAATTGAAGATCACGACGCGCCGATCAAGCATAACTCTTTTATGCTCCGAGCCGAGTCTCGAGCGACCGTATCATGCTCCCTTGACGCAAAGACATAAACTCGCCTCCTTTCTAGTTCTCGACGGGAGGGAAAGTACTTGTTGTTGAAGTGCCGCTGAAACTCCTCCCGTGTGAGCGTGTCCACCGCCACGTGCAATTCCGCTTCAAAGATCTTCCACCAATGGTACGCCTCTCCGGCCAAACGATGAACAGCCGAGACGGACCATATCGGTCGGCTCGCAACGGATGACCTCAAAAGCTTTTTCCATCCGTGACATCCAATCCTCCGCTATCATCGGGTCGTAAAACCCGCAAACTCGTGGACCCGGCAGATCAAGAAAATCACGCAACACACGACGCCTCGATCCAGCCGCATGATGGTGATCTCCGCTGCCCGATGAAGTGCTACCCCGGGGTCCTAGAGCTTGAGCACTAATAGCTTGGTTCACCAAGCTCGCCATATCCCGTAGAGCACTACGGACACGCAATTTCTTCATTGCTTGCATGCTCGAAGCGCTTAGGTAATCGATCCGTTAACACTTACCGTTGTTCGAGACATCCCGAAATAACGGTTAAAGTCAAGATTTTTAGTCCGCGAATCCTCTAAATCTTTGAATACTACCATGCAACACCAATACTCAATTAAATTTTCATGATCCAAAATATCACACACCAATTCCTTAGACTCCAAATCCTTGATCAACTCCACAGAGCTAACTTTTTCTCCGATACCATTCCGTGGCGACCCGAACCCGAATAACTCAAAAACGAAGCATCGGGCGCACACGCTGAAATCAAGAATTTAAAACCAAATAAAGCCATTCAATAATCTAGTTCATATCAATTCTTAAGCGCCTCATGATAACCATACATCATCCATACAAAATTAAAAAGTCATAAAACCAACGAAATTAAATAAGTTCCCTAATAATTTAAATCTAATCCTCTCATTCATCGGGATCATCTTCTCACATCTTTGTTTCTTCGGGCTAACCGCTATCATCTCAATCTGGAGCCAAGAAAACACAAGGTGAGCCAAAGCCCGACAAGCAATATAATCAATAATGCGACAACAATAAAAATCTCGGATATCAACTACTAAGGCTCTACACACCCTAACAACCTACTATATCAGAGCCCAGAATACAACACGTCGTGAATACGACTCTAGGCAAAACGGTCCATAAGACCCGAACATCCAAAATAACAAGAGTGCAAAAACAACGGAAATCCCCTGGAATCCGATCTCAACGATACTTTGGGAACTTCCCCGGTCTATATGTCGGTAAACGACCAACACACTCACGATAACAATACAACATGGATTCTCTTGAATCCGAGGTATCACAAGATCCACACAAGGATATTGCCACCACAACAAATGAGGTACTCATAATCATATAGAATCACGAAGAATCTCCCGGATCTTATTCCGCTCTTTGTGAACCAAAGGCTGCGTATATTCCCGACAACCAGGTACTTGCACGGGCTACACGATGTTCGCGCAAGTTTGACATCAACCAAATCCATGGTCCACGGAGACTCTGCCCCACAAAGTACAGACGTCTCCCGAGCATGCTCATCATGCTCCTCTTCCGACTCTACACCAGTACGGAAGACAACTCACACGTCAAACCCAACATCTCCCGCCATGATATCCTCGATATCACGATCTACGATGTTCATAGGGCCATAAGCATCCCGCCACACTAGGCGGCGTACCTCCATCCACCAGGATACGGAAATCCGTATCGGATAAGTGTAGACCACATTAAAGTACCAAAGCCTCCCATTCGACCAGATACTTTAATGTTTTCACCCACTCTCCTCAACCTTGACCGTAAGAAACCAACGAGTTCAAATACTCACACCACAAGTATAACACAAAGAATACTTTACAACTTCGAGCGAACGCGTCGTTCGGTGCGGACTGGACCGTACTCACGCAATCAAATCCAACACAAAGGAACGTGTCTCAGAACGCTCAACAGGAATACAAAGATCGAGATACGATCGATTCATTATTTCACTATCTTTCCATTTTTATCTCGAAACTATGCCTACGACTAAGGCCAACAACATAATTTACTTTAATTTCCATCCACAACAATTAATGATTAACATTCATTACTTCATACATATTCCTTCATATATATAATTAAATATATATACACAATTTCTACTTAATTCAAATCAAACCCACGGCCCACTTATTCTTCACTTTACCTACACTCACAATTGGGCCACTAAACACACACAACACACCATTTGGGCCCAGCCCAAACACGTACACACAAATACTCAAACATACCCACGTTAGACTCACAGCCCAAACCTACAACCTTTGTTGGGCCCATGGCCCAAAGACACCAACACACACACTCTCACTGTTGGGCCTGGCCCAACTCACCTAAACACCCACACATCCACACACGTTGGGCCTCAAGGCCCAACTCACTCAAACACACACACTCACACACACACACACACACAACACAACACCCACCCTTTGTTGGGCCTCATGGCCCAAACACACACACCCTTACACACGTTGGGCCAAAGGCCCGGCGTTCCTTCTCATTCTCACGTTGGGCAAAGGCCCAACGTTTCTCACCTCCTAACACCCATGGGCATGAGCCCATGCTTCCTTCGCCGCTCACCAACGCCCGTTCACCCAGCCCAACGCCGCGTTCACCCACGCCGGCAAACACCTCACCGACCACCACCGACCCGAACCCAACGCGGCCAACCCGAAACCCATAGCGAAACTCTGCTTTGCTTCACCCCAACACCCATACATACGATGCGTACAAATCAAACCACATACATACGTACAATATACATATACATATACGAATAATACATATACACACATACAAGGATTTCCCCGTATTTCCCTTCCCCGATTTTGCGTATTTCTTCCCAAAACCACGGCGTAACAGAGCCTTTGCTCACGGCCTTCACCCGGCTTTGCCTTCAAACCAAATACACAACAGAATCGAAATACGAGAGGAAGAATGGAGGTTCGGTTCGAAATCGAAAAACCCAATTCCTTCGGATTTCGGATGAAAAAAATGAAGAAATCGAAATCAATGCGAAATGGAACGGGACGATAGGGATGAAGTTTTATCACAATAAGTGAGAAGAAAATTTGGTGGATGATTCACTTGCAGATTGAAGAGAAACGACGGGGAATACTTGCACGATTAACACGGCTCGAGAACGGCTTCAAATCGGCTCGGTTCGGCCAGATCTGAAAAGCGGCGACGTCACGGCGACCAAGCAGCAACCAAATGGCAACGGCAACGGCGTGAAACTTCGACAACGGTTTTGGAAAGGCGACCTCGGGATGAACCACGGCTCCGATTTTCTTCTTCCTTCACGCCAGCGAAGCAGAACCCACAACCGCGCTTCATTTAAATCGACGGTTCCGGCCACAATGGAGCCGTTGCGAGAGAGAAGAGAGAGAGGGAGAGAACGAGGGCGAGAAAGAGGAGAGAGGGAGATTGTGAGGGAAATTGTGGGGAAATGGCGCCGGAGCTTCGGGAAGAAGAAGGAGCTGAGGTGGAAAAAAAATGGAAATGAATTTGATTTTTTTCTTTTTTTCTTTCGTTTTCTTTGAATAATAAATAATAATAATAATAATATTATTATTATTATTATTATTATTATTATTATTATGTTTATATATATATATATTTATTTATATATATATATATATATATTTATTTATATATTATTTTATTAATACATTATAAAATAAATCTACTCAATTTTAACTTCAATTACTCCAATAAAATATCCGGTTGCTACAATCCTTCCCCTTAAAAAATTTCGTCCTCGAAATACAATCTCAACCACTAAACAAATGGGAATATTTTTCCTTGACCTCATCCTCCAACTCCCCCACGTTGTTTTGGCGTTCGGTGTGATGACTCCACGAACCTTCACCATCGGAATCACCTTACGCCATAGCGTCTTATCTTGGCGATCCAATATCTTCATTGGTTGTTCTTCAAAGATAGATCCTCACGAACACGTATGCCCGAATAATCAATCACGTGCGTTGGATCGTACACATATTTCCGTAACATGGAAACATGGAAGACATTGTCTGCACTCGGATAAAGTGGTGGTAAGGCCAATTTGTAAGCAACCTCACCCGACACGCTCCAATATCTCGAAGGCCCGATGAAGCGTGATCGAGCTTTCCTTTCATGCCAAAAGCGAGACACACCCTTCCACGGGGAAACCTTGGAAAGACGCTGACTGTCACCAACTTGAATTGAAGATCACGGCGTCGATCAGCATAACTCTTTTTATGCCTCGGAGCCTCGTCTTGGCGACCGTCATGCTCCCTTGACGCAAAGACATAAACTCTGCCTCCTTTCTAGTTACGACACGGGAGGAAAGTACTTGTTGTTGAAGTGCCGCTGAAACTCCTCCCAGTGTGCGTGTCCCGCGCCACGTGCAATTCCGCTTGACATCTTCCACCAATGGTGCGCCTCTCGACCAAGCGATGAGCAATGAAGCGGACCATATCGTCGGCTGCTTAGCGGATGACCTCAAAAGCTTTTTCCATCGTGACATCCAATCCTCCGCTATCATGGGTCGAGGTAAACCCGCCAAACTCGGGGACCCGCTGATCAAGAAAATCACGCAACACCACGACGCCCTCGATCCAGGCGCATGATGGTGATCTCTCTTTGCCGATGAAGTGCTACCCCGGGGTCCTAGAGCTTGAGCACTAATAGCTTGGTTCACCAAGCTCGCCATATCCGTAGAGCACTACGGACTTCTGCAATTTCTTCATTGCTTGCATGCTCGGTAGCGCTAGGTAATCGATCGCGTTAACGCCGTTGTTGAGACATCTGAAATAACGGTTAAAGTCGTATTTGAGTCGCGAATCCTCTAAATCTTTGAATACTACCCGCAACACCAATACTCAATTAAATTTTCATGATCCAAAATATCACACACCAATTCCTTAGACTCCAAATCCTTGATCAACTCCACAGGAGCTAACTTTTTCTCTGATACCATTACTGTGGCGACCCGAACCCGAATAACTCAAAAACGAAGCATCGGGCGCTTTGCGGAAATCAAAATTTAAAACCAAATAAAGCCATTCAATAATCTAGTTCATATCAATTCTTAACTGCCTCATGATAACCATACATCATCCATACAAAATTAAAAAGTCATAAAACCAACAGAAATTAAATAAGTTCCCTAATAATTTAAATCTAATCCTCTCATTCATCAGGATCATCTTCTCACGTCTCTTGTTTCTTGGGCTAACCGCTATCATCTCAATCTGGAGCCAAGAAAACACAAGGGTGAGCCAAAGCCCAACAAGCAATATAATCAATAATCTGTGACAACAATAAAAATCTCGGATATCAACTACTAAGGCTCTACACACCTAACAACCTACTATATCAGAGCCGAGAATACAACACGTCGTGAATACGACTCTAGGCAAAACGGTCCATAAGACCCGAACATCCAAAAATAACAAGAGTGCAAAAACAACGGAAATCCCGGAATCCGATCTCAACGATACTTTGGGAACTTCCCCCGGTCTATATGTCAAGCGACCAACACACTCACGATAACAATACAACATGGATTCTATGAATCAGGAGTATCCTGAAGATCCACACAAGGATATTGCCACCCTGACAAATGAGGTACTCATAATCATATAGAATCACGAAGAATCTCCCAGGATCTTATTCCGCTCTTTGTGAACCAAAGCTGCGTATATTCCCCCGACAGTGCAGGTACTTGCTGGGCTACTCCGATGTTCGCAAGTTTGACATCCAACCAAATCCATGGTCCTGAGACTACGCCCCACAAAATCACGGAGGCGTCTCCGAGCATGCTCATCATGCTCCTCTTCGACTCTACACCGATGGAAGACGGCTCACACGTCAAACCTGACATCTCCCGCCATGATATCCTCGATATCACGATCTACGATGTTCGTAGGGCCATAAGCATCCCGCCACACTAGGCAACGTACCTCCATCCACGAGGATACGGAAATCCGTATCGGATAAGTGTAGACCACATTAAAGTACCAAAGCCTCCCATTCGACCGGATACTTTAATGTTTTCACCCACTCTCCTCGGCCTTGACCGTAAGAAACCAACGAGTTCAAATACTCACACCACAAGTATAACACAAAGAATACTTTACAACTTCCGACAGCAAGCGTCGTTCGGTCTTGACAGAACCGTACTCACGCAATCAAATCCAACACAAAGGCGTGTCTCGGAACGCTCAGCGGGGAATACAAAGATCGAGATACGATCGATTCATTATTTCACTATCTTTCCATTTTTATCTCGAAACTATGCCTCGACTAAGGCCAACAACATAATTTACTTTAATTTCCATCCACAACAATTAATGATTAACATTCATTACTTCATACATATTCCTTCATATATATAATTAAATATATATACACAATTTCTACTTAATTCAAATCAAACCCACGGCCCACTTATTCTTCACTTTACCTACACTCACAATTGGGCCACTAAACACACACAACACACCATTTGGGCCCAGCCCAAACACGTACACACAAATACTCAAACATACCCACGTTAGACTCACGGCCCAAACCTACAACCTTTGGGCCCATGGCCCGACACACCCAACACACACACTCTCACTTTGTTGGGCCTGGCCCGACTCACCTAAACACCCACACATCCACACACGTTGGGCCTCGAGGCCCAACTCACTCAAACACACACACTCACACACACACACACACACAACCTGACACCCACCTTTGTTGGGCCTCATGGCCCAACACACACCACCACACACGTTGGGCCAAAGGCCCGGCGTTCCCTCTCATTCTCACGTTGGGCCAAAGGCCCGGCGTTTCTCGACCTCCCGACACCCATGGGCAACAGCCCATGCTTCTTCGCCGCTCGCCAACGCCCGTTCACCACGCCCAGCGCCGCCCGTTCACCACGCCGGCAAACACCTCACCGACCACCAGCGGCCCGAACCGCGCCGGCACCAACCCCGAAACCCATAGCCGTAAACTCTGTTTGCTTCATACCCCAACACCCATACATACGATGCGTACAAATCAAACCACATACATACGTACAATATACATATACATATCTGAATAATACATATACACACATACAAGGATTTCCCAGTATTTCCCTTCCCACGATTTTGCGTATTTCTTCCCAAAACCACGGCCGGAACGAGCCTTTGCTCACGGCCTTCACCGGCTTTGCCTTCAAACCAAATACACAACGGAGATCGAAATACGGAGGAAGAATGGAGGTTCGGTTCGAAATCGAGAAAAACCCAATTCCTTCCCGGATTTCGGATGAAAAAATGAAGAAATCAAATCAATGCGAAATGGAGCAGGACGATAGGGATGAAGTTTTCACTGTCGGTGAGTGAAGAAAATTTGGTGGATGATTCACTTGCAGATTGAAGAGAAAGCACGGGGAATACTTGCACGATTAACACGGCTCGAGCGGCTTCAAATCGGCTCGGTTCGGCCGGATCTGGAAGCGGCTTGACGTCGAACGACTTCGCAGCAACCAAATGGCAACGGTAAATGGCGTGAAACTTCGACAACGGTTTTGGAAGGCGACCTCGGGATGAACCACGGCTCGATTTTCTTCTTCCTTCACTTTGAGCAGAACCAACCGCGCTTCATTTAAATCGACGGTTCCGGCCACAATGGAGCCGTTGCGAGAGAGAAGAGAGAGAGGGAGAGAGAACCGGAGACGAGGGCGAAAAGGGGAGAGGGAGATTGTGAGGGAAATTGTGGGAAATGGCGCGGGAGCTTCGGGAAGAAGAAGGAGCTGAGGTGGAAAAAATGGAAATGAATTTGATTTTTTTTTCTTTTTTTTCTTTCGTTTTCTTTGAATAATAATAATAATATTATTATTATTATTATTATTATTATTATTATTATTATTATGTTTATATATATATATATTTATTTATATATATATATATATATATTTATTTATATATTATTTTATTAATACATTATAAAATAAATCTACTCAATTTTAACTTCAATTACTCCAATAAAATATCCGGTTGCTACAATTAGTTCCAGTCTTCCAGTGGTGTAAGGCCACTCTGGTTTAAGTCAAAATCAAAACACTCCGATTTTTAAGTAGTAATATTTTATTTTGATTCAAAGCTTCTTTGATTTTGGGATCTCACAATTCTCCCCTACTTAAAGAAATTTCGTCCCCAAAATTTAAATGAAGTTACATACCTTAATTAAACAAGTTGTGATACTTGCTCTAGATTTCTTCTTCTCGCTCCCAGGTAGCTTCCTCAAGTGATTGATTTTTCTAGAGCATTTTCATCAGAGGAATCGTCCTTGTATGCAGCCTTTACTCTTTTCGGTCGAGAATTTGCTGTGGCTCCTTGACGTAGGATAAATCCTTATTAATTTTCAAGGGTTCGAATTTAATTATGTGTGTAGGATCATAAACATACTTCCAGAGCATGGATACATGGAACACGTCATGTATACATCGGACTTGGTGTTATTGCTAATGTAAGCTACTTCTCCGATCTTTTTGGAACCTTAAAAGGACCGATAAATCGTATGAGATTCCCAAAACAAAAATAGAATTAACATGAGGCTAGGAATATCTCTCTACATAATATTTGAAAATTGGATAATTAAATAAAAAGAACTCGGTAAAAATCTTGGAACTTTTAATGTTGAAAACGCCACCCAAAGCTCCTTTTCGCTTTCGCCGCACGCCCGAATCCACTCGAGCCAGAATCAGAGCCCCCCGCCCGATGCTCGCTCGAAGCCCGCTCGGCGAACCTTCGCACCTTCGGAAGGCTCGCGCTCGCTGGCCGCTTGCTTCGGAAAGAACTAGAACGGCCGCTCGCTTCTCGCTGCTTTGGCGCTCGGCGGCCGGACGACTATAAATAGGCAGCCAGCATTTGCGAAGAGCAGCGGGGGAGAGGAAGAGAGAAAGGGAAGAGAAAGAGAGAGGAAAAGAGAGGAGGAGCCACAAGAAGAAGGAAGGAAATGGAGGCTTTCGAGTCCGATTCGAGCTCAAGCTAGTTGGAGAAAGTATGGAGCACATCAAGGAAAGTGTTCTCATACTCATTATTTGTCAAATCTTGTGATTCTTAATTATTTTTTTCATCGGGTATTATCGTTCCGATACCCACCCAAACTATGAAAATCATATAGCCCATGATTAATGATGAAAGAATATGTAGTTATTTGTTTGATTTATTACCCGATTCACTTGTTTCGGTATCACCAAACCCTAACCCCACGCAATATTCGGGTTCACTGTTTTTCCCCTCAAATTATGTTAATTTCACCCCAAAATATGCATCACCACGTTCCAAATATGTATACATATTGACCGGGCATCCGAAATTACAAGAATTGACCCGTTTACGGCGCTCGGGACCTCTAAAATACCCCCTGTTACTGTTCACCCGAGATGAACAACTAAATTGGCATGCTTTCACTCTTGTATTATCCTAAATTAATCCTAAGAAATGAATCACCACATCCCGATCATGCATACATAATAGCCGGACGATCGATCTCATAAAATTCTATCCGTACACAATGACCGGATCCCTTAACTAAATGCTATTACGGTTCACATGAAGTGAATGAAAAATATGCATCCCCTTGTTATGAAAACTATGACTAATGAATATTTGAAATTGTAAGATTGACTTGGGCTCGGAGGACCCCAATGTGATTGGCTCATTGTGGTGAGAATTCCAATTCGCTTGAATTATTAATCATGCTTATAAGTTGAATCATGAAAAATACTAAAGTCTCCAAGTGAAGATGAGAACAAATGGGAAATGGAACGGAAGGAAGTCCACAATGGATATATGATTGATGAAACCTCCCGTGTGGCGGGAGATATGATATATGAGATACGGTGGACTTTCCTTCAAAGGAATTATGGAAAATAGAATCATGAAACAAGGACCATGGACTCTTAGGCGGGTAGTATTCTCACGGTTTGACACGTCCATCACGGTATAAACCCAAAAGAATACTTGGGCCACATATTACGGCTGCTTGTGTAGCGAGGTGGTGTCCGTGTCACTCCTTAGGATACTATTGTGGAAGAACGAGGGCTGCCCTGGTACCCCGGGGAATGGGGCGATACGATATGGCACAATGTGCACACGACCCCGGAGGGTCGTTAAAGATAATCCCTCACGGCCTTAGATCATGTGGAGTATCATGATCCTTTCCTCGTTCTCTCGCATCGTTTGTTACCTCGACCTACTAGCCACAGTCCGCAAAGATTAAAGTAAATGAGAAAACATGATTCAAAGCGGCAATTAAACGTTACAAAACATGGTCAACGACAAATCGGTACTTCTAAATGTTTCTTCCCTCACATGTCTCGTTATATCTCAAATGCATGTTGCCCCTTGTCATGTTTACAGTTTGATAGTGACGTATGATTATACTTGCTGAGCGATAAGCTCACGCTTGCTATCTGTTGTTTTTTTCCTCTCAGATGAAAGCATTTAGCTGTTGCTGGATAGTTAGAACAAGGAGAGGCTTGCTTGGCAGACTAGACAGACGGCAAGTGCAGTAAAGATTTGGGCATAAAGTTTGATCGAATATGAATAGCCACTCAAGGTCGGGTATGGATCGTGGTTGTTATTTTATGGTTTGTTATGCTTCCGCAGTTCATGGTATCATAGTATGCTTCCCCGTTTTCTTTTGATGTTTCAAGTTTTAGGTTATTAGATGGCATCTCTCTAGATCTAATCTGATGTAAAGTCATAATCTTGTATTGAAGCCATGAATGATATGGCAAATTTGAGATCCTGTGTGATGTGTTGTAGGCTATGTACAGGTCCCTTGATAAATATATGCTTGTAGAGAGCCTAATTAAACAGGTTGAATATCGGTCTATCGTCCAGTTATAAAGGGAACTTTGAATTTTCGTATTGGGCATTAACGATGTTTTATTGACGGAGGGTTATTTAAGGAAAATAACCTGGTTCGTCACAATTGGTATCAGAGAAAAGGAGAGATGCCTTAGGTTTGATCTGAATCATATGCGGAAGCGTAGGATAGAATAAGATTGATCGATTTAATACCTAAAGGTATTTGACGATTTAGTCAGTCCAGGCAATTGGGTTACCAACTGTAGGTCGAGGAGGATGGTGTGTTGTGACACCTTAGTACTGAAATTTGATTGGTATTAATTGGATCTTTGGACTGATTAGTGATGATTCGAGGCCTAAGCTATCTAATCTCAGTTTGAGGTTTGAGATTGATCGACCCTTGGTTGAAGTTCTTCGGGTGGAAGGTTACCAGGTTAACCCAGAATGTGTAAGGAATAGGTGGAGCCATCGGCTCGAGATTGGTATGGTGGAAATTAATTTTGGGTACATCCCGTCCTAGGATAGAGATTCATAAATCGGTTCGAAAATAATTCAGTAGAGGGGCATTTAGGTAGCCCAAGTCATATTATGGCTGAAGACATAAATTTCGAAGACTTGGGAATGCTCTGCGGTCACCTCCATGTTTGTCAGAATATATGGTGTGCAGCCCTTGATAGATAAGAAATAAGATTGATCTTAGTTGATCGAGGTAAGCAAGACCACCGAGTCTCAAGGATTAAGAGATATGGTCCCATGTGTTAGGAAAATTTCGTGAAATAATGTTGGTACCGATGAGACCTTTGGGAGTGTGTCTCAAAAAGTAGTAGTTCAATCACAAAATTTAAGAATGTCTTTAATTATGGAAAGGTTTGGTGTTTTATATTAGGGTCTAAGGTTTAAGCTCAAGCATTAGGGTCACTGTTGTTGTGGTTTGTAAGGATCTTGGGTGAATGTTGTAATACGATGTTGCATAGGGATTCCGAGCTATGCCGTGATTGTGATTCGAATTATGTGTAAATAGGAAGACATAGGCTCGGAAATAATAACAAAGATGATTTAGTATTCGGAAAGGTAAAAAGGATGTATCAAAGTGGATGTTCGAATAAAACTTTTAGATAAAGACCTTCCCAAAAAGACTTTGGAACTATGATCTGCGTTATGTGGTAGCTGGCTTAAGGATAGGGCTGTATCCTCTAACCTTGAAGAAAAGAAATTCAGTACCTTAGGATCAGAATTTTGGTTGTAAAGCATAAGTGAAGCATGTAGATCGACGAGATAGGAAATAAAGTTTCTCAATCTGGGTGACACAACCCTTGCATCCTTGAGATTCGATTATATATAAATATGTGGTTTTGTGAGTCGAGGTTTTAAAATTTGTACGATTGGTTGAGATGATTTAAAATATCTTGTGGTACCGATCTTAGTGTGACATTATGGATAATTTAGTTAGTAAGTTATTGGGTCGATCTGAATTGTAAACATAATGGGCCTAGTAGTAGAAATTTTTACAATTTTTGGTATGAACTTGAAGATAGCCAAAGGGATTAAGTCTTAGTTTAATCTTAATAATAGTTCGGTGGATAAACGACAGTGCTGATATAGTTGGTCTAACAAAGGATGACATCTTGCAACTGGGTTGTAGGATTTGAAGCATGAGTTTGAATCGATCGAGGTATTAAGAAATTAATATCGTCTTTCTTGTAAACCATCTGATATAAAAGGAGGATTCAGTTGAATATCTTTTGATCGGTAAGTTGCGGTCATGTCGAATCAATGTAAATTATTGAGGATCTTAAGCAAGACCGTGGAAGTATCGGCTTAGGTATTGTAGTAACATACTTCAGAACTTTCAAGATAAATGGATAAACCAATAAGATGGTTTACGAACTTCAAAATTATTAGAAGATTAGTTAGATTTTCAAGGATGATGAGGCATAGTCCGTGAAGTGATGTAACAGCTTGATGAAATTTGAAATCGCTTTGGGTCTATAGCTTGACTTTTGTAGATCAAAGGAAGTTGTAGCCCCGACGGCATTCAAATTATGGATATGACCACTATGAAGTTCAAAAACGTCGGTTGGGTTTTGTTGATTCATCGGCGTCTTATGAAATTTTATGGGTTTGATCATTAAACCATATCTGGGTTTATACTAAAGTAACTTCATTAAGGAATTTAAAGGTATTCATGGTATGAGTAAATTACTTGAGGATTAAGTCATAAATTACAAATAACTAATACCTCACATGTTCCAGTAAGAAAAGAATGTGAATTTAGTTAAGGAAATGCCTGGTAAATCTTATGGTCCTTTGGGAACATAATTTTGAAAATCAACAAGACTATGAGTGATGAATAATTGGGGAAACTGATTAGTGTTGTAAAGCTCATGATCATTTCAAGGCAAATCAAAATTGTTAAGTGATCTGTCACCCGTGAGACGTTCGGCATAGGAAAGATTGGTAATTATTAGAACAAAAGATAAAAGGTAGTTTTTCGGTAACCGGATAAGGTGATTGATGTTCATGACATTTGAGTTGATCCCTGATGGGTCTGGCAAGTTATCATGAGATGTAATGCCTTTGAGAAAGATTAAGGTTATATTACTTATTAATAGGGAGTACCTTTGAGAAAAGTAGAGGAGAAGTCCAAAATTAGTATACCCTTCCATGGATTTGTCGAAAATCGGCCATTGAGGTTTTTCTTGTGAAAACCTAAGAGTAATATCTTCAGAGTTAGGACAGATTCGTTTAAAAGATTGAGAAGTAAACCTTAATATTTTTCTTGGGAATGTAGGCATTAAGGATGACCATTGATGTTATGAGTCTTTGGATTTCAATGACCTTGGAGTTCCATAGGTAAATGTGAAAGATGAATCGCTGGTAAATCCAAATGATTGGATGATAGAACGTCGTAGGAAGATATCATCGTGTTCAAATTGGGTTCAATCGGCTCATTAATATGCCAAAAAATCTTGAGGTTGCTAAGTAATCGAATTCTGAAAATCCTGGATATTGATTAAAGGTCCTGCCCACTTTTTGGGGATTGTGATGATTATAGTTTTGAAGTATAAGATAATTGGATGTTTGAGGAAACTAATCAGAGTAGCGCAGCGGAAGCGTAGTGGGTTTATGGCCGAAGATTTCTAAATAAGGTTAAGGTTCCAGTAACCGAATTCTTTTAAACTCGGAATAAATTGAAGTGAAACTTCATAAATCCATTAAAAATATCGGATAGAGTCCGATTATGTTCGGCTCTATGGTTGGTGGCTTTGGAAATATCTATCTAGAAATCACTATAGGGGCTTTTTAGTACCAATGATTAAGAGAATCGGTAAGTGTCTAGGATGATGTGAGACTAAGGATTTGTTTAGAACAACTCAATACTTGAGGTTTCCAAAGTAAGCATCGTTCAAGGAAAATGATTTCGGTATTTGAAGAATACACCACAGATTTAGGAATTCAAGGTTCGTTAAATTTCGAGGATGAAATTTCTATAAGTGGGGGAGAGTTGTGAGGTTCCCAAAACAAAAATAGAATTAACATGAGGCTAGGAATATCTCTCTACATAATATTTGAATATTGGATAATTAAATAAAAGAACTCGGTAAAAATCTTGGAACTTTTAATGTTGAAAACGCCACCCAAAGCTCCACCGCTCGCCGCATGCTCGAATCCACTCGAGCCCAGAATCCAGGAGCCCCGCCACCTGATGCTCGCTCGAAACCCGCTCGAGCGAACCTTCCAGAACCTTCCGGAAGGCTCTCGCGCTCGCTGGCCGCTTGCTTCCGGAAATAACTAGAACCGGCCGCTCGCTTCTCGCTCGCCTGGCGCTCGAGCGGCCGGACGACTATAAATAGGCAGCCAGCATTTGCGAAGAGCAGCGTGGGGAGAGGAAGAGAGAAAGGAAGAGAGAGAAAGAGAGAGGGAAAGAGAGAGGAGGAGCCACGCGAAGAAGAAGGAAGGAAATGGAGGCTTTCGAGTCCGATTCTGAGCTCAAGCTAGTTAGAGAAAGTATGGAGCACATCAAGGCAAGTGTTCTCATACTCATTATTTGTCGTACTGTGATTCTTAATTATTTTTCATCGGGTATTATCGTTCCGATACCCACCCAAACTATGAAAATCATATAGCCCATGATTAATGATGAAAGAATATGTAGTTATTTGTTTGATTTATTACCCGATTCACTTGTTTCGGTATCACCAAACCCTAACCCCACGCAATATTCGGGTTCACTGTTTTTCCCCTCAAATTATGTTAATTTCACCCCAAAATATGCATCACCACGGTCCAAATATGTATACATATTGACCGGGCATCCGAAATTACAAGAATTGACCCGTTTGCGGCGCACGGGACCTCTAAAATACCCCCTGTTACTGTTCACCCGAGATGAACAACTAAATTGGCATGCTTTCACTCTTGTATTATCCTAAATTAATCCTAAGAAATGAATCACCACATCCCGATCATGCATACATAATAGCCGGACGATCGATCTCATAAAATTCTATCCGTACACAATCACCGGATCCCTTAACTAAATGCTATTATGGTTCACATGAAGTAAATGGAAAATATGCATCCCCTTGTTATGAAAACTATGACTAATGAATATTTGAAATTGTAAGATTCAGAAACGGGCTCCGGAGGACCCCAATGTGATTGGCTCATCGACGGTAAGGAATTCCAATTCCGCTTGAATTCTGTTAATCATGCTTATAAGTTGAATCATGAAAAATACTAAAGTCTCCAAGTGAAGATGAGAACAAATGGAAAATGGAACGGAAGGAAGTCCACAATGGATATGTGATTGATGAAACCTCCCGTGTGGCGGGAGATATGATATATGAAATACGGTGGACTTTCCTTCAAAGGAATTATGGAAAATAGAATCATGAAACAAGGACCATGGACTCTTAGGCGGGTAGTATTCTGCGGTTTGACACGTCCATCACGGTATAAACCCAAAGAATACTTGGGCCACGTATTCCGCCGCTGCTTGTGTAGCGGGCGGTGTGCATGTCACTCTTTAGGATACTATTGTGGAAGAACGAGGACTGCCACAGTACCACTGGGGGAATGGGGCGTACGATATGGTACGATGTGCCGCGACCCCGGAGGGTCGTTAAAGATAATCCCTCACGGCCTTAGATCATGTGGAGTATCATGATCCTTTCCTCGTTCTCTCGCATCGTTTGTTAAATACGACCTACTAGCCCTGGTCGCAAAGATTAAAGTAAATGAGAAAACATGATTCAAGCGGCAATTAAGCGTTCTGAAAACATGGTCAACGATAAATCGGTACTTCTAAATGTTTCTTCCCTCACATGTCTCGTTATATCTCAAATGCATGTTGCCCCTTGTCATGTTCACGGTTTGATAGTGACTTATGATTATACTTCTTTGGCGATAAGCTCACGCTTGCTATCATTGTTTTTCCTCTCGGATGAAAGCATTTAGTTATTCTTTGGATAGTTAGAACAAGGAGAGGCTTGCTTGGCGAGACTAGACGAGGGCGGCAAGTGCGGTAAAGATTTGGGCATAGAGTTTGATCGAATATGAATAGCCACTCAAGGTCGGGTATGGATCGTGGTTGTTATTTTATGGTTTGTTATGCTTCCGCAGTTCATGGTATCATAGTATGCTTCCCCGTTTTCTTTTGATGTTTCAAGTTTTAGGTTATTAGATGGCATCTCTCTAGATCTAATACAGTAAAGTTATAGTACTGTATTGAAGCCATGAATGATATGGCAAATTTGAGATCCTGTGTGATGTGTTGTAGGCTATGTACAGGTCCCTTGATAAATATATGCTTGTAGAGAGCCTAATTAAACAGGTTGAATATCGGTCTATCGTCCAGTTATAAAGGGAACTTTGAATTTTCGTATTGGGCATTAACGATGTTTTATTGACGGAGGGTTATTTAAGGAAAATAACCTGATTCGTCACAAAATCGTGGCTTGAGTTTACCCTTCACTCCAAACCACAATGTTCCCTTTGATGGTGAGACTTTCAGAAAAATAAAATCTCTTACCTCAAAGCTCAATTCTGTTCTCCTTCAATCCACATAGCTTTTCTGTTTACTTTGAGCGATCCTCAAATTACTATGGATCAGTTTTATTTTATCAACCATTTCCTTTACGATTTTCAAACCCAAAATCCTTCTATCTCTGGTTTTTTCCTAGTGAATCGATGATATGCATTTCCTTCCATATAGAGCCTCAAAATGCGCCATGCCGATACTAGCCTAATAACTGTTATTATAAGCAAATTCTTCCAGTGTCAGGTAAGTATCCCAAGTGCCTTTCATTTCTAATACAAAATCCCTCAACATATCCTCAAGAATCTGGATAGTTCGCTCAGACTGGCCATCCGTCTGAGGGTGATAAGAAGTACTAAATTTCAATTCATTCCCCAATTCTTTATGCAAACTTTTCCAAAACCTTGAGATAAAACGGGGATCCTTATCAGATACAATAGAGGTAGGAATTCCATGTAATCTCATGATCTTGTTTACATATAGCTAAGCTAGCTTATCACGTGAATAGGTCGTCTTGATTGCCAAGAAATGGGCTGACTTTGTCAACTAGTCAACTATAATCCAAATGACATTGTGATTTCTAAGAGTCCTTGGCAGACTTGATACAAAATCCATAGCAATATCTTCCCATTTTCTGTTCTGGATAGGCATTGGCTATAACAACCCGGAAAGTTTTCTCCTTTCCACCTTCAATTGCTGACATACGAGGCATTTCTTCATATAGGCCATGATGTCTCTCTTCATGTTCCTCTATTAGAAAGTTTTCTTCAAGTCTTGATACATTTTATTTATTCCAGGGTGGATGGTATATTTAGACCGATGGTCTTCCTTTATAATCTTTTCTTTTAACTTCTTATCATCTGGCGCACATAATCGGTCTCCAAACCTCAATACCCTATCCGTTCGGATACTGAATTCAACCCGAGACTCCTTGCTTAAGTCACTTGCAATTTCTACAAAGAACGGATCATTAACTTGCTTTTCCCTAACTTCACTAATAATCTCAGGTTGGATTTGAAGATAAGACGGGAGTATCCTATTGCCCTTAGCATATCGCCGGATATCACATTACTTTAGAGAGTCTAATAATTCCATTTAATTGATTTGCAATCAAGCCACAATTCCTGACCATCGACTTAATACATCCGCAACCACATTAGCCTTTCCAGGCTTATACTGTATCTCACAGTCGTAATCTTTTAAGAAATCAAGTTACCTCATTTGCCTCATGTTAAGCTCCTTCTGGAAAAATAGTTACTTCAGGCTTTTATGATCAGAATACACAAGAAATTTTTCACCATACAGGTAATGCCTCCAACTTTTCAAGGCAAATACCACAGTAGCCAGCTCTAGATCATGGGTAGGGTAGTTCTTTTCATGCACTTTTAGTTATCTAGATCGGTAAGCTACCATCCTACCGTGCTACATCAATACACATCCCAAGCCTGCCTTAGAGGCATCACAGTATACCTCATAGCCTCTTGATCCTTCTGGAATCACCAATACTGGAATAGTAGTTAGGTGATCCTTTAGCTCTCGAAAACTCTGATCACACTCCTTAATCCATTCAAATTTATCTTCCTTCTTCAGTAATCGAGTCAGGGGCATAGCAATCTGTAAAAAGTTTTCCACAAATCGCCGATAATAGCCTACCATGCCCAGAAAGCTTCTAGCCTCGGTTACAAAAGTCGACCTACTCCAATTAGTGACAGCCTCTACTTTCTTTTGATCCATAAAAATACCACCATCGAAAATTACATGTCCCAAGAACATCACCTTCTCTAGCTAAAATTCACATTTTTCCAATTTAGTATACAACTTTTTCTCATGGAGCATTTGAAGTACTATCCTTAGATGAGTTTCATGTTCCTCATAGTTCTTTGAATAATTAGAATATCATCAATAAAAACCAACATAAATTTATCCAGATACTACTTGAACACTCTATTCATTAGATCCATAAAGGCAGTAGGGACGTTCGTAAGCCCAAAGAGCATAACAAAGAACTTATAGTAGCTGTATCTCGTCCAAAAATCAGTTTTGGCTACATCCTCTGGCTTAATTCTCAACTGATGATAACCAGACCTTAGATCAATCTTTGAAAATACTCGAGATCCTTACAATTGATCAAACAAATTATCAATATGTGGTAGAGGATATTTATTTTTTATCGTGATTTTATTTAATTCACGATAATCAACACAAAACCGAAACGACCCATCTTTCTTTCTTACAAATAACACCGGTGCTCCCCAAGGAGACACACTCGGCCTAATAAAACCTTATCTAACAGCTCCTGTAATTGTAATCTTAGCTCCTTTAACTCAGCAGGGGCCATTCTATAAGGGGCCTTAAAAACTGGACTGATACCGAAAACAATAGAGATCTCAAACTCAATCTCTCGATGCAGAGGCAATCCAGGCAACTCCTCAGAAAATACATCCTCAAAATTGCAGACAACTAAAATGTCCTTAGCCGACACCTTATGACTCCCAGTGGTGCAGGCATAAGCCAAGTAAGCTTTACATCCACTTCTTACCAGATGTTTGGCATGCAAGGTCGAGATTAACACTGGTATCTCCTTCTTCCTAATGCTTTGGAAGAAGAAGGTTTTCATCCCAAGGAGGTTAAAATAAACCCTCTTCATAAAGTAATCAATGGTGGCATGGTTTTTAGCCAGCGAATCCATCCCCAGAATCACGTCAAAACCTCCTATGTTTAGTAACACCAAATACACAATTAAACATTACCCATCTACTTCCATTACACATCTAGGATATACAACATCAATAATTATAAGGAATCCAGTAGGGGTACATACAGATAATTTATAATCTAATATGTAAGGGGTTGTGGCAATAAGGCATGCAAATCGTGGAGAAACAAAATAGTGGGTAGATCCTGAGTTAAATAAGATAGATGCAGGAACTCCACAAACAGAAAAAGTACCTTCCACGATATTTGGCGATACATCTGGTTCCTGAATAGTCACTGCTAAGGCCTTAGTTGGAATAGTAGGCTTTCTCCCTTCTAGTCTCCGACAATCCTTGATCAGGTGGTCTTATTGTCCGCATTAAAAATAAGCTCTTGTCATCTGACGGCATGCCTGCCCTGGATGCATCTTTCCACAGGTGGTGCAGTGCACAGCCAATGTCCTTGAATAAGTCATCGACTGAGCTGGCACAACACTCTTTCCTTTATTAGTTGTCCCTGTCTTCTTAGACAATCCAAAAGATCCCCCAGCAGGTTCGCCGCTAACGCTTGCTAGGCTAGCTACCCTCTTTGCGTAAAAATTTTCTATCTCCACTTCTTTTTCATAAATGACTACCCTGTCAGTATATCGGCATACATCTCAAGTTTTAATGTGGACAGTTGTTTCCTGATAACATCCCGCAGTCTTTGTTGAAACTTCTTCACCTTTCTTAATTCGTCTTTTACATAATAAGACGAGAATCAGGACAGCTCAGTAAATTTAGCATCGTACTCAGTCACCGATATACTCCCTTGCCTTAATCTCATGAATTCCATCTCCTTTTGATCCCGGAGATTGGATGCAAACTATTTATCTAGAAAAGCTTCATCGAATATATCCCAAGTGATCATCTTATCGGGCACTCCTAGTGCTCTCTTCATCGTGCCCCACCAACTGTCCGCTTCGCCCTCCAACTTATATACGGCGATGGTGACCTTCTCCTGATCCGAACACCCAATTACTGTAAATATTTTCTTCATCCTCTTTAGCCATATATCAGCTTCCGTCGGATCAGGTTTTTCCAAAAAGTCCAGTGCTTACTCTGCCGTGAACCGATCATACGTGGTTGGAGCCAGGAAGGCCGGAGCTGGCTCGGTCGCAGGGACGGAGTCATGTGCCTATGCTCGACAGACTCCACTACATTGGTCATTCTTTCCAACAAATCTATATAGGCGGCCTCCAGATCATGGGGGTGTATTACGACCATTCCTTCTTCCTCTTCCACTAGCCATCCTAAAATCAAAACAGACACGATATTATAATTTTAGAAAATTATCCATCAGCATATTAAAATTGAACCTAGTCTAGGATCCAAGCTTCTTTAGGACTCTAGTTGTCTAAGTTACCCTGGCTTACTTCTTACGAAAATTCAGTAAGAAAATCCAAACCGATGCTTCCGCATTTTCGATCGATCAATTCCTAAGGCATATTATCTCTTTGATACCAATTGTGACGGAACAGATTTTCTTTTTTTTTACATTCCGCGTGACCTCCCGGAATTGTCACCAAGGTTTTGGTGATTTGGTTCGGGCCAGTCGTACCTCCCAATCACACGATCATAGATGTCATCTAGGACCCTTACACAATATCTATAAAATATGTAACGGAAGCCAATCTAATAACTTGTCGAAGCATTTACATTCATACCCATAAAACTCATTTATGCATACATAGTCATAAAAGTCCAATTACAGAAATTCATATATTTCAACCAGATCATTATAATAAAACTGCTTCTTTTGGGTAACTCAAAGATATGCTTCTGAGTCCTTAGAATCATTCAGACGGAGCTCTAGTCATTCCATCTCGTCAGGCACGAGCTCTATAGTTTCATCTGGAGGGAAAAAAATAGAAAACAGTGAGCCGGAGCTCAACAAGGTACATGCAGATTTTCCATATAGCATTTATGTTGTAAGGCAGATACAGATGCATATGCAACATGAATATTTAAAATAATAGTTGACTGGATCATGGTAGATACGTAATGCAAAAGAAATCAGGAAAGTCAGAGCAGTCAAATTCTGAAAATCGGGACAGAAAATAGAGTCGGTCTTATTATAAAAATTTCTCTTCCCTTTTATTTTTGTCGGTAAGGGACATCGCTAGCGGAGGGGGCAATAATCGAGGATAGATTGTGCACATCTCCTCACAATCATGGCAATACCTCCTTGTACAAAGCCTTGAGAATGACTCTTACTTCCTCCTTGTATGAAGCTCCGAGGACGGCTCCCTTTTATTATCTTCGATTACCACCATAAGGTTCTAAAGTATGCCGGAGAACTTTATCTCCCAGTACTAAAGTCCGATCTTATTTATCTTGTCATAAGGCCGGTTCACTTTTTCTTTAGTTCACATTCTGGACGGGCACAAAACCTTTGGTCGTCATATTGCAAAGTTAATTTCAAGTTCATTTTTCTTATTCCGGTCAAATAAAAAGACTTTCAATTGACATGAAGTCGGATTCAAATCCATAAATCTCATTCCGGTCAATAATTCTTTGTTATCACTTAAAGCCAGTTTACTTATTTATTTTTATACAATTCAAGTTTAATCATAAGTTGAGCAGAAAGTAGAAAACAAAAAGTAGAAAGTATGAATTAACCATGAAATCAAAATCATAATTTTAATCCGATCGTTCGGCAAGCACGACATCAGAGATACAGCTTATCAAATAGTAATTAAAACGGCGAGTCTAATATACTATGTATTGAAGTATTTAAATCTGAAAAGAACACTTGTAATTTTTCTTAAAGTCCGGACTTGAAAATAGAAGTAAAATATGAGTTTAAAAAGGAAAGGCACGATTGCCTGACTATTGACCGCCCACTCCTACGGACTTGAGGCATTTTCTCTTTCTTCACTCCTTAACCTTCTTTCTGTCAGAAATTCCACATCCGTCCCACAACTGGAGCCCAGTATATAAAGAGGAGGGATTAGGTGGAGTAAGTGGGGTAGGTTACCTACTTGGTACTTCCCTTCAGGGGTCAGGTGGGAGTGAGTGGGGTAAGTTACTAACTTGGTACTTTTATCTAGAAGGTCAACGGGGTAGTTCACTTGCTCTGATTAGATTCGGATCTAGTTGGGATCTAACCGTCTAAACAACAAATTTGGCCATTGCCTTTAGTTTGCCCTTAATTTATCCTGGTCAATATTTCTGAATTCGGTAGTCAATTTTAGCTGGTCAACAATTTCTTCAAAGTTGGCCAACCTTTCTATTGGTCAACTTTTTCGGTTAATGCTTCTTACTCTAATCCAGCCCAACTTCTACTCAAAGCCGGCCAACGTTTCTTTTCTCTTATTCAAGGTTGGTCAACATTTCTAAAAATCGGTCAACCCTTCGGTCAACCTTTAGGTCAATATCTTGATGCCAGTCAACGTTTTGACACCAGTCAACATTTTGATGATGGTCAACATCTTGATGTTGGTCAACATTTTGATGCCGATCAATATCATGACACCGGTTAACATTTTGATTACCATTAGTTCCGGTCTTCCAGTGGTGTAAGGCCACTCCGGTTTAAGTCGAAATCAAAACACTCCGTTTTTAAGTAGAAATATTTTACTTTGATTTTAAGTTTCTTTGATTTCAGGATCTCACAAAAAGCATCACCATTTACATTAACTCTGAGCTAATGGTTAATAAGATATTTGCCAACTTCGAGACTAACAACCAGAACTAGCCAATTAGCTCACAAAGGGATGGAACCTCCTGTAAAAACCTTGATAAATATGAGATCATCGATATTTTGTAGGAACATAACTAGAAGTCTAATTGCCTCTCTATGATAGCCACGTTAAGCTACCTAGAACAATAAGCTAGGGATATGCAAGAAATTTTGCCAAAGCTCAGCACTGAGGAATAGGATGAAAGCCTTCATAGTGCCAGAGAAGACAACTTGGATAAGTAAATAAGAAAGACCAGGGGCTAATACATGATCATTAATAGATCCTTATACGAAGAGGTTATTTCGTGCCCTACATGCTTTGTATAGCCCAACAAAGGCCGACTATGCCCTATGAGTGGTACATCTTGGAATTTACGGAGGGCATGTGTGGAGAAAGAAGCTTATTTTCAAAATTACGAGTTAAGGCTACTATTGACCAATAATAAAAAGGGATGCTATGAAGTTTATCAAGAAATGTAATAGTAGCTAGATCCATGGAAACATCTTAACACAATGATTTATAGAGCTTACATCATTGCAAATTCCTTGGTCCTTTGCATAGTGAGGGTTGGACATATTAGGATCTTTCCTTGTGGTGATTGGATAGCAAAAGTTTACTATTGTAGGTATCGACTACTTTACAAAGTGGGAAAAAGCATATTCGCTAGCTAAGATCATTGAACAAAATGCAATCAAAATCCTATATTAGAGCATTGTATACGCGTTTGAAATTTTCAATGTTATGGTGACGGATAATGGTACCCAATTCTTCAACAATAGGTTTGTGAGGTGTTGTCAAGGCTTCAAAATCTATTCGGTCCATACTTTGTCCTTATACAACCGAACAAACAAATAGACCAAAGTGATCAAATAAATGATAGTAAATGAGTTCAAAACAAAGCTAGACAAGGTCGGAGAAGCATCGGTGAAAGGTGCTCCCCTCAATACTTTTAGCATATCAGATGACACCTTGAGAAATAACTTGGGAAACCTCATTCAGCTTGCACTTTGGGACAAACGCCATTATCCTAGTAGAGATAGGTCTCCCTAGTTGCAAGGTGATAAACTCTGATCCCAAACAAACCTTCCTACTATAAAGGCAAAATTTGGATATCTTAAAGGAAGCTTGAAGTGTGGCATAGATTCAAGCTATAGCGTACCAACAAAGGGTTGCCTACTATAATCAAAAAGTGAGTGTTTGAAGTCCACAGCCTAATACTAAGGAATATTAATTCCACCAGAAAACTATTACATCATCATAAATTATCCCCAATTTGAGAAAGATTGTTTCTTATCTTAGTAATATTCTAGAACAGGAAGAATAAACTATACACTTAAGATTTTTCGTATTATTTTTTATAATACTTTAATAATAATTTTACTATTTTTTATTTAAATTATATATTTTTTTAATTTTAAATGGTGAATTGTTCCACACAAGATGTGCATATCATATTATTAATTTTTGTATTAAAGATGTTTTATAATTTATTTATTCTTATGTGAAAAAAATAAAGAATATTATTCTATTTATTAGAATATCTTCTTTTTGAAAGTAATAACTTAAGATGTTGTGTAGATAAAATAACTTGAGTTATAAGGAGATGATAATCGATTGCCTAATAAGATAGAACTCGACGTACTGAATGGTGGAGATTGTGTGTATTTTTATTTTATTTTAACCATCTTTCACAATGATAATATCCCAACGGTTAAGCTGATTAAGGATATTAATTAAAAAATGGTTAAAATGATTAAATATTTTTTAAAAATAGTTTATTTTGCTATAAACAAATTTGCATATATATATATATATATATATATATTGCACCACAAAAAATTTACTTTTAAGTCAATTGTTAATAATTACTAATATCATTGCGTTTTTTTGAGATAATTGTAATTTTACCAAACAATATTGATGATAGATGTAAATATATTATATAAATTTTTTTAAAAAATAATTTGAAGTAAAGGTTTAAAATACTAAAAATGCAGATTTACTAATTGTAATATCCCGAATATTTTTATCTGATTTAATTGGGTTTATTTATTTTTGGATAATTTGGATGTGATAAAAATTAATTAAATATTATAAAAATTTTGGAGAATATTTAAAATTGTTAGACTGGCGCCCGGGGTGCATCTGTTTGATCGCCCGATTATCGATTAAAAGAAAACGATATATAATAATAATAATAATAATAATAATAATAATAATAATAATAATAATAATAATAACGATAAACATGGAGGTAGAAGGGAAATCAGGGGAAGAGAGGGAGCTTGGGCAAGGGTTTTTCGGAGATAAAGAGAAAGAGGGAGAGGAGGAGAATGGCGCCGGCGGAAGCGGCGCACAGGCTAGTGGTGGCTGCCGACCACCGTGCGTGATGATGGCCGGCTGGTGCGGCCAGTGGAGGGGTGGCGGCAGCAGCCGCGGGAGCTAGCGAGAGGAGGAATCATGCGAAAGAGAAGAGGAGGAAATGGAGGTCCCCAAGTCCGATTCTGACTTTGAGCTAGTTGGAAAATTTTTAGACTGGGTTGAGGCAAGTGTATCCTAACCATTTATTTTCGTTTTTTACTGATTTTAGTTTACTAAAAAATATCTCTCTTTTGAAATTTGTACATAATACCCCATATTTTTTTATTTTTTCTCATGATATTATGAATAAATGTATGATTATTCATATGTATTATGAACAATACGGTCATTTTTAGTGTAAATATTGTGTATCGCGTCCGAATACCCTTTCGGATACTGTTCATCTGAGCCATAACCTGAAAAATATGAAAAATAAATATGAAAAAAAATAAAAGGGAGATATGGGTATATTATATTGTGAAGTCCTTAAGCTAATGGATATATTAATTATATTTTTGTTAAAGTTAGACTGTGAAATGTTACTGAAGACTAATTGAATGATTAAAAGATTGAAAGAATTGGCCTCAAGTATTAATTGATGAATGAGAATAAATATTTTAAGAAACAAGAATTAAAGATTAAGTAAAAACAATAAGAAAACTGGACCAAAGATCGTTCAGTAGGTAACTTTCTTTGGCCGGCCATAAATATCGCGGTGGAGACCCTAGGACACCCAGGCCACGTGTCTTGGCTACTTATGGGAAGTAGGTGATATTTCTGGCAAGCCTTAGAAAGTTACAGTGATAATTGAGGATAACTCCGTCCATGGAGTAATATGTGGCCCGCCATCCTCAGGGCGTTGTACAAGTAGGACAAAACCCAAGAACCCCCCATCAACCTATCCAAGAACCCCCAAAAACCCACCAAGAATATGAATGAATGGTCCTCATGATGAGGACACATGATATGAAGGAAAGACCGATGAAATGAATGGAATGTCCTCGCAAGGCAATCATATGAAATGAACCGTGCATGCAAGAACAAGAATTAAGACATTTGATTGTGTGGACTGAATACGATCTATCCTCAATTATTCACTCCATCTGCTAGTAGGGTCTACTAGCCCTGATTTCTCAAGATAAATAAAAGTTAAATGGGAAGAAAACAAGTCAAAGAAAGAATCAAACGAACATAAGGAAGATTCGATTACATTTCATAAGTGTGCATTACTTTATATCTTGCATTATTTGCACTATTTCTTGCATTTTGTTTTTCGGTCTTCTTTGAGTTTCTTGTTCACCTCTCTGTTGTGTACTCCCCCCCAGATATCCCTGATGAGCTAATTTCTGACGAAAAGGAGTGAAGATAGAGATTATCTGCAGGAAAAGTTGATTTTTGAAGACTAGTGTTTAGTAGTTGTGTTAATATATGTGTACGTACGATTCATATTTTGACTAAATATTGTAAACATACGACTTGATATGGATGTATATGATACTATAGACATAACTATGCTTCCGCAGGTATATTTTTAGGTTATGCAGGTTAGATGGCATCTCTCATGATCCAATATAGTAGCTAAGAAACTACTATATTGGATTGTGAAGTCTGTGAAGGAATAATGATTGTTCTTTGCGGTAGTGTAGTGATGGGTTTGTGGATGTTTGTGGATGTGCTGAGAATGTGAAAGGGTTAAAATTTTGTGTTTTTGATATTTGACTATTATGTATAGGTTATTATTAATAGGTTATACTTTTGATTTTTGTCTAGATGTAGAGAAAATTTTGTCAAAATTTCTATAGATTTTATATTTTAATTATTAGGGTGTTTGTATTTGATTAAGTAAGAGTGATTAACGAAGGCGTCTCTTAAGGATATGACCTGTTCCATTACACTAATATTATATTAATTATATTTTTTTTTAAAAATTAAAATATTAAAAAAATTTTCTAATGCTAACCTACTTCACTACAATTATAGACTATTGTGTGAATTTACATAGGGTGCACATATATCTTGAACAATTTTACAACAACATATAGATGATTAACAGTAAGAAAAAAATGAAGATCCATATCAATCACAACTTTCATGCAATACAAAATTTTTATGCACCATAGTTAATACTAGAACTATCTACTCCAACAGCAAAAGCAACCTATCACATCTCAAACCCGATCCCAAGATTAATAATTAAAGACATTAACATGTTAATAATTAATAATCCAATTATCCATACATATGAGTTTCACGTTAATATATCGATCGATCAAAACAAAAAATATTATAGCCTAACCATAGGACCAAAAATATCACGTCATTAGGTGGTTGAAAAACTGATTATAATAGGATATCGGACTATACGTAAATAGTCATGTCTAATTCAAAATAAAATCAGAATATCTGAATAACTATAATAGAAAAGTAACATCAATATCTTAATCTACAAACTATCATCTAAATATCATAAACATTCTAAGTTATTGTTTAAAAATTAAATACAATAGCTTTTTTTTAAAAACTTAATCTAATTCATTTAATTAGCTCCCTGACTAATTCCTTACCTCCTCTATAAGTGCCCAAGTTATTAATCTAAAGGGGTTAGTAAAAATAAAAATAATAAAAAAAGAGCTAAAAGTTCAGTAAAACATATAAATTTACATAATTTAACATGCAATTTTCATTAAAACATGTCGGAAGGATTAATGAATCAAATTCAATGGAATACTATGAATTTTTATGACAATGTAGATGACTTATCAAATTTCTCTTTTATATTCATGTTCAAATTGTAGTCTGAAATCTATACTCAAATATTAAGATTTTTAAGGATCAAGGGCTAGTATGGTCTTATTGACTAAAGGAGAGAATAATTAAAACTCAAGTTATATTTATTTTTACACAACCAAAGACTTTACACTACTATTTAAAACCTATAAGTGGGTCGTCATACATAAGTTTAAACCTCAATTGTCACTATAATATAATAAGATATACTATAATATATCATCCACTGAACTTATTATAATGATCTGATATGTAGACATATAAAAACTTGACACAATTCTTCATAATCCTTATATTTTTTATCTTGGAGAAAATATTCTTAATTCTTTAATATATTATAGAGATTTTCTTTAATTTCTTATCACATGTAGAAACTTGACCATACTTGATTTAAAATATGTAACGTCATGTTATCAATTTTTAAACAAAATTACAGAAATATCGGTATCATCAAGGAAATTCAATATTTTAGTTCAAATATCATGCATGTAGGAGTAAATTTATGAAATTTTAAAATATGCAAGTCATATACTTAATGATTATAAGTATGCAAAAACATTATATAAGAAATTCATATCATATTAAAGCATTAAATTAGATTATCAACACATGCACAAACATATTTGTGGAAAATAATTTGTTAAACCAATGTACATGAATTAAGGACATAATTTTTACAAAAACAGAGAAAAGTCAGGGTGAGAGTTCATGCATGTAAAATTTAAACAATTTAGCTATAAAATTATACCATGTATAAGTATTTAAATAATAAATGCTCAATATAGTGGAAGAAATCAACAACAAAGAAAGGAAGACTCGGAGATGCACTTGCCTTAACTTTATAAATTACAAAATTTTGTTTGAATTCACTTAAATTTAATTTCTCTAGCTCTCTCTCTCTCTATTTTTTTCTTCTCCTTTTCTATCCTCTCTCAAATCTAGTAGAATAATGACTAAAAATCAACAAGACATGATATATTTAATAGAGTGGTGCTCGAGTACACATCGTGCATGCATCAGACACCATGACCAAACATGAGTGTTATATCGGGCGCATATCAGGTGTTGGCATTCTTTCTCAGTGCGCTCGAATGTCTATTAGGCATGTATTGAGCGCAGGCTAATCTAGAAAGAGTGCTTAAGTTCCACTCAAGTGATAGTTAGGCGCAACCACTCAACCCAGAACACCCATGGGGGCACATTGAGTGTCGGTCAGGCATCCATCAACTTGTCAGAAACTTAGTCAAAAATTAACTTTTAACCAAAATTTCTTCCTTCTTTGAGCTTAACTTTAATTATCTTAATTTAATTAATTATGATTAAATTAAAATTCAAACTCGAACCTTACATTTTTATCATTATAAAAATTTTGTCCACAAAATTTTATGAAGCTCAATGAAGATGCAAATGCGAACACTTCTCCCAAATCTCATATTTTCTTTCCCATGTCACTTCTTCATATAAGTGGTTTCTTCACAAGATTTTGACCAAAGAAATTACCTTCGTTTGAAACATTTAATCTCTTCTTTTCAAAATTTGAATCGATTCCTCATTGTACGTTAAGTCTTTGTTTATTCTCAACGGTTCATATTCAATAATATATGATGGGCCAATAATATATTTTTTATAATATTTTATGTAATTTTATTTTTAATATTTTTATTTTTTATATTTTAAAATATGGCCTAGGCTGGGATGTATAAGTCCTTTGCCTTGTTGGCATAATATGTTTATATCTGACAACTTGAATAAATGAACTATGTTGGGCTTACACGGCCCATTTAGCTTCCCTATAGCGGTTTTTATTTTGGCCTTCACTTATTGACAAATCATATAATTTCCTATAATCAGAAAATCAAAGTGATAATCATGAGATTATGTTCAAAGAAAATAACATAACAATTTAAATGACTCTTTGATACCGTATATAAAATGTGAAATTAAACATTAATAATTTATTTAAATTCATATTTAGTTGCTTTTTTCAAAGAATCTGAAATTAATATGTCCTTTACCCTTGTATCTCTTCTTAATGAGAGTTATAAAATTTTGTTAAAAGATTATGTTACTACAGAGTTCTAGAAGAGCCCCTTAAATTCAAAAATGAGGAAGGTTAATAAAAAAGAACTCCAATTTCAAATAACACAATAAATTAAACTACTTTGTGATGCAATCCATGGATTTGGGTTGACGCAAGAATTAGAGAGTTAAATGAATCCTTTAGCTGATATGAGATACAGCAGGTCTTGTCTTTGTATTGGGAATTTGGTCTTGCATACCACAACAAACTTAATGAAAAATAAGAGGTATATATGATTCGCTTTGTGGTGCATTCTCTGATATTCTAATCAATTATCTTTCTCTAAAAAATTAAAAGATGTAGAGGAAAAGTGTAAATTGAAATAGGAAGGGGATGTGTATAAATTGGGAGGATTTGGCTCTGTTTGTTTGAGTGTGCTCTTTGCTAGAGTGCCTTCTCGAGTGTCTTGGTTAGACTCTCCCCTTCTAAATCAAGGAGGATTAGTATTTATAGCTAATATTCTAACCGATTGGTCAGCCATGAAATTGCCTTATTCACTAGAAGGCATTTTATGACATTGAATGTAATACGTTACTTTTGGGGTGCAATCTCCCTTTGAATAAATTTAAAAATTATCTGAATGTTAATGCGGGTACCGTTTTAGTTGTTTTTGAATTAGGTCATTTACTAGTACATTATTATCCTTCGATTGATGATAATCATTCATTAGCATTAAATATTCCATTTAATATCATGTTAAGTGGTTATTCTGAAGATCTAATCAATCCTGTGTTCCCATATCTAGGCTATTGATTCTTGAGTCATACTTCAACTTCCAGTCAAGCCAACCCATTTTGGGCCATACCTAACACAATCCCCTATATTTAGAGTTTTAAATTTAAACTCTAAGTATATGATAAATGGAAAGCCAACTGGGTTGTCAGCTGTGCCAACTATGTGTGCCTCTACTAAAAAATCTTCTACAGATTTATAGTGTTTTATTCGGCAAAATTTTATTTTTTATCCTCTTTGACTGTGATTTGATGATTTTATGAGATCTCTTTTTTCTTTGTTGATTAAGTTTTTCCTTGGCTATAAATTGAGGGTTCATCTTCAGGTTGCATCTCAAAACATCTTCCTCCTTTCCTGGTCATGTGCCATCCTTTGCTAACTGTTGTCTTCATAGTTGGTAGATGTTGATGCTGAAATTGGTGGGAAAGATTGTTTGAGCTTCCATCCATTGGTCGAGGATGCATTTAAAGATTGTCTTGGTTACCTTATTTTATTAGGAAAATCATCTTAGTTTTCCTCTTTCATGTCCTTCCCAAAGTTGGGCCTGCATGATGTAATGCTGCTATAGCTTTTGTCTTGTTGATCCTTATAGAGGTGAGATCAATGTTGTCGGTATGGGTCGAATTTTTTTTTGGATACTTCTGGCACACTTGAACACTAAGTTATGAACAAATTTTTTTATATTTTCTCCATTTGGGTCATAGTCTTTTCATTTCTTCCTTGATTCAAATATGTACTTTCACTTTTTGAAATTTGTAAATCATGAGAGGATCTAATAAATAAAACTATTTGAATGGAAGCTTATTTTATTCATATGATCTTGGTGTGTATAAAATTCTCGGATCACTATTCAAAAGTTGTGTGTCTACCCATATATTTGGATTTGTTTGCTTTTTTGCCCATTTTACAATCTAACAGCTTGAACCTTTGATAATTTTGCTTCATAATAAATTAATTTAGACAAATCAAGAACTGTAATATTTGTGAAATAACTAAGTTGGTCTTTTGATAAAAATTGAACCATTTGACAAGTTAAATGGAGTAATTAAACAATCTGCTGCTACCTTGTCACTTCTAAAATTATAGTATCAGTGCATCATTATTGGTGCAGTGGAAGCAACATGTTGCAGCGCTCTCCCATGTTGGCACGTGTCCCCTATCGACACGTGTCTCCTGTCATTATAGCTGTGTCTCTTCAGGTAGACCAAGATGTCATTGTTTTGGGCCAAAATTTTCTAATTTAACCCTAGTGCACTTTCTCTTTCATTTTATTCTTCATCTTCCCGCACTTCATTTTTCAACCCAACTTTGCTTCCTACAATATTTTGATTTCCATATAGCTTCCATGGGTGTTGCCAATATTCTCTTCAGTCTCATGGTTGAAAAGGTGTTCAACATATACGAGAGATATAATATTCCCTATTGCCATTCCTTTTCAAGTTCCCTCACCATTTGAGAAGCTTATTCTCCAAGGTATGTCTTTATTGCTATGTATGAAGTTCATCTACGGGAGGGTCTCCGTACTCCGTTGGCCAGAGAGCTCTATGAGATAATGGAGGCTCTAGAGGTTCCTATCACCCACCTCCATCCCAACGCAATAAGATATCTAGTTTCCCTATGCATCTTCTTCCACCATTGAGAGCTTTGTTTGGATGCTTTGACTTTTAAAGTTGTCTACAAATTTAACTAGGAAAGCAATTGGATTTTGTTTACTGCTAGAAAGGGGTTCAAAATAAGTAGAAGGAATCCAGATTCTGTGAAGGGTGGAAGGACTGATTTTTTTTTTTTTGTAGTTCCTTCCAACTAGACTCTCTTCAATAAATGAAAAATGGTAGATTTTGTTTATTCCAGCATGGTTTTGGACAAGTTGGTCTTTAAGTCCAAGCGATTGACCAGCTTGATAGAGGAGAATGTCACTAAGCTGTGGAAGATGAGCAACTTTTTGACCTGAAGGGTACTTGTTGAGGTTAACTTGGAGGTTAATGTGGGTGGAGAGACTATCGTTGATATGCCTCCCTGCAGACCAAAAAGAAAAGTGGGGGTGTTTTTCATTCAGGCTTCTCTGGAGGTAACGGCTAGGGAGGCAAGTGCTTCGTTTCTTGGCTCATGTATTTTGTCCTTTAGCACAGTTGTTGACAAGATGGTTGATAAGGCCTATGATGAGACTGCTAGGGCAAATGCTAGTGGAACATCTTGAAGATCGGACCTGATTATCTCCTCACCAGGTTGCCTAATTTTTAAAGAGGCACCTACAATTATTCTTGAGAGTCAAGCTCCCCCAATCTTTCTATGAGAATAGATGACCCGAAGCCTTGAGTAGCGAATGTGGAAGAATCAATTGCTACTCAGTTCATTGCCGAGTATAGGGTTCCCATTTTGGTTAGTTCCTTACCTAGTGATTTTGTTTCTGCTCCTTCTGTTGTCTCGGTGGTGAATCTTATTAATAATGGAGAAGCGATAGAGCAGATGCTTGCCAATAATCATACAGCTGTAGTGGAGACTTCTGAGCCTTATCTTTTACCATTAGAGGTCCAAGAGGTAGACCAGGCCCCTTAAGTGGATCTTTTGCTACTAGAGAGTTTGAAAGATCTGGGTGCTTTTTTAGTTGCCCCCATATTCGTAGCTCCTCTGCATTATTATTCTCCACCCCTCTTATACTGGGGCACTCCACCAATTTTTGAACTTGAATCAATGACGGACTGAGAAATCTGCCAAAAAATCGGCAAAGTTTCATCTATGAAATGGACGTCCGCTAAATTCAAATCCTGTACAATAACCACAAATACACACTACACAAAATACATATGATCCCCAAAGCCATCACAATACCACAGGTGGCCTCAACATCATAACTCTGGTATGATGCTGGTCTAAAAAAGATACCAACTAGGAAACCCAACATAACCACAAAAGGAAACCTGGGGAAGCATAATGTTCAACATATACAATAAAAACTAAATATACATGCAACATCATCATTGCATACATAAATATCCATATATACCAAAATAATTTATGCAAATTCTTTGTCCATACAAAATTGTACAGCTAAGCTTCAAAAAGCTTTTCGATCGATATTAGCTACCTATCTTGCAATTACGGCCTACTCGGACTCGTCGGGTATAAGTACATGCTCATCTGGAAGGAAAGAAAAATCAATGGTGAGCTAACAGCACAACAAGTGTATCATAAATAAATAATCAGCAATATATACAAATGGAACAAGGAATGAGGTGGAAGCGATATATATTGATGCATGATGCTATGAAACATGATTCAATGCATTTTTCAGTTTACATTTGTCTTTGCGGATTAGGGCCAATAAACCGTACTAGTTAAAGGTGTGAGAGTACGAGGAAAAGATCATGTCATCCACATGGTTTAAGGGTGTAAGCTCCTATTATCGACTCAGAGGTGGGCCATCTACATATCATACCTATAGATGGGCCATAACAATATGCCCCCATGTCTCCTGGGGCTTAAAGGCAGTCCTCGTCCTTTCACAATAATATCCTAAGGCTTGCCAAGAGTATCACCCACTAAACACACGGCCTGGATAGTCCTTGAATCTTCACTGTAATACTAATGGCATGCCAAGGAATATTACCCACTGTAACATAAATCCATGATCCTAATTTCATGATTTCATATTCATTGAGGGAAAGTCCACCATAATTCTTTTAGTTACAATTTTTTCCATCCAGGAGAATAATTCGATTATATAGCCAATTGTGGTTTTTCTTCTGAATACTTTTCCTATTTTTATCTTTTCTTAGGATTAAGTATTTTTACTATTCAATTTATATATGTAGATATCATAATGTATAGGAAAGATTATAATTTCTTACCACCAGGAGACAATTGTTACTTTAGAGGCCTTCAGGATATATTTTCTTTACAAACGGAGCACAAATATAATTTTTTTGAGCTTACAATTAGACATATGTAATTAATCATACTTTCATAACAATTAAATAGGGTAAAAACATGCAAAATTTTCATTTATTTTGGATAAATAGTACTAGAGCTGTTTTTAGAGCTTCCGGACATTACAAACGGGTCGATACTTGTGAGATTGGACACCCAATCGAAGTATATGTATAATTAGAACATGGTAATTCATAATTAGGGGACAAATAGCATAAAATTTGAACGGAAGAGGGAGAACCCAAGCTAGGTGCTGGTCTAGGGTTTGGCAAAGCCAAACCGAGCAAATTAAAGGGGTAAATCTACAATAAACTACAAATATCTCAAGCAATATTCATGGGTTCCTTATTTTTTATGATTTGAGTCGGTATCGAAATAAGAATACCCAAGAGAAAACGAATAAAAATCGAAAGAGAGGGAAAACAGAGTATGAGAACACTTGCCTCGACCCGATCTACCACTTTTATAACTAGTTCTCGGACGAATTCAGACTCATGAGTTTCGATCTCCTCCTCTCTCTATTCTCCACGCTCTCCCCTCTTAGGGTTTTAGGTAGAGCAAAAATGAAATCGCAAGGCTACAGCCTGTGTTATAAAATGACCTGGCGGTCAAGCGCCAGGCAAGCATGTAGCGAGCGTGGGCACATTGCATCGCCTGCTCGAGCGCACGACAGCGAGTAGCAGGAGCGACCAGATCTATTTTTGGCGCCTGCTTGCCTTGCACGAGTGCACTGCAGGTGCCGTGCTGTTGGTTGCGCACCAGCAAGCATCAGCCTGTTTTTCCCTCTATTTTACTTCTGATACATTTTCTTTTGCATACATGAAACCTAGTCTTGATTATTGTAATATTAATTACCTTATAATTATCATGTTTTAAAACTAGAACCTCACAACTCTTCCCTACTTATAAAAATTCCATACTCAAAATTTAACGAATCTTAGGAATTAATTAAACTTATGTACCTCAGAAAAGATGGAGATACTTGTCTTGACTCTCCTCCTCCCTCTCCCACGATGCTTCCTCGCGGGAGTGAATCCTCCACAAAACTTTCACTCGAGGAATGGTCTTTGAATGCATGATCTAATCCTTTCGATCTAAAATCTCCACTAACTCCTCCGAATGTGAAAGTCAACCTGCATAGCTAAAGGGCCATAATCCATGATGTGCGTTGAATCATAGACATACTTCCTCAACATCGAGACATGGAAGACATTGTGCACCTCAGCCAAAGTCAGCAGCAACGTCAAACAATACGCCACTCACCAACTCTCTCATGGATCTCAAGGGGTCCAATAAATCGCGGTTTTAGCTTCTCCTTGACACAAAATTTGAAAACTCCCTTCCACGATGACACCTTGAGGAAAACAAAATTGCCCACCTTGAATCTAAGCTCGGATCTCCTTCGATCGGCATAACTTCTCTGCCGACTTTAGTTGATCTTCAGCTTCTCAAAAATCACCACAATTTTTTTAGATATTTTTCGAATTACATCAGGACCCAGCAAACGTCTATCCCATGTCTCCTCCCAAAGGATAGGTGATCGGCACTTCCTACAATAAAGTGCCTTAAAGGGATCCATACCGATGCTTGCTTGGAAACTATTATTGTAAGCAAACTCGGCCAACGCTAGGTGGTCATCCAAATTCCCTCTTATCTCCATCACCGGGGCTCTAAACATATCCTTTAATATCTAAATCGTCCGCTCAGACTGGCCGTCGGTCAGAGGGTGATACACAGTACTGAATTTCAGGCTCGTCTTTAATTCCCGGTGCAAACTCTCCCAGAACTTAGAGGTGAATCGTGGATCACGATCGGACACAATAGATACTGGCACACCATACAGTCTAACAATCTCATTAATGTACAACTGCGCCAGGCGATCACGGGAGTATGTCTTTCAAATGGCTAAGAAATGAGCCGACTTCGTTAGCCGATCCATGATTACTCAAATAGTATCGTGATTCCTTGGGGTCCAAGGCAAGCTCGAAACAAAATCTATAGAAATATCTTTCCACTTCCAGCTTGGAATGGGCAAGGTTTGCAATACACCCATGGGCTTCCTCCTGTCAGCCTTCAGCTGCTGACAAATAAGACATCGGTCAACAAAGGCAACAATCTCCCTCCGTATATTTTTCCACTAGAATATTTTTCTCAAGTCCTGATACATCTTGTTTATACCAGGGTGAATCGTATACCTGGTTCTATGAGTATCCTTCATGATTTCCTCCTTCAAGTCCTTATTGTCAGGTACACACAAATGGTCCCGAAAGCATATGACCCCATCAGCACGAACACAAAAATCTCTCAGGGAGTCTCGAGTCAAGTCTCCAATAATGTCCATCAACAATGGGTCACTTGCCTGCCCTTCCTTAATCCTCTGAAGGATCTTGGGTAGCACTTGCAAAAAGGACAATATCATCCAATTGCCTTTGACATAGTGTTGGATATCGCAATGCTTTAAACAATCTAGCATCTCCATCTGTTTGACTTGCAACCTCACTATAAGACTGGTCCGACTGGCTCAAGGCATCCACAACTACATTTGCCTTCCTAGGTTGATAGTGAATCTCACAGTCATAGTTTTTAAGAAACTCGATCCACTACCGCTGCTTCGTATTCAATTCTTTTTGTAAGAATAAGTACTTGAGTTTGTAACGGAATGGGTCATATCTTTTAAGACCTTCCGTTAATAACATACTAAACTAATACTCCAAATTTAAGACATTAATTTCTGTAGAAAATTTGACAGAGTTTCTTCTAAAAACGGGCTAAAAACCATACAAATAACCTATATAAACACCTTGCAATACATATAAACCATCACAATTCATCCACAGGATTAACATATGTCATATCAACATGGCTTCAACGCAGTATTCCTAATTACCATATTAGATCTAAAAGAGATGCCATCTAAGACAAAAATAAAAATCCAAAATCTAAAAATAATGCGGAAGTAACTATAGCCATATGTCGACAGAAGCAAAAATAATATTTCCATCACAATATAAAATGTACTACATCATCAAAATATACTATGTTCATTCGAAAACCAATCATATACATTCAGAATTCTTCAAAGTCTCCAAAATCTTTAAAGATCTTCAAGCCTAACAAGCTTTCTTCCTTCTAGCTAATCCTATCTTCAGTCATTGTTAGGCTTTAACTTATTCGGAGGGGAACAAAAAGTAAGGAGTGAGCTAACAACTCAGCAAATGTATCCAAAATTGCTAGAATATACATAAATATTATGACAGCATGTGCATATAAAATGACAATTAAACACATAAGAAATTTTAGAATCAAATATGTATGTGGGCGAGGCATAAACATGAAATCAAAGCATAATCATAAGAAAGGTTCTTGGTTGTTAAAACTTGGATAAAAAACTCAAATTCTTCACTTATTCTTAGTTCTATGTACTTATCTAAAAATAGTGCAATCATAATTTCTTTTCAAATTCTTATTTCAAAATAAAAATCCCTCCTCTTTTGTATCATGAAGGTTGGATATTCTTAACTTCTCAATTCAAATACATATCCCTCATCTTTTGCATCATGAGGGATGGATGTTCAAATTATCAATTCAGAACACAAATCATTCCTCTTTTACATTGTGAGGGCTGGATGTTTCTGAAATTCATAATTCAAATACAAATCCCTCCTCTTTTACATCATGAGGGTTGGATGTTTTCTCAAATTCTTAATAAATTACTCGGCCGCATAACTTGTATAGAAAATTTTGGATAAAATTATTTAATAAGCTTAAACATTTCACTAAATAATAATTTACCTCAAAACTCAAAATTTACAATAATTTATATCTCTATTTTTTATCTAGGGTTTCGGGCAAAACTTTCAGACACAAATCGAATACAAAACGTAAGCCAAACAACGAAAGTCAAAGCCATACATCATCATACTTAAGCATAAACTCGAAATCTAATCATAAAATCATGAAGAACAAGCAAAATTCATTGCGAATATGAGAGGAGAAAGTTTTAGAGCATAAATACCAAAGTGGGAATATTAAAAAGTGATTAAAAGGGTAAATAAAGTTTGGGGTACACTTGCCTTAACATGATGTACCGATTTCCTTACTCTGATCATGAAAATGGCAAAAAATCCCTTCTTTCTTTCTCTTTCCTCTTCTCCTCCATTTTTCTTTCCTTCCCTGTTGCTCGTGTCGTGCCCCCTTCTCTCTCTCTCTCTCCCCCTTCTTTCCCTTTTTATAAACGCAAAATAAATCGATGGGAAGGTTTTAGAGTGTTCTCAAGCGCTGCTTGAGTGCCAAGGCATACCGAAGGGTTGCGCTCGAGCACTCGTCGAGTGCCCTTTGGGTACAATATTTTGTTTTTTGTGCCTGGATGGAACCTCGGGCATTGCATTTTGTTTTTTGCACCTGAGTGGCGCATCGGGCGCAAGTCGGGCACGGGTCAGGCCCACGTCAAGACTACAACAAGCCTGCCTTGTGTGTTCATCATCCGGGACCCGTTTTAATCATTCTAATCAAATTTTTCATATCTTTAGACCCTAATTTTAATTATATAACCTTAATAAGTTATGATTATCATAATTTAAAACTCAAAACCTTATTTATGGATTAATATTTCACGGTTTACAACTTCACTTCCTGATCTTACTAATTCCGGTTATTTAAGCTTTTCAAATCAATTCCTTCCGTACCCTTTGACTTCAATTCACTTATTTTAACTCAATTACCTCCCAATTATTATATTTTAAAAATATGAAACCTCACTACTCCATTTTACCACATCGTGGTAATCGGTACCTTACATACTCTAAACTTAATTATATTAACATAATGATTAGGAATTACTATGTTTCAAAACCTGAGTCGTTATAGTCTCCCTCACTTATAAAAATTTCATCCTCAAAATTTAACAAACCTCGGAGGAAACCTTCCTAACATTCCTAAGTCACTTTCATCATTAAATGATTTCCTAGGAAACCTTAAGCATTCAAATTATTCTAACCCTTATTACCCAATATGTTTTATCCGAATCTAAATTCATCAAGTCTAAAAGCAACCAAATTTATTGATTATTTCTCCAATCTAGTTCAAAACCTTAAATGGGTTAATGATTGCTTATCTCCATTCACGCTAAGCCTTGAAAATGAGCATTTCTTCCAAACCTCAAAACCTTAATGTATATGGGTTCACCACACTATTGCCGCACAACTCTGATTAATTATATGGATAAATTATATGACTATAATTTCACCACCATATTTGATGTAACTTAATACCCAAAATTTTCTGATCGGACTTGACTAAGATTTTCAATAAAACCTCAAATCACAATTAAACTTCAAAAGTAGAACACTTGCATTCTCATTATTTTGTCAGTATGTCCTTAAACTGACATTTCTTTAGATTACCAAATCCATATTAACAAGAATGGGCAATTTGTCAGACATTTAACAAATGCCTACATATCCTTGAAATACATAGCCATTCACTCCTAGCCTCTTCAATCACATTCAAAACCTATGGACGTTGTGAGCCTACACACGCTTCCGCTACTTTATCCTCAAATTACAGCTAGATTAGAAATGATAATTATAATAGTCTCCCGAAATTTGATATAGCCTTAGGTTATCGTCAAAATCTCACAACCCAAATACTAGCAACCTCAAGATCTTGCTGGCATACCGATGAGTCTATTGATTAGCTCCAGACTTGTCCTCCATAATTCACAATGAGTGGATCATTCTAAGTGTCCTGAAATACAACCATAAGGACTTCTTATTTCAAAATTTCATGATTTCAATATTTTAATTATGATTCTACCCCTCAATTTAAAAATACAACATCCTATTACCGTAACATGGGGCCTACTCGTGATTTACCTTTGACATCTCTTACCAAGCATCGAAGGTAGATTAAATTAAATCTAAAGACTCCATCATCCTTTGCACATATTAGGATTCATTATCCTTAATGACATCTAAGTTCATCTTTACAATTACTTAGCTAGGTCTATCCACTTTCAATATCATAGGATTATCTTTCCTTGGTAACATAACTATTTTGGCCCGTAAAATTATTAAATCAGGAAATATAGTTCTAGGTTTTCCTCAAAAGGTCTCACTACTTATCTCATTCCACCTTTATGATATATTTCTTCAAACCTTCAAAATCATGGGACAATCTATTCCCATAAACAACACCTATAATTTTCCCAAAGGTAAAGACCTCATTAGCTAATTTGACAATGAGCAAAACAATTTCAAATCATGAGCGCCTCCCCCACTTATATTGAGGGTAGGCACCTATTCAAAACATTACATCCTACCGTAACCTACCAGACCCATCAGGTGTCAACTCAAACAAAACAGCCAACGATTTATCCTTAATTCCTCGAAAGCAACCTTTGGATAGTCTATTCTTATAAATACTGATCGTTCCTAAGCCGAACAACTCATGGCTCTACGATCCTTGGGAAATACTTGTCGAATACTAAGAAGACCCTATACCTTTACAACATTAATTGGTTTTCCCAATTAGCCACCACTTTATTCCCACAAATTCAAATCATGCTATCGAAGATGCTAATTGTGATGGATCATATGTTTTGCTGAAAATCCGACAGAATTTCCTCTGTAATACGGCCGTCAAACTATACAAAAGCCTATGAAATATCCTATACAACACATAATACATCCAATAATCCCAACCTCCGACAACCTGCAACAATCACAACACAACACTACACAGGATCCCGATGCCACATGCTCCATAAGGCATTTCTTCAACTAAATTTGCTTTCTTTTCCTCCAATGAATATTCGACGGATTGCATTCTACAATTCATAAAATTCACAAAAGAATACAAAGATACAACCATGGGACAACAATATAACATACAAATCATGAGGAAATAAGAGAATATATAAATTCCAAATTAAATAAAGCAGAAATATAAATAAAAGAATGCCTTCATCCACATTTGAGGGTGCCTCAGTGTCCTGGACAGTGACCGCAAAAGCTTTTGTTGGAACAGTAGGATTCTTTGCTTCCAGCCTCTTGGGTAGTAGACAATCTTTGATTTGATGACCCTGCTGTCTACAATTAAAATAGGCCCCCATCATTTTATAATAGGACTTCCCAACATGCTTCTTCCCACACAAAGCACAATCAATTACTGATCCCTAGGAACTCGTCACTGACTGAACCTCAGTGATACTCTCCCCCTTGTCTGATATCTTCATTCCCTTGAAAGGCTCTGAGGGTCTTAAGCCTAATCCCGCACTGGAACCCATCTGACTTGTCACCCTCTTAGCGAAGAATCTTTGATTTTCAAGTTCCTTTTCAAATATTAGATCCCTATCCAGGATGTCAGCATAAGTCTGGAGCTTTTGTGTCACCAAATGCCTTCTAATTTCATCCCTTAACCCTTACTGAAATTTTTTTAGTTTCCTCAATTCATCCTCTATGATATATGGTGCATATCAGGACAATTTAGAAAACTTTGCATCATATTCCGCTACTGTATGATTCGCTTGTCTAAGCCACATAAACTTCTGTTCTTTTTGATCCTGAAGATTAGGAGGGAAGTATTTTTCTATGAAAGCTTCTTCAAACATCTCCTAAGTAATTTCTTCATCAGGAACTCTCATAGCCCTTCTCTTCATAGCCCACCAACTATCAGCCTCCCCTTCCAATTTGTATGCTACAAAGGTAACTTTCTCCTGCTCTGAACATTAAATAACTATAAACACATTCTTCAATCTCCGGGTCCAAATATCGGCTTTTATGAGATCCGATTCTCCTAGAAATTTAGGTACCCGCTCAGCTATTAATCTTTCATATGTTGTCAGGCCGGGATTCACTAGGGCTAGATTTAGAAGAAGGATTGGAGCCATTTGATGTTGCTCCATTGTTTTAATTATGTGGGCTATTCTTCCCAACAAATTCAAATATTCTGCCTCTCGGTCTTGAGGGGCACTAATATCAGCTCGATTGTTTGTCTCTTCTATGCACCATCTAAAAGTATACAACCAGATATCAGAATATATAAACCTTGTAAGGAAAAGGAATAACAATTTATGCAACACATTTCAAAGTTGACTCTAAGGTTATCACCTAAACCATATATCAAATCTTATCTATTTGTCCTTAACTCACCTTAACCCAGAACAGATGACCTGATCCTTAGACACGAAATCGATTAGCTTAGACCTGAAATTAATGTCAATCAACTTAAATACTAATCCCAACTAAATCCTAATCTAGCTTATGCAAACGAGGATACCTAGGACTATCTAATCTAACTTAATCATTTTACACTTTTATCTACTTATTTGATCAATCTTAATTGATCCTAAGCTTCCGCATATAATTCAGATCAAATATAAGGCATCTCTTCTCTCTAATACCATTTATAATGGAATGGGTCCTATCTTTTAAGACCTTCCGTTAATAACATACTAAACTAATACTCCAAATTTAAGACATTAATTTTTGCAGAAAATTGGATAGAGTTTCTTCTAAAAACGGGCTAAAAACCATACAAATAACCTGTATAAACAACTTGCAATACATATAAACCATCATAATTTATCTACACGATCAACATATGCCATATCATCATGGCTCCAACATAATATTCTTAATTAACATATTGGATCTAAAAGAGATGCCATCTAATACCAAAAAAAGAATCCAAAATCCAAAAACAATGCGGAAGAAACCATAACCATATGTTGACCTGTAAAAGCAAAAAAAATATTATCATCACAATAGAAAATGTACTACATTATCAGAATATACTATGTTCGTTCAAAAACTAATCATATATATTCAAAATTCTTCAAAGTCTCCAAAATCTTCAAAATTCTTCAAGCCCAACAAGCTTTCTTAGTGGCTTTGGGACTCGGAGGGGAACAAAAAGCAAGGAGTGTGACGGAACAATCATATTTCACCATATATGACCTCTGTCAAAACTGTACTTATACCGTATTAAAATAAACTCGGGTAAGAAGATATACATGTATATATTTATATATACTTATGTGGGTGGACTTAAAATTTTCTTTTATTTTACATCGCATGCGCAGGATCGCATAAGGCTGGAGCTCCTGAGTCGGCCTGATTAAGTGAGTCAGTTGAACTAGGTCGATCAACATCTTTACCATCCAAGGATTTTAGGTCGGTTGGCCAGATACGTAAGTTCATAAACGAATTGAGATGCCACTAGGAACCACAACTTCTTCCAAAAAAATTTAGTAGAAGCACATAATTTACCCATTAATTAATATAATAGAATCGTTTTACAAAATTTCCCAAAAGAACCAAAAGAGATTTACATCAATATCACTCATGCACTGCTACTTAATTCTCGATCAGTCTTTTGCCTAGCTAGTCCATCAGACTTCATTCTTTATCGTTTGGTATAAACTTATCATTGTCTGAAAGGAAACAGAGGGAGTGAGCTAAAGCCCAGCAAAATACCCATGAGAAAAAGTCATGCATCATCATAATCAGGGTAGAAACGGACAAAACGTAATGAAGGCATTTAGGCATGCAGATCATGAAACATGGTCGGAGTCAAATTCATAAAAACATGAACAGAAGTCATTTTCATGCAAATTGGTTTCCAGAGCATGTTTTCTATTTCAAACCAGATTTTGTCAAAAACTAGCTACATTTAAGGTTCATAACTCTTGACTACCAAATGGCTACATTTAAGGTCTGTAACTCTTAACCAACATAGCTCAAATAATGGCTACATTTAAGGTCTACAGCACTCGACCCTCTTGACCATCAAATCCCATAAACGGCTATATTTAAGGTTCATAACTCTTGACCAATAAATGGCTACATTTAAGGTCTATAACTCTTGACCAGCATATCCAAAATCACGACTACATTTTTGGCCTATAGCTCTCGACCATCAAATCTAATTTTAAAAACCATGGGCTTCCAAAAGTCCGAAGTTCTTATCAAAGCAATAGGCCAAAGTTCTTCACAGACGTAAATAACTGGACTGTTTAAACATGTGATAAGCAATTAATGGAGTTTTTCTATGATGTAAATAATTGGACTTCGTCAAATATACAAATAACTAGACTTATGCAAATAACCGAATTTCATGCAGATATGCAAATAATCAGAGTTCATGCAGATATGCAAATAATCAGACTTCATGCAAATAAGCAAATAGCCGGACTTCATACAAAAAGTAATTAACTGAAGTTTTTAAATGATGTATTCGTAAATATTAACAACATGCGAAAAGCAATTACCTTATCATGCTTCACGTAGATACATAATAGAGAGAGAGAGAGCATGAAAACAATCAGACTTTAAACATAAATTTAGCAAAAACGTTGGGGTACACTTGCCTGAAATCTGATCTATGAACTCCCGTATTTGGCCTGAAGTTCTTTCCTTCCTTCCTTTCGTCACTTATATGCCTTTTCTTCTTAGGTTTTCTGAGCTCCCATCCCTTGCCCCCACATCAGTATTTAGGCAATGTGGGTAGGAGGGAGTAGGTGGGGCAGGTTACCTCCTATCGATATTTTATTCATATCTTCTCTTCTAGAGACTTCCTGGGGTAGGTGGGGGAAGGTTACATTTTCAGATATTTTTCTCTTATTTCATCTTCTAGAGGATTCTAGATCATTCAAGTAGGTGGTAGTAGTTCACCTACTCTGACTTGACACTCTGTCTCCAGAAACTAAATCTTATCTGGATTTCGTTTTTAGAATTTTACTTTATCGTCTCCAGATATTTTCTTAATCACCCACGAAAAATCGTCTCCAAATTTTCTCTAAATCCTCTCTTGGAAATTTACTCCAAATTTCTTCTTCGAAAATTCACTCTTAATTTTCTCTCTGGAAATTTACATAATCTTCTTCCGAAACCCACTCAATTCTCTCTGAAAATTATCTCTGGAAACTTACTCAATTGTCTCCGAAAACTTATTCAATTGTCTCTAGAAATCGTCCCTAGAAACCCCTTCTGAATTCCCCTTCGAAACTCCTATCCAGATAGCCATCTCAGGAAATCGTCTCCTGATTATCATCTCTGGAAATCATCTTCGAATTATTGTCTTCGGAATCATGGTCTCTGAAAATCATTGTCTTTGGAATTATCATCTTTCGAAACTTTTTAATCCTGTTCGGAAATGGTTTCCAGAAAGATGTCTCCAAAAATCATTCAATCTTGCTAGGAAATGGTCTCCTGAAAAACATCTCCAAAATCTTGTTTAATCCTGTCCGGAAAACGTCTCTGGAAGAATTGTCATTCGAGCCAGTCAACATTCCCTTATTCCGGTCAACTTGTCATTCATCCTAACCGGCCATTTCCATCACATGAATGCTGGGCTAGTTCCTCACAAGCATCCCGGGCAGATTGTCATATTGGCAATTTGTGCATTCCAACAAATTGTGCATACCGGCCATCCTTGGTGCAAATTAATTGAGTAATTTCATCCAACGCACAAACTAGCCTCTTTGCCAATTTGTTCGGTCAACGTGACTAGATATTTTGACAATCGGGCATTTAGCCAATCACTCTAAAATACCGGTCAACTAATTCAAATTTTTGGTCAACATAATCACACTTATTCATCAAATTTTTCGGTCAACTAATATCACCAAAATTTATCTCCAAATTTTCAGTCAAACTTCACCAAATTTCCGATCAACTAATATTACCAAAATTTACCACCAAATTTCGTCAAACTTCTCCAAATTTTTGGTCAACTTTTTCCTTTTTTTCTCTTAGATAATTTCTTGGCTATTATGATAATTCCTCATAATTTAATATCTTTATGTAAATTAATTAAACCAAATCTTGATTATACAACTTTAATTATAATTCTTGAAAATCGGGACATTACAAGGAGTGAGTTAACAATTTAGCAAATATATACAAAATCGCAGAGTATACATAAAAATTATGCAAACATGCGCATATGAAACAACAATTAAACATATAAGAAATTTATGAATCAAATATGTATGCGGGTGAGGCATAAACATAAAATCGATGCATAATCATAAGAAAGGTTCTTGGTTCTTAAAATTTGGATCAAAAACTCAAATTCTTCACTTATTCTTAGTACTGCGTACTTATCTAAAAATAATTCAATCATAATTTCTTTCCAAATTCTCATTTTGAAATACAAATCCCTAATCTTTTACATCACGAGGGTTGGATGGTCTCAACTTCTTAATTCAAATATACATCCCTCCTCTTTTACATCGTGAGGGTTGGATATTCCAATTATCAATTTAGAATACAAATATTTCCTCTTTTACATCGTGAGGGTTGGATGTTTTCTCAAATTATTAATAAATTATTGGGCCGCATAATTTGTACAGAAAATTTTGGATAAAATTCTTCAATAAGCTTAAACTTTTCACTAAACAATAATTTACCTCAAAACTCAAAATTTACAATAATTTATATCTCCATTTTCAAGCTAGGGTTTTGAGCAAAACTTTCGGACACAAATCGAACACAAAACGTAAGCCAAACAACGAAATTAAAGCCATACATCATCAGACTTAAGTGTAAATTTAAAATCTAACCATAAAATCATGAAGAACAAGCAATATTCATGGCAAATATGAGAGGAGAAAGTTTTAGAGCATAAATACAAAAGTGGAAATATTAAAAAGAGATTAAAAGGGTAAATAAAGCTTAGGGTACACTTGCCTCAACCTGATATGCTAATTTCCTTACTTTGATCGGATCGAAAATGATGAAAAATCCCCTCTTTCTCTATCCTCTTCTCCTCCCTTTTTCTTTCCTTCCCGGCTGCTTGTGTTGTGCCCCCTTCTCTCTCTCTCTCTCTCTCCCCCTTCTTTCCCTTTTTATAAACGTAAAATAAGTCAATGGGAAGGTTTTAAAGTGTGCTCAAGCATTTCTCAAGTGTGAATCGAGTGCCAAGGCATACCGAAGGGTCGCGCTCGAGCGCTCGTCGAGCACCCTTCAGGCATGACGTTCTATTTTTCACGCTCAAATGGAGCCTCGGGCGCTCCTCGGGTGCCGCATTTTCTTTTTCGCACCCAAGTGGCGCCTCGGGTGCAAGTCGGGCATGGGTCAGGCCCACGTCAAGACTGCAATAAGTGTACTTTGTGTTTTCACTGTCTGGGACCCATTTTTATCCTTCTAATCAAATTTTTCATATCCTTGGACCCTAATTTTGGTTATATAACCTTAATAAGCCATGACTATCATAATTTAAAACTTGAAATCTTATTTATGGATTAATATTTCATGGTTTACAACTTCACTTTCTAATCTCACCAATTCCGGATATTTGAGCTTTTAAAATCAATTCCTTCCGTACCTCCCAATTATCTTATTTTGAAAATTTAAAACATCACTACTTATTTTTACCATATCGTGAAAACCGGTACTTTACATACCCTAAACTTAATTATATTAATTTAATGACTAGGAATTACTATGTTTCGAAACCTGGATCGTTACACTTTTGTGATCGTAATACACAAGGAACTTCTCGCCATACAAGTAATGCCTCCTAATTTTTAACGCAAACACCATGACAGCTAACTCTAAATCATGCGTCGAGTAGTTCTTCTCATGGATCTTCAATTGTCGAGACCCATAAGCTACCGCTTTCCCCTTTGGCATCAAAACACATCGGAGGCCAAATTTAGAGGCATCACAGTACACCTCGAAACAACCCGAGCTATCAGGGATAGTCAATATTGTTTCCAAAGTCAAACAATCCTTCAGCTTCTAGAAGCTACGGTCATACTCCTCGGTCCAATCAAAACTTGTTTCCTTCTTCATTAAACGGATAAGAGGTAAGGCAATCTGAGAGAAGTTCTCCACAAAACAATGGTAATAACCAGCCATCCCTAAAAAGCTACAAACCTCTGACACGGTCGTGGGTCGACTCCAACTAATCACAGTTTCAACTACCTCATTGAACCAAAAATCGCACTTCCTTAATTTTATGAGCAACTGGTACTCCTGAAGGGTTTAGAGCACGATCCTCAAATGTCCCTTGTGCTCGGCACGACTCTTGGAATAAATCAAAATGTCATCGATGAAGACCAAACAAATTTATCCAAGTACGGCTAGAAGACCCGGTCCATCAAATCCATAAACACGGCCAGCGCATTAGTCAATGCAAACGGCATCACAAGGAACTTGTAATGACCATACCTTGTCCAAAAAGACGTCTTCGCCTCATCCTCCTGCCTGATATGAAGCTGATGATATCCCAACTAAAGATCGATCTTAGAGAACACACAGGTCCCCTGCAACTGATCAAAGAGATCATCAATCCGGGGCAATGGATACTTGTTCATGACCATGATCTTATTTAGCTCGTGATAGTCTATACATAGTCTTAAAGTCCTATCCTTCTTTTTCATGAATAGGACTGGAGCACCCCATGAAGAAACACTGGGTCTAATAAAATCCAATTCTAGAAGGTCCTACAGTTGCTACTTCAATTCCTTTACTCGGTAGGAGTCATACGATACGAGGTCCTCGAGATAGGTGTCAATCTTGGCACAAGGTCAATCCTAAACTCAATCTCTCGGTGAGGTGACAAGGTAGACAATTTACTAGGAAACACATCCTCAAACTTATGTACAACTAGAATTTTCCTAACCAATAGCTCACGACTCTCCTCCACACTAGCATAAGCCAAATAGGCTTCACATCCACTTTGGAACAGTGAAGGGCTTTGCAGGGCCAAAATGAAGCTAAACGACTCTATCCATCGAATTTCCTAAACTAGCCCCAGAACTAGAATTAATCCCACTCTTGCCTAGCGACTATTTATTAAAGAACTCCTCCTTTGTGAGCTCCTGCTCATGGATCAAGGCACGATCCAACACATCGGTATAGGTAGTCAACTTGAGGTCGCCAGCTACTTGCAAATATCATCCCGCAAGCCCTTCAGAAACTTCCTTGTCTTCCTTTCCTCATCCTCAACTATGTAAGAGGCAAATCGTGACGATTTAGTAAATTTGGCATCATAGTCAGCCACGGTCCAACTACCCTGCCTTAATTGAATGGACTCCTCCTTTTGGGCACGGAGGCTGGAGGGGAAATACTTCTCCATAAATGCCTTCTCAAACATTTGCCAAATGATCTCATCCTTAGGTACTCCTAGGGCTCTTTTTTTCATTTGCCACCAGTGATGCGCCTCACCCTCTAACCAGTGGGATGCAAATAGAACCCGATCCTCCTCAAGACATCGGATCACGACAAACACTTTCTTTAGTCTCGCGAACCACGTGTCTGCTTTAATAGGGTCGGGCTTTCCTAGAAACATTAGAACTCGCTCCTGGATGAAGCGATCATACGCGGATGGTCTTGGATTAGCGGGGGCTTGTACAGGAGCCGGAGCAGGAACAAGGGTGAGATTTTGCTGCTCCATATTCTTAATGATATTCACCATGTGACCCAACAAATTTAGATATTCGACCTCCCGATCTTGGGTCCGACCACCTCCTCACGAGTCTCTACGTCTAGGTGGCATTTTTTCTTTAGAAGATAACTCTAAAATAAGAATAGTCACGAGTTAGTCAAAGGATCAGACTCTAATTACAACTTTATTATCTACGCAATTAAACAAAACTATTGTCCTAACTTAGTTCTAGTCTAAGTTACGCAAGCTAGGGTAACTGAGGCTATCTATCCTAACTTGGACACTCTATGGATACATTCATCTATTTAATCTTAGCCTACACTATCCTTAGCTTCCTCATAAGATCCAAATTAACCATAAAGCATCTCTTTCTTCTATACCAATTGTGATAGACCAAAAAATCTGCCGACAATCTAGTAGAGTTTCGTCTATAAAATGGACATCTACCAAATATAAATCCTATACAACAACTATAGATACATACTACACAAAATACACAGGATCCCCAAAGCCACCACAATACCACAGGTGGCCCCGACGTTATAACTCTAGTATGACGCCGGTCCAGAAAAGATGTCAACTAGAAAACCTAATATAACCACAAAAGGAAACCTATGAAAGCATAATGTCCATCATATATAATAGAAACTAAATATACATCCAACATCATCATCACATACATAAATATCCATATGTATCAAAATAATTTATAAAAATTCTTTGTCCATACAAAATTATACAGTTTAAGTCCAAAAAGCTCTTCGATCGATATCAGCTGCCTATCATGTGCCTATGACCTACTCGGGCTCATTGGGTATAAGTGCATGCTCATTTGGAAGGAAAGAAGAAGTAAGGGTGAGCTAACAGCTCAATAAGTGTATCATAAATAAATAATTAACAATATATGCAAATGAAATAGGGGATGAGGTGGATGCGATACGTATGGATGCATGACGCTATGAAACATGATTCAATGCATTTTTAATTTATATTTGTCTTTATGGATCAAGACCAATAGGCCTTACTAGTTAAAGGTGTGAGAGTACGAGGAAAGGATCATGTCATCCACATGATCTAAGGGCGTAAGCTTCTATTATCGACCCAGAGGCAGGCTATCTACATTTTATGCTTGTAGATGGGTGATAACCATATGCCCCCATGTCCCCCGGGGCCCAGAGGCAGTCAACGTCTTTCTACAATAATATTTGAAGGCTTACCAAGAGTATCACTCGCTAAACACGTGGCCTAGATAATCCTTGAGTTTCCATTGTAATGCCAATGGCATGCCAATGGATATTACCCACCTTAACATAAATCCATGGTCCTAATTTCATGATTTTATATTCCTTGAGGGAAAGTCCATCATAATTCTTTTAGTCACAATTTTCTCCATCCAGGAGAACAATTCGATTATATAGCCAATTGGGATTTTCCCTCTGAATACCTATATGATTTTTATTTTTTCTTAGGATTAAAGTCTTTTTACGATTTAATTTATATGCGTGGATATCATAATACATAGGAAAGATAGAATTTTGTACCATCGAGAGACAATTGTTACTTTAGAGGCATTCTGGACATATTTTCTTTACAAACGGGGCACAAACATAATTTTTCGGAACTTTCAATTAGATATATGTAATTAATCATACTTTCATAACAATTAAATTGGGTTGAAGCATGCAAAATTTCCATTTATTTTGGATGGTCTACATAAGCATTAAACTAAGATTGCTCATCTCTCTTGATCATATATCGATCTTATGGCACAAAGAGAGTTGGATATTCTAGTGAAAGCTGTCACGGTCGAGGCTGAGCGGCTTTGGGTCTAAGATTCTCTTTTGGAGAGGAGTTATCCAAGTGGATAGCACAATCCCATAAATTATTAAACAAGAACACCACTGCTAGGGATAGGATCGCCTTTCTCGAAGACAAGCTCTAGGAAGTTGAGTGTCGATCAATTTTTTATGCAATTTGATTGATATCTTTTTCAACAAATGTGCTAGGGTCGAAGGGGAATTGAGGAGGAGTTTTCAATCTCAAGAGTTCGGTCCCATTTTTGACAATAGATTCCCAGATCATATTTCCCTTTATAGGCTGATTGTCTCCCGGTTTCCCTTAATTTTTCTTTAGGTTGTCTTAATCCGAGAAAGTTTGGGGTTTCCTACAGTTTTGACATCAGGAATTTTTCAATGCCAAGTGAGAACCCATTATCTACGCCTCACTTGACCCTCTACTTCAGGATAATCATGCTACTTGTATGTAAGGTTTGAATTTAAATTTTATTGTAATCATGATTAATTAAGTTAAAATAATCAAAATTGAGATTAAAGGATAAACAAATAGAGTCAAAAATCAAAGTTAGACCGGATCATATAGAGTTGAGAAATGCCTGACTGGTACCCGATGTGCACCCATGCATAGGATGGGTAGTAAGGTCAAACTTGATGGATGCCTGAGTGTTTTCCCTCAAAGCATGCTCGAAGGATTCCTTAGCACACTTTCCAGAATGCCCAAGCTCGAAACGCACCTGAGACAGTGCTCGTGCGCTATAGTGTTTACCCGTGATACCTAACAAGCGCCCAAGCAATACTCGAGCACTAGTGCTATTATAAATAGAGGATCCAGCGAAAATACAGTCATCTTTTGTAGACTTTTGAGAGAGGAGAGAGAAGGAGAAGAGGGGAAGAGAGAGAAGGAGAGAGAGGAAGTTAAAGAAGTTCAATTCAAGTGATTCCAAACTAGAAATTGGTAGAAATCA